>VZSR01000247.1:1121043-1189985 GCA_013398615.1 Brachypodius melanocephalos | reverse complement strand
TCCCAGGTTTGTGCTGTCCAAACCCTGGGCACTGATAAGAGCTCTGATAAGAAGCACAAACCACGGTCCTGGTGCATCACAGAGATGAATTTACAGGAACATCAAACAGGGTCAGGGTTACCACGAGAAGATTTTACAGGAACACCAAACAGGGTCAGGGTTACCACGAGAAGCTCCTTGGCTCCTCCACCAAACCCTGCCCATCCATGGCCGCTCAGGGACCCTCGCTCCTGCCATTTAATTACTTGTTAATGAACTTCTTATGCAAATGAAGCCCTTCCAGGTGTGATGCTACTCCGAGACTTGTGGGTGGAGGTGCCCCGGGTGCCGCACGGAGCAGGACTGGATCCCAGAGAATCGCTGTGTGATCCCACCAGGGACTAATAAAACTATTATTTGGAAAAGCTTTTGCATATTTAACATTCTCATACAAACTGGAGCATTCCAAATCGGGCCTTTCTGCTCTTTCAAAGAACGAGGATTGCTGTTAGGGAATAATACATGAATAGCTGAGAAGCTGCACACTCTCCTCTCTGTTTCTGCACCACTTGAATAATTCTGTTGATTCCTCCACTCGAACATCAAATTTGTATTTGAGCCTCTCTCTTAGAAGCTGCTGCCACAGCTGGAGCTGCAGGATGAGTCAAAACAAGAATCTGTGAACACAGGCAGCCCAGGAGGGGGGGATTGTGTGCAGGAGTGCTCATCATCCCTCCCCAAAATCGGGCTCCTGGTTTCTTTGTACTCTGATTTCCCTTTTCCCACACTTCTCCAGATTCCTGTTTCCCTTCAGGGCAGCTGAGGAGCTCAGCTGGGACAGGACTTGGATCAAGCATCAGGAGCCCAAGTTTTGGGTGGCTGGGGAATGCAAACCCCATTTTCTCTTTTGGGAAGCAAATGCCAGCAGTGGGAGGGATCAGGAGCTGAGAAATTTTGCAAACCATGAAATTATCAAGGTAATTATCCAAAGAAATCCCTCTCCCAAAATGTATTGCTCCCCACACCCTTCACCCTGAGCAGAATCCAGGGATCCCAAACTCCTGGGGATGTGGAACCAAGGGAGCCCCATCAGCATGGAGAGAAGGAAGCATTCTCCTAGAAACTGGAAATTGAATGTCTTAAAGAGCCAGAATTTAATTTTTTGGTTGCTTTCTAGAGGACTGAACAGTTTTTCCTTCCATCCGGTGCAGATCTGGGCTCCTGGGCACATCACTGGGCACAGCCTCCCCACAATCCTGGAGCTCCAAACATCTTGGAGGAGAATTCCGAGAGGAGCTGGACCTTTTCCAAAGGAATTTCCAAATCTCCTCCTCTTCCATGTGTCTTATTGACTGTGGCCTTACTATCTGAAAGGACTGATGAGGAATTTGGGCTGATGCTCCTCTCAGCAACACCTTGTGATGATTTAATGACAGTTCTGCAGACAAACCCAGGTTCTGACAGCTCTGTCACCATTGTTCTCTGGTTCCACGTCCCCATTTTCAGTTTTAAACCCCAGAATTTGCAGGGAATGCACGTTTGTTCTGCTCCTGAGTGGGCTGTCAGTAATGTCATTTCTTCTGGAATACTTGGAGGTGTGGTGGGTGTTCCTGACCCCGGGAAGGGGTGGGAATGAGATGGGTGGGAATGCTGGTGCAGGGAATTCTGCAGGGAATGCTGTGCAGGGAATGCTGTGCAGGGAATGCTGTGCATGATTTGAGTTGTGTTTTGGATCCCCACAAATTTAACGTGACCCCGGTGATGCTGCAAGAACTCACCCCAAGCACAACGCTGGAGACAGGTTTGATTTTCCACCCTCTTTATCCAATATTCCATCTCACACATAAAAGCAGGTGGATGATGGGGACATAATAAATGTTGATCTTTTCCCTCCAACTCTCTGCTAATGTGATTTTTGGTGCTGCATCGCGTGGAAAATCTGAATTCTTGTATTCTTATGAGAAAGTGCTGTCACTAACTCTGGCAAGTTTTCAGTGTGACAAGACCTTTAAAAAGGGGGGATTTTTTGTTGTGTTGTAGTTACTGGTGTCTTCTGCAAAGGAGATCCTCAGGACACAGGAACAGCTCTGGCTGCCAATGGTGGGAATCCCTCGGACCCTCATGGAATGCAGGGACAGTGATGGAAAACCTCCCCAGGTTCTGGGCACTCGCTGGCTTTGTCCTGCCTTTGCTTTGTGCTTCCCTCAGCTTTTTCACTTGGGAGCAGCCTGTGTCCCCTCCCTGCCTGTGTCCCCTCCCTGCCTGTGTCCCCTCCTGCCTGTGTCCCCCCTCCCTGCCTGTGTCCCCTCCCTGCTCTTATACACTTAGACAGGCAAAGGATGTTGGTTTTCTTTGAAAAAACTTCAGCCCATCCCGTCCCTCCAGCCCCTGGCTTCCCACCCATCCCACAGCACCTCCCACAGCCCCAGCAGGAGAACCCTGGGGATTATCCACCAGCAGAGAGGGAGAAACATCCACATGTGTGCAGGGGGAGAAAGCAATAAATAACAAATGAGATCTGATTATGTAACACAATCTTATTTTCGATGTGCAGACGAGTGATGCAATAATAAATCACACCTTTGTGTTTCACCAGCTCACAGCCAGCTCCAAACTGCAACATCTGGAGCTCTGGCTGAGCTTTCCAAATTCTGGGGGTACCTGGACCCCAGGGTTCACCTCCAGCAGAGCAGATGGAAGATCTCAGGGTTTAACTCTCGTGGTCATCACAGCAGTACCAGCACACGGGGAGAGGGCATCACCCTCCAGGGCAACGAGCAGCCAGGGCACGGTGGGATGGGAACAATTCCTTTAGAAAGCAGTAGGAAAGTCAAGGAACAGACTCAAAGAATTGTTCAGCCTGGAACAGCCCTCTGAGGTCACCCAGTCCAACCATTCCCCAGCACTGCCAAGGCCATGCTGACCCTGTCCCCAAGTGCCACATGCCCAGGGCTGTGAAACCCCTCCAGGTTTGGGGACTCCCCCACTGCCCTGGGCAGCTGTGCCAGGGCTGGACATCCCTTTCTGGGAAGAAATTTTCCCAAAATCCAAGCCTGGCACAGCTTGAGGCCGTTCCCTCTCCTGCTCTCTCCGTGCAGAGCCACGAGGTGCTGTGCCAAGGGATGGGGGTGGCACCGTGGGGCACCCTCTGCTCCCCCTGGCAGAGACACCCCCAGCCCACACCCGCAGCACCTTTCACTGTCAGGTGTTTGATCTTTGATCGCCTCTTTGCCGTTTTGGCCAAACCAGGTGGAAAGAGTTCGCTAAAAAGGCAGCGCCCCCGTAGGAGATAAAAGCGGGCAAAGCCGGGAAAAACACGGGCAGAGCTCGGGCGGCTCGGGCAGCGGAGACCGCAAAAACAAGGGAAGGAGATGGATAAAGCAGCAGGGGCCGGAGTTTGGTTCCGTGGCAGATTTACACCCGGGAGCAGCGGCAGCATCAGCGGGTCCGAGCTGGAGCCGGAGCTCCGCAGAGTTTGGGATTGAGGCTCGGCAGCGCTGGAACAGCAACTGCTCCATCTGCTGGGAGCGGCTCCGGCTCCGGCCGGGATGGGATGGGATGCGGGATGAGATGTGGGATGCGGGATGTGGGATGGGATGCAGGATGCGGGATGCAGGATGGGATGTAGGATGCGGGATGCAGGATGGGATGCGCGATGTGATGTGGGATGCAGGATACCGAATGTGATGCGGGATGCAGGATGGGATGATTTTTGGGGTCCCTTCCAACCCAAACCATTCCAGGATCCCATGAAGTTTCCCGGGAGCATGCAGGGGTGGGAGCGCACAGCCCGTGCTGGGCTCTGCCTGGGCTACACGTTCCACTTTAAAAAACAAACACAGAAATGCAGTGTGGGGGGGAAATCGCTGTCCAGAATTTAAACTTTTCGTTCATATGATTTTTTGCTTCCTCCCAAGCCAGGGAGAGCCCTGAGAGACCAGGCTGGATTACAGGACTCATCCCTAAATTAATGATTATGGATCTGCTCAGACATTGATGTCCATGCATTTATTTGTCCTGGAGCAACTTGAACGAGCCCCCACCCAGAAGGGATCAAACTATCCCTGGTGGAATCAAACCAACCCAGAAGGGATCAAACTGTCCCCGGTGGGATCAAACCAGCCCAGAAGGGATCAAACTGTCCCTGGTGGAATCAAACCAACCCAGAAGGGATCAAACTGTCCCTGGTGGAATCAAACCAACCCAGAAGGGATCAAAATGCCCCAAAAGAGCCCGAGTGCGTGGCTGTGGGTGCTTAGATGTTTGATGGGAGCGATGGCCCAAGCCTGGCCAGGGCTCACAGGGGTTTCTGTGCTATCCAAAGTGCCTGATGGATATGGAGACACCTAGCCATGGATGTTGGAGGCAGAAGGGAAGAAATACTTCCTTGCTTTCTAAGCGTGGCATTTTTGTACCTCAGCAAATTGGCGTCGCTACCACGGGCAGTCCTTACGTTAAAATATGGGCATTTCTCTGCTGGAAATGCTTTCCTGCACTATTTCCTTGACCTGAAAGCTGGGAGTGTCAATACATCAGGCCTGAAGTCTGCTGAGTGCCTTGAAATAAGGGGATATCATCTCCAAAATGAGTGCCCACCAGGCTCTGTCAGCTCTGCCAGCACAGAGCAGCTCTTTGCAACTTTGATTTACTGGCAATTGTTGGAAAAGGAGCAAGCAAGGAATGAAAACCCAATATTTCCATTACCGTTTACTTAATAAAAAAATATTGTAGGGAAGTCAGACATCATAAAACGCCCATCCTCGCTCTGTATTTACAGGGTCATCCAATAACTTGAGCCAGGCCAGTAATCAATTTGAAAGAGCCCTTTGCAATTGAAGGCACAGACAAGTGAGTGCTCCATATCAATACTCCCAGAGCAGAGCAGGGCAGCAGCCACGCTGCCCTGGAGCACCCCAAACACGCCAGGCTGAGTTAGAGCCCTCAGAGGGGGTGAGGTGGCTCCCAGGGAGCACTGGAGGGAGGCTCCATTTCCAGGGAGCCTTTTTGGAACACTGAGCAATTCCTTCTCCAACGTGCCCAGGAGCTCTTCTGGATCATCCACTCACAGGACACCTTCTCTCGTTAATGTGGAGGGGATTTTTATCATCAGGCTCTGGGATTCCGGCTGATCCATGGGGCAGAAGTGGCAAAAAAAAATCAGTTCTGGTGGGGTGGATGCTCCTCTCCCCGCTGCCTTGGCTGCTTCTGGTCCTTCCCATCGTCACAGGGTCACAGAATGGTTTGGGTTGGAAGGGACCTCAAAGACCCTGCGGTTCTGAGCCCGTGGGCTGGTGGCTTAGGGCTCCCTCGTGTCCAGCCATGTCCAGCTCACAGCTGAGGCTCTGCTCATGGGCAGTTCTGAATGTTCATCTTCCTCAGAGTCACTTTGGGCCGCATCTACAAGAACTTCCTTGAAGAGGAGAAACCTCAGGCTGCTGCTGGAGAGATCAAAGCTCAGTTCCCAGTGAGGGCTGTCCCCTCTGGATGTGTTCCCACCCTGGAAAACGTCCTCCAGCAGAGCAAGGGTTGGGCTCCAGGCAGGACCAAGGCAGGACCACGCGATCCTTTCCCTTCCTGTTGTCTGCAGCCACCCTCCAAAGACATTTTGAGACAAAATGTGCTGTTCCAAGGGTTGCTCATTCTCGTGGAGAGCAGTCCCCGAATCCCCAGGGAGCAGCAGGAAGTTGCAGGGAGCTGGAAAGTCAAAGCAGCGTTTCTGCTGGAGTCACCCAGCATCTCTCATTTCTCAGGCCGTGGTTTAATCTATTTTAATGATTATCAATACTGATGGTGAGTGTAATCACCTTGTCTGATACAATTGCTCGAATCTAAAAGTCAACTTGATTTTAATGGTTTATCATTAGGGGTATTATTTAGTCGGATTAAACTGGTCTTAATTCCTCCACAGCCATTATTTAAAAGCTGTTTGGAGCACATTAGGGAGACCCCCCTCATCCTGGAATGAATCAATGCCCTGTCTCCATCCCGTATATTTCCGGCAGCCTCTCACAGGATGGACACCGAGGCTCTACGAGCTGTGAATATTCATGAACCCTCCCTCCTGCCATGAGGATTCCCTTAACACCCCCCAGCTGGATTGAATTCCTGCTGGGATGGGGCTCCTCAATCCCACACTGTCAGCAGGGCTGGGAAACACCCGCACCGGGATTTGGAGAAGCTGGAGCAGCTTCCAGGGGACAGGTCCAGAGCCTTTGGAGTGAGGGCTGCGCTGCCAGGGAATGTCTGGGTGTGTCCCTGTCACCTCCCGGGGCCAGGGGACACGGCCCAGCTGCAATCCCAGTTTATCCCAGCACAGGGCAGGGAACTGGGCTGTTCCAGCTGCAATCCCAGTTTATCCCAGCACAGGGCAGGGAACTGGGCTGTTCCAGCTGCAATCCCAGTTTATCCCAGCACAGGGCAGGGAACTGGGCTGTTCCAGCTGCAATCCCAGTTTATCCCAGCACGGAGCAGGGAACTGGGCTGTTCCAGCTGCAATCCCAGTTTGTACCAGCACAGAGCAGGGAACTGGGCTGTTCCAGCTGCAATCCCAGTTTATCCCAGCAGCATGGATGCTGTCCCAAGGCTCCCTGAGCCCAGGGATCACACTCTCCTGACTGTCTCTGCCGTGAGCAGGGTCATGTCCAGCAGTGGCTTTGGGATAAAACCTCTGGATGTCACCCAGAGGCTCTGGAGCAGGAGCTGGTGCAGCCTGAGCCAGGCTGGATCCTTGGCTGCCTCTTCCTTCAGGTGACAAATCGAATTTCTCCTCCCAGGGACCTCCAGTCCTGCCTTCCCTAAGCCACAGAGCCCTCCCTGTGCACGACTGGTGTAGTAGAGATGGATAAAATTTTTATATTTTTTAAAAATTTATTTATATTGTTTATATTTATATGACTATTAGAAGGCACTGTGTTTGAATTTAATTGGTTAGTAATTAATTGAAATTTAGTTCACTGGTTGGTAATGGCTAGTGTACATGTTTATTAAACTTCCTTTTTTAGATGTATTTACATTTTTGTTTTTTGGGAAGTGAATGTTTTATAGGAGTAGAATTTTTTTATAGGTAAATTTTTTTTTATAGATACAAGTCATTTTTTTATAAGAATCGATTGTTATGTAAATTGATTTTTATTCTTTTTTTTTTTTTTCTCACAAGAACTTCTTAGGCTAGCTGTTAGCTGCAATAACAAGGCTTGATTTCACCAGGCCTGTCTTTTATAAGGTTTTACCCACATGTAACACAGGGCATCCCCATCCCAGCCCCTGTCCCTGGGAGAACAGGGAAGGGTTTTGCTGCTGGGATGTGTCCCAGGAGCTGCAGTGACCCTGCTCAGTGTCCCAATGTCCTTTCCATATTATCCATTAAGGGGGTTTTGCCCCTCTCACAGGGGTTATACTAAAAAAAAAAATGATGGGAGCAGTTTTTATTGCTTCCAGAGGATGCTAAAGAGCTCCTTGAAGGGGGACAGAGGGAATGAGAGGCTGGAGTGACCAGCAGTGACTCTGCTGCTCCACACTTGTGCTGAACCAACTTCCCAACAGCACCAGTTTAGGAGAGGGGACACAAGGATGGGCTGGGGAAAACCTCACATTCCAAGAGAAAGACAGAAGGTGCAAATAAAGCACAGTTCTCTTCTTTCAGACACAGTTCTCTTCTTTTAGGCAGTTTTCTTCTTTCAGACACAGTTTTCTTATTGAACAAGGGATCAAACCCGGAATGTGACAGCCAGAAATGACTCCAGTCTTGGAGGAGTCTTCTGACAACAACAGAGAACTGTGGTGAATTTGTTTAATATGGGATTAATTTGTTTAAAATCAGAGCCCTGGAGACATTTTTAGATGTTTCCTTTAGTTAATGAGATTTCCATGATAGTTAAAACAATGAAATTAGCAAACAATGTCGTTAATCTCGGATTACAAGCAGCACCAGGGAAGAATTAGTAAAATAAATCAAGAAGATTTAAGGCACTTTGCTCTCCAATAAAGTAGCTGGGATGGGAGCTCCGTGCTGTGTTTTCCTGGGATTAAGGAAGAGGTGACCAGGATCTGCTTTCAGCCTTTAACCTGGAATACTGGAGCATGGAAACAACATCTTCTCAAGCCTAAATTTTGATTTGACCCATACACAATAATTACGTATACATGACCTATCCGTAAATAACTGCTGCAGCTTCTCATTTAAAAATTCAAATTCTTTTCAATCAAAAGCCTCAAATGAAATCACAGCAACTTTACACAACCCCACATTTGGCTGTTCTAACCAGCAGCCTGAAACGGGGATAAAAGACATCCCAAAACAGGATTACACAGAGCAGCAAGAAAAGGAGAAATAATCTTTGAAGAAATGATGGAAGAACAAATTCTAAGGGCATTAAGAAGGAACAAGTCATGGTTTCAATCACAGCCAGGCAGGAGATTGCTAATCTCATGTGCACAGCAGATAAATCTGGGAGGACAACAAATTGCATTTTAATTTATGGACTGAAAAGGTTAATTTTTAATTCCCTCTACCCAGTTCAGAAATCAGGGAAATACAGACTGAAACTAATAAAGTAATGGAGTTCTCCAAGGTGGATCCTCAAAAACATTTCATTTGCAGTGTGTGCTTCTGGCAGGAATTTAAATACAATCCATTGGATCCATTAGTTTACGATTTAAAAACAAATTTATTTTTGATTCGTTTTTATGATTTAAAACCAAAATTCATATTGTGTCCCTTTAAGTTACCTGAAATCAAAGGAGCTTCATGATCAGCCCACAAATGTGTAAAAGGAGAGGCTGGTAAGGAGAAAAAGGTATTAAAAATTATTTAAAAACTCTTCTTAGCAATAGCTCAGCAGGGCCTGGTCACAAAACACAATTCTCATGTCCTGCAGCACTTCCAGGCAGTCAAATTTGCAGACAACAAATGACTCCACACTTAGAGCTGTTTTCAACAGGAGTTGTGCAATTAGACACAATTATTTACCCCCATTGTAAAGCGGAGCATTGAAACACTGCTCATCTAAAAGGAATTACCAAGTGTGTCCTTGTCCTTTCTCCTGATGCTGTCAGCTCTCCAGTAAAACGATTGGCTTGGAGCACAGGCAGCCCTTAAATACAAAATAATCACAATTCTGCAGAAGTTTTGCTGGATAATTGAGGAGTTTTGTACTTGAGCTCTGAGTTTGGTACAAACCACTTTGGTTTCCAACAGAGGCTTCCCTGTGGAAGGGAAAATTCGCTCAAGTCCCACCATGGATTGCAGAATGACAGAATCATGGAGTTTTTAAGGCTGGAAAAGCCATCCCCAAGCCCCTGGGCCACCAAGTTGGCAACAGCCTCAGAGCTCTGCAGGTGAATAAATTATAAGCATTAATTATATGCAGCTTATTAACGAGTATTTCCAGAATGTTTTTGCAGCAAATCTATCAGCTGCTTCCTTTTTCTAAAACAAAACCCAGGAGTTTTCAGACCTCAAGAGAGAGCCCAGAGTGGAGGAGACAACCAAAGTGAGTTCCAGGGTAAACTTTCTGACAGGCACTGAGCTACTGCAGCAGATTTGTTCCATGAAACGAAAAAAATGCACTGGCAATTTAAAAGTCTGAGATGAATTTGAAAACTGAGTCGAAAAACTGGAGGCAACCCCCAAGCACTTCCAGGAGTGCAGAGAAGTTGGATGTCTGGCTGGGAAACTCTCCTGGCTCAACTGTCAGGCCAGGCTTCTATTTTTAGCCCAGTAATTAAATTGCAGAGCCTGATGTTTTGTGGAGGGATGGAAAGGATTCCAAAGGGGCAGGAGAAGTCTGTGTACAGCAGCTTGGCTCTTGCTGAATAAACTCTGGCTATCCAGTCACAGCTTGGCCGTGTTTAATGAAAAGGAAAACATGTGGAAGAGCTGAACACAATTCCCTGACAATAGGGTGATGTCAAAGCCAAAAAAAAAAAAGGGAAAAATCTCAGTGCAGGGGTTTTTTCTGAACTAAACACAAAGCTGAGTTGTTTGGGTTTGGAGGGAGCAGGGAGGAAGGACACAGGGGAGGAAATAAGAGAAAAGGATGAAGTTTTCCAGAAAAACTTGGACTAAATTCAGGCTCTTAGAAACTTCAGGATGATGCTGCTTCAAGACCAAGGGCTGGGCTGATTCAGGACTTTAAAACGTGTAAGACTGAAGCCCTGTGAACAAGGGAAACATTAAATAATCCTGCACAGAACATAAAGCTCTACTAAACCCCAAACCTGGATTTAGCATCTCTGCCAAGCTCCAGAATATCTCGAGGAATCCCACCCATCTCCTGCTGGAAAAGGACTGGAAAAGGAAATCCTGTGCAGTTCATCATTCAAGTGTGCAGTGATGAAACTCCTCTGGAAGTGGACAGGAGGGCAGCTCCTGCTGCACAGACCATTGGACACTCCCAGGGATGATGGCAATAACTGGCTCCTTGTGCAAGGCAGCCCCTCGAGCTGCAGCCACCGAAGCTGTGGGGTGAGGCTGGTGTTAAACCAGGCTGGGGGGATCCTGAGCAGGAGCCCACCTGTTCCCAGGATTAGCCCGTGTCAGATGGAAGCACAGGGATAGTGCAGCACACACAGAGGGAGTGAACTCTTAATCCTGCCTTGGACCTTGAGAAATGAGGGTTTATTTTCCACCTAATGAAACTCTGGACACAATCAGAAATCAAGTCGACCAGAATTAGGCAATTTCTCCTCAAAGCTGACTGTTACACAAATAGCAATGATGAAACACCTCCTTCTTTGAAATTAGGACTTTGGGGGTTAATTTCTGTTTTCCAAGACCCAGGTGAGCCTGTCCTTTGGTTTCTGGACTGAACTGATGGATAAATTTGTCAGATTTTTTTATTTTCTTGCTTGGCAAGAGGCAGCAGCAAAGCTCTTTTTAAAGGCAGTCCCTTCTTTACCTTCAGGGCTCTCCAAGCAGGAGGTCTGCTTTTGTTTTCTCTTGATTACAAATACTTCATCCATTCCCAACCAACATTTTATACTGGACCAGATTCCTGTAAGCTCCTCAACCTGATTTGGAAGCATCTGTTTCCAATACAATTTGAAGTGGAGGACTATTAACAAGATTGGATTCAGACCCCAATCAAGCCAGAACCCAGGAATTGATGTCATGTGCAGGCTGGCACTGCAATCCCAGGGCAGGGGATGGAGGGGGGACCTTTGGGGGCAATAAAAATTTGATTTTCAGAGTCTATCATAGAGCAGCATCTGCAAATCTGTACAGAATGTACTGTGAGGGTCATCAAAATCAAGTTCTGGGGGTTTTTGGGTAAATAGATACTGCCTGGTTTATGTTTCCAGCTGGGGCTGGAGCAGGAGAAAGTCAGGACTTTGCAGATGGAATAACGCCCTGAATCCCAAAGTCTGCTCCCAGGATGCACTGTCCCATAAAGGATAAAAGCAGAATTCGTTTCAGAACAGGCCAGGACCCACAGCTCAGTGTCCCCACCCCAGTGGGGATTGTGTTCTGTGGTGCAGAAGGTTTTACCCAGCCCACAATCCAGGGCAATCTTGGGAATGACACTGGAATTTCAGGGCCCATCCCGAGGCCAGGGCTGCCTGGTCACTGCTCTGATTGCAGGGCCTCCTGAAATTCCTTTAATCAGAAAGACGACATTGATTGGAATCATAACTTCTGGGAATCACAACTTCTGGGAATCACAGCTTCTGGAAGAGTTCCAGGTAAATCTGGTGAAGAACTTGCTTTTAATCTGGGATGGATTAAGACAAAATGCCTGGAATCCCTCCCTGTTCCATCCTGGTTTATGGCTCCAGTTCATGGACTTAAGCACCGAGATGTTTTCACGTACACTTCCTACAGAAAAAAAAAAAAAAAAAAAAAGAGAAAATCTTCTTTTTATACTCTTTTAAGTGCAAATCCAAGTTCTAGTAACAAGCCAGGGTGACTGGAGAGCACAGTCCCAATCCATCCCTGTTCACCAGGTGTTCAAAGCCAAGGTACAAAAGTTTCTCCAAAGATTTTGCTTTTCATTTCTCAACACAAAATGGCAATGCTCCACCTAGAAAGAGCATGACTAGCAATGACTACTACACTGGGTATGAATTAAATATTATAATAGATATCAAATATAAAAACACCCCAGTACCATGTGCAACCCCTCCCAACTTCCAGTGTCTACTTATTGTCTCCAAATTGTAAATTAAACTATTCAAAGTAGCTTTAATATTGGTATTTTCTATGAACTTGCCATTCTGGTAAGAATTATCATTACAGAAAAGGTACAAACTATTGTTCAGCAAGAAGATTTTATTAGCAGGTTAGAAAAAAATGTGGTTTTAAAAAAATCCACTTTGTTTCTGATCTAGTTATTAAGAAGCCTACCCTGAATCTTTGGCTGTAACAGGTAAATGATACAGAAATGTCAAGGAATAAAACTCCAAAGCTCCCAGTGAGCCATGAGAGGTGGTGAACAAAGCAGAGGATTCAGGTTTTGGCATCTTTAGAACAAGGCTCATTCCACAGGTGCAGGTTCCCATCATGGCCAAGGCAAAGAGCAGGTAAAAGGTGCCTTCGGTGCATCCTCTCTGGAGCTAAACACAAATTTCATACACAAAACACTAAAACCACAGTTTTATAAATACAAAGAAGCATTAAAATGTACCCCACAGCAGACAGTGAGAGATAATTTGGGTGTTCTGTGCTGTAACCCACTCAAAGACTTTCAGTCATTCTTGTCCATGTCTCCCTGAATTGCTGAGTTTCAGCACAAATCACTGAAAATTCAGGAACAGTTTCAGTGCTTGGATCTCAGGTTAATGCCATTTTTGGGGGAGTGCAAGCAGCAGGACAATCTGCCTCCAAATGGTAAGCAGTTTTTAGGAGTCTGTTGCTGTAGCAGTCTGTTTAGCAGATCTTTTTGAAAATACTGTGGCACTCCAGGTAGAGAGGGAATATAAATATGCTTAGAAATTAATGGATCACTTCCATAATCAAGTAAAATGCCTGCATATAATTGGCAAAGTAAAATCTTCCGGTCTGTTGATATGTTTATTGAGTTTTTTAAGATATACTGTTGGTGAAGGGGCTGTGGGGAAAGGTGGCCCCCTGGTGAAAAGGGGCTGAGATTTAAAACAAATATTCCTCTAATTCTAACTTGTATTCCCAGGATGGAATAGTTTGGAGAAAGAAAAAGGGGGATGCCACTTGCTCATGACAACAATCCTACAAAGCAGATTTCTGCTGATAAATCCACCTGGAAATATTTCCTCCATCTTGCCTGCCAATCCATCTTTTTTCCAGCAAAGACCAACATTTTCCTAAAATTCTCATTATCCTTCTCTGAATGGGGAAAAAAAAAAGTAAATCCCCTTTTTTCAGTCCCAAAAGCAAAGCTGGGGGATTGAGCTGAGGAAGGCTCAGTGTGAGGGACAACCCAACACTGGAAGGAACACAAAAATCAAATAAACAAGTGCCAAAAAGCACCTCACGTTTTCCTGGAGCTGAGGGAATCTGCTGCCCAGGAACACCCAGGACCCAGAGCCACAAATGAAGCCTGGCATTTCAATCAGACCAGGAGAGCTCTGGGAAGGAAAAGCAGATGGATTTTGGCAAGAACGCTCGGAGGCATTTCAGGGGATTAAACGGAGAGTCCACGGGCTGAGGTTGTGGACAGAACTCCTTTCAGGCAGTGCAGTGCTGCTCTTCAGATCACCAGAGAGGGCCAGGAAGGGTTTAATCTTCATCTCACAACAATGCAGATCAAAAATGCTGCCAGGCTTTGGGATATGACACTGCTATCAATCCAGTCCTCCTGCTAAAAAAGCCTGGGCACAATAACTCAGACCAAAACTAAAAACCGTAGCTCCAGTCACACACAAGGAAAAAAAAAATAGAATCATCTTGTCTGGAGAAAGCAAAACACTCATTTTTCACAGTTTAAGAGTTGCTGGTTTTCTCCCTGTGGCTGTGTTTTGAAAATAAGCTGCCTCCCTGCTGGGCCATGCTGCTGGATTACAATTATTTCCCTGGCATTAGCAGGAAGGCATCAAACTGCTGCAATGGGCTGTGAACTTTCCTGCTGCACTGACAGCAGCAGGTACAATGGTGATTTTCCACTTTTATTGATTTTTTTGTGGTCTCCACGTGGATGTTTACAGCATTTCCCACAGGCAGAGACACAAGGTTTCTGTTCTGTTAGTTCAGAGCAGTGCATCCTCAGGGCCCAAAGCACACAACAAGCCTGGGAAGCTGCTGAAAGAAGCAATTTTATAACTTCTTTATTTTGGGATGGGTGGGGAAAACGTCCATATACATGATTGCTAAATCCTTGTTAAAAAATCCTCCGGGTTTTTTTTTTTTTTAAGTACACAAACTTTTCAGAGACTTCTGGGTAGGATTTTTTTTTTTTAATGGAAACAGGTAAGATTTGATATTATTCCTTGGGATTGCTGGACTGTGCTGCTGGTTCCTGAGGAGCAGCTGACAGAGGGCAGTGACACTCAGAGCTCCACACCCCACGATCCAGCCTGTGCCCAAATTCCTCAGGCTGGGACTGCCTGGAATGACACACAAACAAATTAGCTGAAAAATAACATCTGCTGTTGATTTGAGGTCACTTTCTGTTTGCAGTGCAAATATGCAAATGCAAAGGTAGAATTTCATGTCTCTTTTTCTTGGCAGCAGTGGAAGTTCCACCTCTTTTTTCTGGGCTCTGTGCCCACCCCTGCTCACTGTTGTAGTGCTGAGGGTGGCAGGGGAGGAACTGCTGGGGAGCTCCTTGCTGGACATTGCTCCTGACAGGAAATGTTCATTCTCACCTTCTCTCTTATATTAAAATTATGTAGGATACCTAATTTAGGATTAAAGAACAGTTAATAAACAAAACTGATTAATAGGATAGGATAGGATAGGATAGGATAGGATAGGATAGGATAGGATAGAATAGAATAGAATAGAATAGAATAGAATAGAACAGAACGGAACGGAACGGAACGGAACGGAACGGAACGGAACGGAACAGAACAGAATAGAATAGAATAGAATAGAATAGAATAGAATAGAATAGAATAGAATAGAATAGAATAGAATAGAATAGAATAGAATAGAATAGAATAGAATAGAATAGAATAGAGGAATGGAATGGAATGGAATGGAATGGAATGGAATAGAATAGAATAGAATAGAATAGAATAGAATAGAATAGAATAGAATAGAATAGACACATCTTGATAACAAACAGCAAAAGTGAGGATATTTGGAATGTGAAGGACTAAAATCTCACCAAGATTTTGATGATTGTATCATTTTGGAGCAGGCAGTGGCAGTCCCGTGCTCCCAAGCCTGGCTTTGTCTCCAGAGGAGGCAGCAGGAAGGAAATCCCTCAGCACTGCCCTCTCTCCAGGTTTATTATCAGTTCCATATTGAATCTGCTTTACCCCCATTCACTCTGGGGGGAAGCATCTGGTTTACTTCAGCTTTTTGTTACCTCTGCTGTACCATGGATTTTCTTTCCTATTTTTTTTAAATTGATGAGTTAATGGTTTTGATTTGATACAATGTGAAGAGAGCTGTCTTCCATTTCAGACAAAACAGTAGGCCTTGGGCAGGCTGAACATTCCAGCCACTGCCAGGATTTGCTCAAGCACAACTCCAGTAATTTCATTCCCTGGAATATGGGTTTTTAAAATGCATATATTGAAACAGAACACATGAGGATGTCAAAGTATTTTATGCTATAAGCAAATAAAGCCCACTCTCAATCAACGGGGAGGAAACCAACTGAACCCCACAAAGAAATGAGGCTTGGTTTCAACTCCCACATATTTCCACAAAAACCATGGAATCAGTTAAAGTGTGGAACCAGATTCCAAACATCTATTGCGTTTTTTTATGTCTATATCAACTGAAAGTACTCCATGGAAAATATTCACAGATGTGTGTGGGTCAGAAATGAGAAGGAAGGGAAAACTGGAGGCAACAGGTCTCAGAGCTCCAGAATTTGTACACTCTATTTTCTGATCCCTCTGAAAAAAACCTGTATTTAGATGCTGTAGGAAAATCTCTCAGTAAAGACCGTGCTACATCATGGAGAACATTTTATTGCTGTAAAAACTTACCTTTTGTCACCTTCTGGTTCTTGAGCTTACGGTAAACAAATTGTGAAATCATAATTAGGTCCTAGTCCACATAAGAAGCAGCAGTGACAATCTGAAAGAAATGAAATGTTTGCTTGTTCAGCAGGCAAATAATTTGAAATACCTCAACTGCACAGAAGTGTTGCTTCATAATCATAACGTGAATGACAAACACCAAATCACTGCCAGAAATAAACATCAGTGTAAATATTTGGGCAGTTATGAGTTGGTTTATAGATGACAGAAATAAGAGATCCCTCTGTTAAACACAGAAGGGCTCAGAATGAACAGAGAGTTCACAACTCCACTTAAGCCTCTAAATTGGAGAGCTGTGATTCAGATTGACAATGAGGACTAGGGAGCAATCCCACCCCTGAGCCCACTGGACACACCTTGCTGAATTCTGTGCTCACAAACATGACAGTTTGAATGTAAAGCCCCTCTCCAAGGAATATTTCAGCTCCCATTTCTGCAGCTCAACAGCTGAGCAAGCATGGTTTTATTTCACTTGTTTTCCACAGCCCTTTTAGCAGGCCAGTAAATTATTTCCCCCTTATGGGGACAGACTTTGGAGTCAATCCCATTTTTTTCCAGGCATTTTTAGCTGCTGAGATCACTCCCCCTTTTCCTTTGTCGTCTCCTACCTGCACATCTGGAACCTGAACTCGGTGACCAAGTGATTCAGCACAGTGCAAGTGCCAGCTCCAGTGCTGCTCCTGACCTTTTCCCCACTCGAACAGAATTGGCAGGACAGGACTGGTGGGAAAGCACGGATTTAAATAAACCTTGAGCCAGCTTGAGCTGCAAGTGCAAACACAACTCGGGGTGGAGAAGATAAGAGAGGAGAGGTGATTTATTCTCATTTGCTCTAAGTGGCAGAGATTAGTGTCAAGTCGGTACAACAGCACAGTACATCAAGCTCATTTGTCAACCACCAAATATTTTTGCAAACATGAACAACATGCTTCTCTGGCATATTATTCTATCTGTATTATGCAGAGAGAGGAACATATCCAAGATAAAATTTTAAAAAGGAAAAAAAAAAAAGGCAGCTTTTGCAAAAGGCTTCAGGCAAGATTACTCGTGTTTGAATCTGAGAACTGCTTAAGACTTTCAACTTAGGGGAGTGCAGCAGGCAGCGAGCAGACAATGGAAATGAGCCCTGTGACAAGGCTCCAGCTCTCCCACACAGCCCTGGCACATTCCTGCAGCAGGTGCCAAACGCAGGGAGCTCCATCCCTGCAAGATCTCCTGCTCTCTGCTGGGGAGACGCTGAGAGCAGCTGAGGAGCCATCATTCCTCCATGCAGATCCAATCCCAGCAGTTGGTTTCTGCCTCCATTCCCACCCCTGCAAATCCCCAAATCCGGTTAGGGATGCTGAACGTGCTCGGTGCAAAGCCCGGCACATCCAGAGGGATGCAGCAGCTCCCAGGCAGCCCCAATCTCCCACAGGAACCTGCCAAAATCCAGGGAATAAACACAGCCACTGTGAACGAGCATTACCCACACAATGCTCACTCCTGTTTGCTGATTACAGACACGAGCTGGATTTCCAAGAAAGAAAAATACTTTGTGGATCCAGTATGGAACACTCCAAATTTATCACCGCAGCACTTTAACCTGAGCTCGTGGTGGATGAGGCGGTCAGTGACACTGAGGGGGCAGAAATCTGCTGCAGGATAAGCTAAACTGGGGAACTTATGTGGATTTAAGAGCAGAATTCTGATTTTTCATGTTCAGTGTGATGTTAATAAAGTCACAGTACTTTCCTTAGAGGTACTTGCCCAGATTCTGAACATGTTACCCATTCTTATATAAAATATTTATCTGTTTGTTGGTTCCATGAAATTAATTTGGAGATAATGCTATGAACAAGAAGTGAGTTATGGCTCAGATTCCAGGTGAGCTTTAAAGTCACTAAAAGCCTCATCAGTGACCCAACACAGTGTCAAATAGTTTGGGTTATTTAACACTCCACAGTTAACATGGGAAGCATAAAAACTTGCAGAAGGCAAGTGTAGGGTGATCCTGCCCCAAAATTCCCTAAATGATGCCACCGTTATGCACCAAACTATTCAAATCTTGGAAAAGTTTCCAAACTTGTTTTCACAGAGCATCATTCTCTGTAAAATTAGGACTCCCTTTGCTTGTCAGCCAGAAACTCCTTTTTCTTTACATGAGACTCCAGGTTTTTCTGGCTTTAAATGCTGGAACAAGATTCCTGCAGGAATTGGCTGCCTCTCCAGAAAACTGTCATCATTGGACCTAAACCAATTAAACAATAAAAATACAATATATGCATTTATACACTGGCAAATCACCTGAGCCTGGAGGATATATTCAGTTTATTCTGGGGAAGTTATTAGACTTTGTAGCCATCTTTGAAAATAACTTTTAAAGTTTAAAAATATGTTGTAAGTAGTATTTCAAGGGGTTTTTTTATCTCATTCTGGCACTGTGCAGCTGAGCAGACTCGCTAAAAACAGGACATGGTATTTAAATTTGATTTTTTGGGTTGTTATTATTCAATATTTATGCAGCAGAATATTTGTGTTGCCAGTCCCTGAGACTATAATTTTAGTATTACAAAAATTGCTACTTTTCTTAAATCCCTGGCAAAATGTCCTGTCCCAGGAAGAGCAAACCCAGGAATTCCACATGAAAAGAGAATAAGGAGACTGCCAGAACCTTTCTTTGCTTCCTGTATTATTAAAGTTGTCAGTGATGAGAAAAGCATAGAATGGTTTGTGTTGGAAGGGATCTTAAAGACCATCCAGTTCCAACCCCCAGATTATAAAATTGTATTAAAAATGGTTTATGTTCCTGTAACAATTCTTTGCCTGTAACCTCATATTCTGTCTTAGATTGCTGCTCGAATACTGGTTACTTCCATATGGAAAAGTTCCAGTGAAGGTGTGACCTTGGAGCCTTGGCATCATCCCTTCCCGCAAAGGTTTGGTGCTTGTCCAGCTACAAACAACTCTGTTGTGGTCCAAGGTGTTTAGAAATAAGGAATCGGTAACCTGAGCCTCTTGTTTGGAGACTTTTTCCCGTTTTAATAACTTGCTCTGGGGTGAGTAAACAGAAATGGACGATGGTTTAGGAGTGAAATCCACGTGCTTAGGAACAGCCTCCCCGTGCAGACAAGGAAATGCAGGTTTTCCCTGGAATTTGGGAGCTTTGCCACAGCTCCTCTGCCTCTCCAGCTGCTGTGAACATCCCTGAGCTCTGGATGTCAAATAACCGGAACTGCAAGTGATGTATGAGGATGTCAGATGTGTGTTTGGCTGGTGTGCTTTAAACTTTAAAGGTCTTTAAACTGCAGTCAAGAACAGCTCGAGCCCCAAAAGGGGTTCGGTTTTCCAGCGTTCATCATTTAATTCCTGCTGAGGAAGGAAAAGGTGGAGCTGGGCTATGGAGAAACCAGGGCTTCTGCAAACATGTCCCAGTATTAACCTGGTCACTGGATTTTGGCTTAAACTGTTCTCTGAAAGCATTTTAGACACTCCTGGTTGGGAATTCTGCTTGGCCAGATTTCACCTGGAAACCAAGGCCAGTTCCCAGAGAACAATCCCATTTTACTTTAACCTGGGACAGTGGAAGGTGTCCCTGCCCATGGCAGGGCTGGAATGGGAAGAGCTTTATGATCCCTTCCAACCCAAACCGGGTTCTTCGATCCTGTGATCTAGGATGTTATGGTTTTATTAACAATAACAAAACAAACAACAGAACAGAAGGAAGCGCTTTTCTGGAGAGCCCAGCAGCCCATCCCGGGGAGCCGCATCCCTGCGGCTCCTCAGGGAATCCACGGGAATGGGAGAGACAGAACACGGGAATAACAACCGGGAACGGCGTCGGGAGCGGCTCCTCGGGGAATCCACGGGAATGGGAGAGACAGAACACGGGAATAACAACGGGGAACGGCGTCGGGAGCGGCTCCTCGGGGAAACCACGGGAATGGGAGAGACAGAACCCGGGAATAACAACGGGGAACGGCGTCGGGAGCGGCTCCGGGCACCGGGAGCGGGGGACACGGACCCGAGCGGGGCCGGCATGGATCTGCAGGGCTGCTGCTCTGGCATCCGGCGGGCTCGCCTCGAGGGAGAACCTCCGGGCGGGTTGGGAGCAGAGGAGCACCGGGAAAAGCTGGATAGCCGGAATGCCCGGGATAGCCGGGATGACCGGAGCAGCAGCATCCCCGCAGCCCCGGCCCTGCCCCCCCGTTCCCGCCCGCCGCCATCGCCTCAGAGCGCGGGCCCGGGGCGCCCCCTGCTGGCGCTGCGGCCTCAGCCCGCCTGAGGGCCGGGAGCCGCCGGAGCCGGGCAGCGCTGGGCCCGTCAGCCCCGACACCCGCCGGGCTAAGATTTCATCCCTGAATTCCAGCCTGGGGAAAGCTGGAAGGGCCCACAGCGGCTCAGCTGCTCCCCGGGTCCAGATGTGCCCTCCAAGGCTGGGCAGAGGGGCGGGTCACCCCCTGACCTGCGGGAAATGCAAGAGCATCAGGGGACTGTCCAGTGCGGCACCAGCGCTCACCTGCTCGCTTAAACACAATCTAATCAATACAAGCAATACAAACAATTCTAATTAACAATCCTAGGGTCTTTGGAGGGAACTTCGTCCTTTTAGAAACATAGAATGGTTTGGGTTGGAAGGACCTTAAAGCTCTCATTCCAACCCCACTGTCCCAGGCTGCTCCAAGCCCTGTCCAGCCTGGCCTTGGGCACTGCCAGGGATCCAGGGACAGCCACAGCTTCTGTGGGCACCCTGTGCCAGAGCTTTACCACCCTCACAGGTAAGGATTTTTCCCTAATATCCCATCTAACTCTGCCCACCTTTTGCTCAAGGCCATTCCCTCTTGTCCTTGTCGCTCCAGGCCCTTGTGAAAATTGCCCCTCCACAAGCCTCTGTAGGTCCTGGAAAGCTGGACATGAATATTTTAGAAAATTTTGATAGGGAAGAGTGTTGTATAATTTACTGAATTTTTAATTCAGTTTTACGTTTTATTCTCATGCAGGCTCATCATGTCAGTGGTTGCTGCAGCCTAGCTAATTAACACGGGGCTGGGGGAATGATTAAAGGCAGGCTCCGGGTATCTGCATTGTTCCAGTCTAATTGCTGCTCAGGCAATCATTCGCTGTTGGTTTTGGCAGTTGAGCTGCATTTGTCTGGCACGGTGAAATTCCCTGTTATGTCCATGACGCTCATCTGCTGGGGATGGGCAAAAGCAGGATTTATAACAGTTCTAGTGGCAGGCTTGAGGAGGGAATAGGTTTTGTTATGTGGGGAAGACCAGGCTGGAGTGGAAGGTGTCCCCTCCATCCCAAGCACTCCAGGATTCTGTAGTTGTAGGAAGGGAGCTCCTGGCTGGAACCTTTATGCAAGCACATCGTCCAGTCATCCTGAATCCACCTCTGTTTCCTTTGGATCTATGCTGTAGCCTCATCACAGGTCTTCTTTCTCACCTTGTCTCCTTTTGTTCCTAAATATTTTAAAACTCATGTTGATCATAGGGAAAAAAAGGAGCAAAAATCAATTTGTATGTGGAAAAAGGGTGTAAAGATACCTCTAAAATCCTTCCAGAGACTAAAAAAAGTTTTCAGAAACATAGATTGAGATGCCTGGCTTTATCCCAGCCTGTTGCTGTCTCTGCTCCTGAATAAACACATCTTTGATGTCACAAGCTGCATTTCATGACACTCCCTTAAAAAAGAAGTGACTAAAGAGAGGATAATGTGGAAGACAGCCAATTACTCCACAAATGTAAACGACATTAAAAGTGGTGTGTAACATTATATATTTATGGCTACAGTTTTGTTCTGCTGTCACATAACAAAATGAATAATGCATCAATCCAAGAACTTGTCAGTAAGTGAATTTCTTTGTTGCCTTGCTATAAAAATAGAAAAATCCTTCATGTGTGCATGTGTGTGACATTAAACCCTTCTGGGAGCAAAACATAAGGTGGGTGAAGGCACTGTTAGAGTGGCAAATTGAAGTAGATTTTATCATTTTACAGGTGAAATAATGTTAGGGATCTGAAGACATTCAGGAAGTTTTTTTCTGTGGATGAGAGGTGATAAACGCTCTTCACTTCTAAAAAACAAACTTCTCAGTACAAGAAGGACAGGGATGCACCGAATCCAGGGGAGAGGCATGAAAATGTTTCCAAATCCAGCTGGAGGTGGCACTGGCCACCCTGCTGGGGCTGCACTTGGTCACTGGAGGCACCTTCCAGTCTCATTCCCACTCTAAGAGATGGGACACTGAATAAGTAAAAGGATGAGACCGTTGTTCAGATGGTTAAAGTTAAACTGAAGAATCTGCTGAGCTGAGATCTGGAACCTCCTAAAAACATCTCTGAAGTTTGTGGTCTCCACCCCCAGTTCCTGCAGGTTTCAATCTTTTTTCCGTGTTCTCTTCCTTTAATCCTTGTCCTCCCGAGGAGAGAGAGGAGCATCTATTTACAGCCTGACAAGGGAGACCAAAGGGCCAATCTAACTTCTGATTAGGAGAAAATTGCCTTTATGGCTAAAGTCAGTTAAACTGGATATAGAATTTCAGGCCCCAGCTGAAATCCTCGTCCTGTCCCATGAGTCCTGCTGAGGGAAAAAAAGGAAACCCTAATTCAGTTAGATGAGGGTGAAACTGTTTTGGTGTTGAACCTCCCAGGCTCCTCCATGTAGATGCACGTGATGAGTTTGCACCTCTCAAAAGTAAGATTAAACTTATCTGAAATACCATTTATCTCAGAATGCATTAATCTGATTTTTTTTCTATTTTCTCCTATTTCTCCCTAACGTAATTGACAGCAAAATTGAATCGGTTTCCTACCGAGTTGGACTTGATAGGTGAACACTGAATTTTCTATTACTTGGTTTTAATGCAATGTGTACACCTCACGATTTGATAAATTCAGACCTGCTGGGGAAAAGCCAGGAACCACATCTTGGACACAAAGGATCAGATCTTGTTTTATTTCACAGGAGCTATTGGTTTAAATTTTGAAGTTATGAGAGGAAAATGGTTTCTCTGCAAAATGTGTTGAAAATTCGGGGAGTTGGTTTCTTGAGCAGGAGATCCATAGGTTAGGGGGGATGTTGGAGGAAAAACAAAACACATACAGTGATACCACCCAAAAAAACCCCAAACAACCACCCCATAAACAAACCCCAACTTAACAAAACCCCCAAAACACGGAGAAACTGAGGAAATGAAAACTCAGTGAGGATTGCTGAGGAACAGGACAGGGCAACATGAGCAGGGTGAGAAAGAGATGGAAGGAAGGAGATGTTTCCTTCAAAAGGAGACATTTGAGAGAGCAAATTTAATTCAGACATCGGAACAAAACAGTGATCTGGTGTCCTCTGTTTCTGATGGAGTGGGGAAAAGTCTCTGGCTAATGAGTAATTTCCTGATTGTGGAGTGTTGAAAAGCTTTGCTTGGGGAAGCAACATCAGGACAAACACCAGGTAAACCTAGACCTGACAGCTCTCGCCTCAACAGGTTTGGTAATCTGGAGGATTTTCCAATCCATCATTCTACAGTTTCA
Organism: Brachypodius melanocephalos; assembly: GCA_013398615.1. Lineage (NCBI taxonomy): Eukaryota > Metazoa > Chordata > Aves > Passeriformes > Pycnonotidae > Brachypodius > Brachypodius melanocephalos. The sequence continues at coordinate 1,166,361 of VZSR01000247.1, read as the reverse complement.
TGCTTATTTATACAAAAAATTCTACAAATCTAGCAAACCAAACTTTGCCTGCCAAGGCACTTCCACATCAGTGCTGCTATTAATTAATTCAAATAACGTTTCCTGTGAGGTGCTGCCTCTCTTCTATTTCCCCCTGCCTGGTTTCCTTAAGCTCTCAAGTCGCTGCCGCTGCTTAGCTCTGCTGCTGCTGTGAAATGAGGTGCTGGTGGAAGCCCTGTGCTCCTCTGAGGTGCAGCATTAATGATGGAAAGCTTATTCTGAAGATGTTTTAGGGGTTTTAGTGCCTTGCTGAGGCACCTCTCCATTGCCAGGAGGAGAACCTGTGCACAATGAAGGTGTGAGCACTTTGTAGTGCAGGTACTGCTTCTCTCCTGAGTAACTCAGCACAAATCCCTGCGTTAATTTTCACTGCTATGGATTAGCTGGTTTCATTAGCAGCTTCAGAGGCTGGGCGATTAATATTAATAATCCCTGTTAGCCTATAGACTTAATTAGGGTGAGAAGCAGCTGGATGCTGTGTGGAACCAGCCCTGGCTCCAGACGCGGTGTCTCTGCCCTGATTGCTGAGCTCTTAAGCACGGGCAGCTGGGACCGGCAGATCCTCATAGTTACCTATCGATACCGCTCCTCCTTCCTGCTTCCAGGACCCTTTTAAAGGCTGCTGGCTCCTGCCCAGGACCTGGCAGCGTACTTGGAGCAGTCTTTGGAGTCGGGCGGGTTTTTCCTCTCCTGGGTGAGTTTTCCTCGCTGCTGCTCTCAGGGACAGAACACGAGGGCTGTCAGTAGCAGCTTCGTTCATTTGTCCCATCTCTCCTTAAAAAACCCCCTTGAATGCAGCTTTTGACTCCTTCGGGTATTACGAAGTGAGGAAAAACCTACAGGAATGTCAGGAGTGCAGGGCTGTTAAAGGACTCCTTAACTTGCGGAGCTGCAGCTCCAGTGGCACCGACCCAGCGCTCGATGTCGGGTCGGGTTCAGGGTCTGAAACCCCGGCAGCAGCAGAGTTATGCAGCTCAATTAGCACACTTCATAAACTATGCAGCTCAATTAAGGAAGCTCTGTCCGTGGAAAGCAAAGCCAGTGGAAGGAGATGCCTGAAGTAATAAAACACGCGTTCAGTGGGGAAATGATGCAGGTGGTTAATGAAAATGTTACCTGAGATGTGAAATGTGAATGTGTGCGGGGATGTAAAAACGAGGCTGGCTGTGTTTGAGTTTGTCCAAAGGGAGGCTGAGGTGGCTTTTTTGTTGCTTGTGAGTATTTTGGAGACCTCTCTGAACCAGCGGTGGTTACAAAGAAAGGAGTATGCAGAGTTTCCCTATTTGTGATAAACTTTATCACCACGCTGGCTGCCGCAGCAGATGTTGGGTTTGTGATGCAAATGAGCCTTTGGAGCAGGGCAGCTGTTAATGAGCTCTGAGCATTGCACAAGGCAATACCCACCTGCAAACCCAAACAGCAGTGCCAGGCCTGGGCAGGGTTTGGCTCCTCTAACACCTGGGTCATAATCCCAGGGTTTTATTCAGGGAAAACCTCTTTTAATTTCAGCGGGGGCTGTGACTGTGGCTGGTAACTGGAGAATAAGCAAGACTTGGTATGGAAACAAGGGAAACCTTTACATGTGTAAAAACATTTGTGTCCTGGCTGATTCCATCAGAATCAGGGGAACGTTGCCCGATTTTAAGGATATGACTGGATTAAGGGAACATTCATGTGTGTCCTGTTCGGCCAGCCTTGGAGTGCACATATTTAAAGGCCATTAATAAATGGTGCCCTGTCCTGGATCTGTCCCCTGCTGAGGCCACCCCAGCACAGGATTTGAAACTCATACTCTTCCCAGATTTCAGCCTCAAACCGAGACAATTATTAGCCAAACTGAAACTCTCTGGAGGTGTGATGTGTGAGTCCTGCACAATCCTCCTTGGTTTTCCACAGCTGATTCCTGGCATCCAACAGGATTTTGGCATTGGGACACGCTGCAGGGCCATAAACCTGATTTTGCCATAAGCCTTTTATGTTGGGAGGGGAGTGGGTTCTTATGAATACCCGAAATTAAAGAGACTCCAGCCTGACTGTGAAATTAATAGAGCTATCATCTGCACTGCCCCCCTGTCATTATACAACAATCGTTAATTATTTACAAGCAAACTTCTGCAAGAACAGAATTGTAGCTGTTGGGACTGTCATTATTAAAATTAAAACGCTTTGTCTGAGTGGAAGATAACATGAGTTATTTTGGTGAAATGTAATGAATATGGAATATTCTGTTGCTTTTCCCCAATTAGTTGGAGGCAGAACAATAGCCTGTCTCTTCCCTAACAAGATGTTTGTTTTTAAAAGTCTAACAAAACAAATGTTTTCAGGGTCTTGCTGAAAAAGGGCGTCACTCATTGTAGCTATTATAATGAAAGTTAAAACAAATTTATTTTTTTCTAGGATGGGGAAAAACCTAATTTCATAAAGTAAATTCTCTTTTTTCAGCTGACGAAAGATGAGTGTGGACTTTTTTGTTTTGTTACCATGATATCTTGGTTTGTCTTATCACTTCAAAGCTCATCTTGTTCCACCCCCTGCCATAAGCACCTTCCTCTATCCCAGGTTGCTCCCAGCCCAGTCCAGTCTGGCCTTGGACACTTCCAGGCATGGGGAATCCACAATCTCTGGGTGATGTTGGTTGTTATTAGGAGTCAAAGTTAGGTTCATGGTCAGCAAAGGAAGCTCTGAATTCCTGCTGTACAATGAATAAACTCATTATCAGATGCAGAAATAAAATCCAACTCCATTTGTGCTCTCCTAGTCAAGACCACCCTGCCCTGTGAAATTTATTATATTAAAATCTCTTGTTTAGAAAATGAATTTCAGAGTGAGAATATTTCTGTCCTGCCACCATCTCACAAGCTGTTTTACAGTCTATAGAAGTGGGAGAGAAGCCAGCTGTCTTCCTGTCATTCCTGAGCTAAAAGGAAAATGTAGGAAACACACAATTGGATTTCCCTCAAAGAACAACAACAACAACTTTAACATCGTTAAAAGAATGTGTTCACCCCCCATTAATTTTGTATTTGATTGCCCAGGCTGTGGTGCAATGAACGGGAGCAAAAAAGCCATTAGGAGGAATTGCCATCAAAATTGGGGACCTGTGTGACTGAATGTGTATTCTAGGGAGCAGATTTTTAAAAAACCTGTAATTTATAAACTCCTTCAGTATTACAAAAGCCCTAACAAGAGTTGTACAAACGTTTCTCCTCATTATCTTTGGGCAAACAGGCTTTCCTTTCTCCCAGCAGCTGCCCAAGGGTGCTTGACCTTACACTTGGCTGTTCCCAGTTGGTTCCTTTGATATTTCTTTGGCTGTTATTGGAAAAATGTCCTTGCTGGGACACTCCCAGTGGGGGTTTGCTCTTGTGCTCTCCCAGGAGAGGAGGACACAGCCAGGCTGGGATCCATGGGGTCGGTTTTAGTTAAGCTTGACTTGGTGGAATCTGGAATTTGTTTGTCAGAGGGAAGTTAAGGGGAACATGGACATGCTTGACGGGGAAGGATCAGGTGTGTGTGGAACAAACACAAGCCTCTGGAATGCTTTGGAGATCATTCCTGTTACAGCTGCCAAGCTCTGGAGGTGCTCAGGTCGGTCCTGGGCACGAGTCCCACCTGGGCAGGTCCCTTTGGAAGGGCTGGCTGAGGTTCAGGAGCTGCTGAGATGCTACAAGTGTCAGCTGAAAGGCTGCAGTTCCTCAGTGTCCTGCTCTCCCCTGACTTTTCCTTTAGCTAAAGTTCCTCCAGAGGCACTGACAGGCTCCAGCCTTCGAGAAGAGGCCCCATAAGTAATATTAACTTCTGCAATTTCCTTGTTACTCTTAAGCAGGTTATTAATTAACTGAATGTAACCACTGGCTGTTGATAAATCCTTTTAACTAATTCAAATTCCGTATCGAGCCGGGAGCACTTTCACTCGAGCTGCTGCCCAAGTTAAACTGGGTGAGGAATTATTCCTGATGTGTTTTCCAGCACCGGGGTTGGGGCGGAGGGGAGAGGAGATATTTGTTTGCTTGATTCCACATGACAACTCCAGGGTAACTGAATAGACTGTACGGTCGGGTTGACAGGGCTGAGCACCCGCCAGCAGCCTCGCTCACATACCAGAGCCAGGGGGATGGAAGGGGCACTGGCAGCTGGGATGGAGCCCCTCCGAATTTCTCTAAAGAGCGTCAATTTGCCATCAATTATTCATGGTTTTTCCCGAGGTCTCGAGTCTGAGAGGTATGAATAACTTAAATGTGTGTTGGTGTAACAGTTTGAATAATGAATAAATTACTGCGAGGAGGGGAGTTGAGGAGCAGGGCTGAGTGTTAAATAATGGAGGAGGTTTTGGAGGGAATGTGGTCGTTAACAGCGAGGCTGTTCCTGCCTTTCTCTGACTGCAGGAGCTGTGGTTAGGAGATGTAGAAATGTATTACAGTGATGCCTGGGACAAGTGCTGTGAGTTGGCTGGAGGTGCCAGGGATGGAAAAAGCAGTGTCTGTGTGTGGGACACGAACCTGCAGCACCCCTGGATCCTCCTGGGCTCAGCTATCTCCTTCCCCTCACTCTGCTCAGGGAAACTTTGGCCCTGGGCTCCAGAATTAAAGCCTTGCTTTGGGGGAACCCTGGCAGACTGGGGAGCTGCTGGTCCTATAAAATCACCAGCTGGAGAGACACTGAGGGGGATTGCCCAGTGGAACCTCAGGACATTCAGTGCTTGTCTGGTGACTGCTGCTCCAGGAGACTTTGAGGTTCAGTGATTTTTGCATTTATTTACTGCTCTAGTCCAATTTTCCCTGCCAGAGTGGCATTTTTTGTGACAGGGTCCCTGTATTCTGATCCTGTAGTCCCTCATGCTCTGCCCCATTTCCTCCTTCACTCTCTTTGGACAGAAATACACATTATTCCCTTTGTAAAAATTTAAACCAAATTCTTTTTCTGTAACATCATTGCCATCTTGAAAATAAGATCTAAAAGCTTGTTAAGCAGCCTCAAAAATGAGCAGCTTTTGACAGCATCACTGTGACAGTGATGGAATTGGTGTTTGTTACGGAGTAATTTATTCCATTTTAGCACTGTGTTGTTTAATTTAGCCTAATAATCTAATATCACAGAGACATTTAAACATGGAATTCTTACTGATCTGCCTTACTGATGTTAAAAATGCTAAGTCTTATGAAGTGTTATATAAAGCATCAGTGCGTGCTGAACCAGCAGCCAAATATGATTTCTTATAGATTGAAAATCAGAGAAAACGGTCTTGACAGTACCCACATTATCAAGTAATTTATTTATATTAAAAAAATGGATCAAGTTGTGTGTTTGCAGCAGTGGAAGTTGGCAAGCTCCTGAGTACATTCTTACCCCTCTGCAGCAGTGGATTCTGCACGGGTTGTGCAGCCAAAATTGCCTTGGAGCTCGGTGAGATCTGGTTCAGGTCAGGCAGATTCTGACCCATAAACCTGCTGGTTAAACCAGTTCATCACAGGGGAGAATATTCCCACATCTGGAAGGACCCTGAACTGCCTCCGGGCTGCGGGTGGGATTCTGGTAGGAGAGATCTCTGTAATTCCTGCTTGTCCTGCAGTGGCCTCCACAGGGACACAGGTTCCTTGTGTCCAAGGGCTGGATGCTGAGAGCAAGTCAGCTCCCAGCACTGCAGTGAGGTGTTCCATTAGTAAAAACCAGTTTTAACCCCTAAAGTTAATTTTAGGAGTTAAAATTAATCAATAGACTTCATAATTTATCATTTAATCATCTGGCCCAGCTCTGCATCCGTGGGGTTTCAAGGGATGTGAAGTGTGGAAACCTGTCCTGACAGAAAAAAAGAGAGAGGCTCATAGGAAACAATGCTTGTCTTGTGGGAAGATTTTAAATATATGCAGCTGATCCCATGGGAACTGCTGTAGTCTATTCACCCTGTGTGAAAATCATGCTCTCTCAATATAATCTTTAATCCTTTTCTTTCACTGAAAAATGTGAGAACTTTATTTCCAAGTTTTGAAAGAAAGCCCTGTTTTAAGGAGTGAATGCTTTCCAAGCATAAAAAATAAAATAAATTTTGATTAGTGCAGCACAGAGGGGAAAGGTTCTCTGAATATCTTGTAATATTCTGTCCATGAGTTGCATATGTGGATGTTCTTGGGAAATGTATCCAGGGGTTTGTTTTTTGTTTGTTTGGGTTTTGGGGGTCTTTTTGTTGTTGTTTGGGGTTTGTTTTTGTTTTTTGTTGTTTTTTTTTGTTTTTTTTTCCCCTGGGTCAGTGCAGGGGGTAAGGAAGCATCCAGCAGTCTTGGCAATATTACAAACTTCTGTAACTCCTTGAGACAGGAATTCCACATTTTTTTTTTTTCTTGCAAGATGGGGAAGAAGAATTTCAACAGAAGGGAATTCTACCTGAAATTCAAATTTTTCTTTGAAGAAGATTCTAATCTTCCTGCTATTCATGGAAAAGGAAACTAAAAGTAAATATGGAGTTGTTGCAAATGGTTATCCCCAGAGCATGGAAATCCAAACCTGCTCTGTTCACTCCATGCACTGTGAATAACAGAATAGCAGAGCTGCTCTCCTGGCCTTTAAGGGCCCAGGTCATGAGGATTAAACCCTGTTGGGTGCAAACCAAATAATTCCTGCAGGGGTCCTGAGGGGAATTTTACAGTTTGGAAAAGCAAAGAGTCACTAACACCATTTTCCTTCTGTTTTCCTCCAGTGCCTTTCACCCAAGGCATCCCAAGCGCTCTGTATAATCCATGAATTTAGCATGGCAACACGGCTGCCAGGTAAGGGAAGGGAGATTCTGTTTCCTTTTTAAGGTTACTCACAGCTCTGGGCTGTGTTGTGCCCAGGATGACCACAATAAAACAGCTCCCAGTTCTCCAGCACTGGAGTCTCTGCAGTTTGAGGGAATTCCCAGATCATTTTCCTCTCCTGTGGAATTTGCTGGACTCTTTAAGTTACATTTTTTTGGGACACGTGCTCATTCTATACCTTTTAGATTTTTGAAGATTTCAGAATTTGAGCATGGCCTTGTGTTTAGCAAAGAGCTTGGAACCTGTGGTGGCTCAGCACTTCGGTGGGGAATAAGAAATTCTGTGCGGGAGTTGTGCTGCAGCATCTGGGGATGCAAAACTGGGGCCAACTGGGGTCACAGAGAATGGGGGCTCTGCTAATTAATTGCATTTCCTTGGGAACCCTGCCCGGGCTGGGTTGGGAGCATCCCTGTCCCCACTGCAGCTCCAGCAAGGGAGAAACCAGAAAACCCTGTAAAGGTTCACTTAATGTGAACTCCAGTGGCCCGAGTTCCCTAAAATTCCTTAAACAGAGTGAGGGCTTTCCTGATGGATGTTGTGTGGCACACAGCTAGATAAAAAATGTCATTGCATGATTGGTTGAGGCTTGTGTTTCTGTTTTCAGTGGGATGACACCCAGAAAATCAAGCAGCTGGATGATTTACATTTCAAGTCTTTTGGAAGTTAAGGAAATAATTTTAAAAAATATTTACAGTGAAGGAAATTCTACAAAAAAAATAATCTTCTCCCTTCCTCTTTGGTTTAAAAGAGACTTTTTTTCCTGTCCTTCTAATGTCATTCTGCAGAACCTGAGCTCCTGCTAAACTGTAAGGCTCAGCCTTTCAGCTCAAGTTCAATTGGCTTTTGGATGCCTGTAGGTCCAACTGCCCTTTTACACGGAATTTTTATTGTTAATCTTCTATTATTGGGGGAATTATTTTGCAAACAGACCAATTCAGTCGCTTCAAGCTCTGAAACCTGTCAGGCTGGCTTTTATTCTGATTGCTTCTGATAAGGAGCTTTGGTAAGAATGCTGTGCCTGCAGCAAGTGGAGACACTCACCTTGGAGGGGAGCAGCTTCAAGGTCCCAGGGAAAGGGTGGCTCTTTCAGCTTGGCATGAAAAGGGAAAAGGAGGTGTCGAAAATCAGATCAAACCTTGGAATTAATGTAGGACTGCACCAGAACCAAGTGGTTTGTGTTATAAGCTGAGGGGTTTTTCCTGCATAACGTTGACTTGAGGTTTGTTCCCAGCGCTGGAGTTCCTGCTTTGTTCCCCAGTTCTGGCCTTGGAAAGGTGCAAATTCCTGCTGTCAATCCCCTCTGAGGCAGTGCCGGGGGATCCAGGCAGGATGGACAAACTTTGGCCAAACGCTTTGCCTTTTCCATTCCTTCTGTGCGTGGGACACAAATACAGCAAGTGAGAGAACCCTGATGGGTGGGGTGGAGTCAAGCTGATGGAGATTTAAGGTGATGAGACGCCACAGGAACTACACCCTGAAGCAATTTTATTGCCCAGCTTGACCCTTTAAAAAAAGGAAAAATTTAAAAATGACGTTTTATAAGACACATGATTTGTTTTCCCTCCTGCTCAGCGTCTGCTGCCTATTAATAGCAAATCTTGTAGCGAGCAAGGAAATGCTTAAGGAACAATTTTCTTTAATGCTGATGCAAGGAAAGTATTTCCAGCACTGTTACACAATGCAAGCATTAAGAGGATTTGCTATAATTCCATTTCCAAGAGCTCACAACAAATAAATGTTTTTTTCTGCATTATCCTGACTGTTGTCTATAAAACTCAGATAAAATTCTGTGTTCAGGCAGAGCTCAGGACCTCTCTGAGAAACTCCCGTGCAGGAGCACAGCCAGGGGAGGATCACTTGCAAAAGGCCAATGATATTCCCAAGGCTCAGGGAATCTCCTGAGCTGGAAGGGCCCCAGGAGGGTGATGAAGCCCTGCTCCTGCAGAAGGGGCTGCAGTGTCTCAGAGCAGCTGATCAAAGGGAGGGCTCCAGGGACCTTCCTTCCTGGAGCACTTCTCGGCATTATGTGGGCACATTTTGTTGTGGTACTCCTGAGGTTCATGTTAAAAGCCAAAGCAAAGCTCAGACCCTCTTTTGTGCTCGTGTAAAGGCTGCAGAAGGACAGCATTTATTCCTTTGGCCAGGAAATCTCCTCTCCAGCAAGGCTGTCCACTTGTTCTCTTTCTTTCAAACAGTGGGAGCTTACCCAGGGCTGTTTCCCCTCCTTCCCGGGGAAGGATAGCTTTCCACTAACACTGAGACTTCTGTTCCCTCTGTTAAAAAACAACAGCCCTCGAGTGGAGCAGGCTTTGTATTTTGCCCTGGAAACAGAGCAGCTCATTCAGCGATAAGGCCTCGCCGCATTCGGGTTCCCTCAGTCACCTGACGGAGCCCTGGGTAACTTTTAGGCTGCTTTAGTCCGCATTCCTGGCATGCCTTCCCCGTGGCACGGCAATGAGCAGCTCCGGGATCCCTGCCTGTCCCCCTGGCCCTGGCTGCTGCCCGGGCCGAGAGGAGCAAAGGGCCGGCCTTTGTCCCCAGAGCACCTGGCTCCATCCCTGAGGATGGCCCGGGGGGATCCCGAGCAGGTAAAACAAAAAAATCTGTCTGGGGTCTTCTGAACTCTTAATTTTGGATTTGAGAATGGCTGAGTGTGAGTAGGGTGGGAGTGTCTGAGCTCCCACCATCCCTGTTCTTCAGGTGGGTGATTCGTGCCTCGGGATTTGCATCCTCAGCTCCTTTCTGCTGCTGCTTGATGAAATCGGGGGTCCTGTGGGTATTGATAGAGCTGGGAAATTAAAACAGCCCTGGCTTGTGGTACAGCAAGTGCAAAGTGCTGCCTAGTAAAATCGAGATTGTTCCAGGGAGTTGTTTCCAGAAGGTTCTCAGGGTTTTGCCTTGGTTTTGCCCCTCCTGTGGATGCCCCAGCCCTGGCAGTGCTCAAAGCCAGCCTGGGCTGGGGGGAGCTGACCCTGCCCATGGCAGGGGTTGGGTCTGGATGGCCTTTAAGGTCCCTCCCAACTCTTTAACGTTCTGTGATTCTATGATTATATTTGACCTTTTTTCCCCTCTGAAAAAAAGACTAAAATAAGGATTAAGGTCATTCCATATCTCAAATAATAATTATAAATTATATATCTTGTGGCTTTGTTGACTCCAGGGAAGAATCCAGAGGAGCTGACACCCGCAGTGAATCCAGGTGGCACCTAAGCAGAGACTGAGGACTCAAGTGCAGGACACAAAGTGTCAGCCTGGCCCTGCCTGAGCTCAGCCTCTGCTCCATTCCTCAGCCAAGGAGAAGAGCAGAGTTTCACCTCAGCCAAGGCTTTGTTTTACAGGGGTTTAAAAGACCCTGGGGATCATTTTGGCAACTGCAGTGGCAGTTTTTTCTAAACAAAGCTCGTTATCTTCTCAATCTTGCTAAGAGTATTTTTCTGGAGTCAAGACACAACAACCCAGAAAACAAAGGAAGAGGCTTCATCCTCCTCCTGCTCCTCCTTGAGCTCTGCTCCCGACCAGGGAAAGGGGTTTGGAACCCTCAGCAGCTGGTCCAGGCACCAGCCTGCTCAGGTAACCTGCACGGAAAGGAAGAAAACCTTGGCTTCAGTTATTATGTATTTTTTAATCTAATTTTAAGCTACTTAGTGTCTGAAGGTAAAAATTCCCCCAGTTCATGAATGCATTTGAGGATGTCCTTGGCTCAGGGGGTCCTGTCTGACGCTTTCTCACACATTTAAAAATCTTCGTAGACTGGAACATGACAATCAATGCATTTGCTGATTTTTCTTCTTTTTTTTTTTTTTTTGTTATCTTTTTCTTTTAGACTGGGGCCAGGGAAGCCTTGAAATACAGCCCCGATTTATCCTTCATATTAAACTGATCTCTCCTGGCCGGGATTGTTGCTGTTTTGTCCCCAGCTGAGCTCCCCATGCCCATGGTGCCTGCAGAGGTGGCTGAGCAGGGCCATGCATCATCTCTTTGGGCTGGTTTTGGCACAGAAGGACCTGTCCCGGGCAGGGGATCTCTTCTCCCTGGAGGATGCTGAGATCGAAGGGAGCCTCTCTGAAGCTCTTGAACAGATCAGAATCATTAGTTCAGCTGCAGTGAGTACAACAGTGTCCTTAATAATTTTTTTAAATGAGAGTATATTGTATAAATAAGGGAGGGGATATAAACAATTTAGATTTCTGATAAGACTTGAAGGACAAAGCATAATATTTATGTTATTATTAAATATAATATTATTTTAATTTACATAATTATTAAAATAATTTTCATAATTAATAAAATATTTATATAATTATTACTAAAATAATATTAAATATAATATTTTAAAATGTGCTGACAAAATCCAGTTCCCACCAGCTTCAAAGATATTTCAAGCTCATCTTTGTAATAGTTTTTTATTAAATAGTTATTTAAGGCACATTAAAGATTATATGAGATTACAGAGGTCCATACCTTCCCAATAATGAGAATTAAGACCTGTGGGATGACAAATTCCAGAGTTCTGTCACACTGAACATTTGTTGTAAAGGTGGATGTGGAAAGGAAAATGGGAAAAGGGAAAATGGACACTGGACTGCTCCAAAAACTTGATTTTATGGGGTCCTGGCAAACCAAGTCATGGGTAGAGGTGTTTTGCTGTGCCCCAGGACTACCAGACCAACGACAACGACCAGGCTGTGGTGGAGATCTGCGTGACCCGGATCACCACGGCCATCAGGGAGACCGCGTCCATCGAGAAGCACGGCAAGGCCCTGGTGGCTCTCTGGGACTCCTGCCTGGAGCACAACCTGGAGCCCTCTGGCAAAGACGAGGATGCTCCACACGCCAAAATTGCATCTGACATCATGAGCTGCATCCTGCAGGTAGAGCTGGGGAGCTTTTATCTTCTTTTTGTTAGGGTGGGGATTAAATGCTGAAGATGGTGTTTCTTGCTCAGACTCAGATTTATTAATGAAACCAGTTCAGACTCAGGTTTATTAATTCTTACCTATGTCACAGTCTCACAAGCTGTGAGTTTTACAGCACTTCAAGCTAACAAAGTAAAATGGAACCCCATCTCTCTCTCTACAAGGCTTTTAAGGACAAACTGTCTGATTGAGAAATGACACATAAATTATTTTTACTTTTAACCCAATAATCAACCACCCATGGCTGCAATGTGGATTTTTCTACCCAATTACAAAATCCCACCCAGACCTGTGAAGAAGGTGAAAAAGAAGGACTCAGACTACCCCCTAAATCCTCCACCCTGCTTTATCTCTATTCCTGTATTCTAAACCCTTAAACTCTAGTTTTTCCACTCTGTGATATCACACACTTCTATGCAAACCCCACCCCCACAATCCCAGCGCTGTCACTCAATTTTGGGAGCCTTTTCCACGGCCTCAGGTCAATGCAGGGTTTGCCTGGGGGTCAGTGCCTGGCAGCACAGACAGTCTGGAATTCTCAGTGCCCAGGGTTCCAACACAGCTGGGCTGAAAGCGGGAGTGCTCTCGTTGCCAGTTGGGTTTTATTTTTTAAAAATGCTTTTGTAACTCTCTTTTTTGGGTTCTTGTGAGCAGTTATGTCTAAAACAAGGAGCTTGGGGAATTGTTCTGATTCCTCCTCTCATGAAATCGTTGAGGTAACTCATGGAATCATGGAATGGTTTGGGATGGAAGGATCTTAAAGCCCATCCAGTGCCACCCTGCCATAGCAGGGACACCTCCCACTGTCCCAGGCTGCTCCAATCCCTGTTCAGCCTGGCCTGGGACACTGCCAGGGATGAGGCAGCCACAGCTGAGTTATAAAAGCACATTTGCTGCTCCCTAAAACAAAGCTTTTTTTGGCTAGTTCCTTTGGTTTAAAAAAAACCATAGGTATAAAATGAGGTTTTGCAGCAGATGTGGGGGGCAGTTGGAACAATAATGAATATCTGCCAGCTGGGCTGGATCTCAGGCAGGTCTCTGTTGATAGCAGCAGCAGGGAGGTCCCCAAGGTTTGCAAACATCCCAGTATCACTTTATTGAAATCTGCTCTTCATTGTCACCTCCACATTTCCTAAGTGTGCCTTCCCACCCTGATGTTTATCATGGAACAAATGAAACCTTTCTCCTTCCCTCTCAATTCAAACCTTCCTTAACTAAGGATTTTATCTTTATTGTAAGGGGTGGGGAAAAAAAAAAATTGTTCTTTGGAATTTTCTTAGATCTTTTAAATCCCAGTCAGAGAGCCAAGCCTTATCTTCCCATTCTTTGTGTGGAGTAGCAGAGCAATAACTTGGAGCAGCATTTGGCTCCTGCTCCGTGGTGTCTCAGCCAAACATAACGAGGCATTATGTTGATTTAAACAGGCTGCTGCAGAAAGCTCCATTTATTTGAAGGGCTTTTCTCATTAAAGATGCAGCTTTTGGTCATATGGCAGCTGCCAGAATGATCTGTCTTGACACCAAGGGGTGCCTGCAGCCCCCTTTTCCTCAGGGGTCTCTGGAATGGAGTGTCCACTGCTTGGCAAGTCTCTGTTCCAAGGAAAAATCCTCAGAGCCACTCAAACTCTGTGGAATAACAGATTTGGAGTTTCCCAGTCTAAATTTACTCTATTCAGAGCTGCTCCAGAATGAGAGTCCAGAAAGTCTGCTCTGCCTCCCTTCTCACTGTTCTGTTGCTGTCTGAAACATCTGGGTTCCAGGGGTTGCCTGGGATTCCAGCTGCTAATTAGACATAATCACATTGCAGGATTATTTTCAGCAATGGGGATGTGCTCCAGTTTCAAAGAGCTGCTCAGAACTGAGTGGAGAGGAGAGCACAGCACTGGTTAAGGAGGCTCCAGAGGGAATGTGGATCCTCAGTCACACACAAACAGGTCCTGCTGCTGCGGGAATTTAGCAGGCAGTGGATGAGTGTGATTTGTACACGCAATTTTTTGTACAAATAACAGCAGAAAACCTTTTCTGAGCTTGATTCAAAACACCAGCATACACTCAGGGACCCTGAGAGCCCAGAAGCTTGGAGCCATTTAGGAAGAGGGGTTTGCACTCCTGAAAAATCTCAAAGTGTTCAGGGGAATTGGCTGCAGGTGCCCAGAGAAGCTGTGACTACCCCGGATCCCTGGAAGTGTCCAAGGCTGGACAGGGCTTGGAGCAGCCTGGGACCGTGGAAATGTCCCTGCCCATGGCAGGGGATGGAACTGGATGATCTTTAAGGTCCCTCCAACCCAAACCACTCTGGGATTCTGTGAATTTAAATTAAAAACGGAAATCTTAATGATTCCAGGATAATTAATTGTCAGTACTAAAGCTATTGCACTGGGAGCAAGTTTCCCAGTGCACTTACTGGAGGTGGCTGCTCCAAGGTGTTTCCTGTGCTTTGGGATGATGGATGCAGCCTCTGCCTTCCCAGGGAGCACCAAACACAAAATGTCTTATTAGAAATGTTAACGTGTAGTTAGTGCACTTCATATCTTATATATTGTATTGATATTGATTTATATTTATGCACCACAGGTTTTGTTAGTTCCCTTCTGCTTCCTCTAGCAGAAGACAGAAATAGGGCTATTCTTAACATCTTCTGCAGCAGTAGGAATGTAAATTTCTGTATCTACTCTTTCTTTGACTCCTGCTTTTTGTGCTGATATCAAAACATGACCTTTCTTGACAAGTTTTTTTTTTTCTTTTTTCCCCTTTGGTTTCTCTACTCCACTCAGCATGAGACTATTATTTTTTTTTTTCATGTATTTGCAGAATTACAACCGGCCCCCAGTGATGGCCTTGGCTGTGCCAGTGGCAGTGAAATTCCTGCAGAGGGGCAATCAGGAGCTGTGCAGGAACATGTCCAGTTACCTGTCCTTGGCTGCCATTGCCAAGGCAGAGCTGCTGGCTGAGCACACAGAGACCATCCTCAGGAGTGTCCTTCAAGGTAGGCCCAGCCCAGAGCTTGGGTTTAATCCAGGTGTGCCACCAGGTCAGTGAAGCTGTGTTAGGCATCTACAGAACCATTATCTTATAGAATCAATCAGTCATTAGGGGTGGGAGAGACTCCAGCATCAATCCAACCATTAAACAAATCATGGGAGCTGTACAAAGCAGCTATGGAAATATCTGTAAACGTGATCAGATGTATTAATCACACTCGAATAACGAGGAATATGTGAATTTACTGCACCTCTGGAGGTTTGGGGATGGATTGGCTGACCCACAGGGCAGGAAATATATCTGTACTCGTTAATATTCCCTGCTAATGGACTCCAAGTTATCAGCCCTGATATGAGGCACCAGCCATGGAGCTCTTATCCTTCCTCTTAGTGTCACTGGCAAGGCTCCAAAAGAGAAATGGGGATGAAATTAATCCCATTCTGTGGTGGAATAGTCAGATGGAAGATATAAAAGCTTTGTAGTGGTTCTTTCATTTTGCCTACATTATTAGCTTTATATAGAACAATGTTGCTAATCTCTTTACATTTTATTTTTTGTGGTTTAAAAAGCCAAAAATATTCATTCCTCTATAAAGGGAACTCCAGCTGAATTGGAGTAATAAAGTTCACAGTGTTTGTTGCAATACAGTGCTACTGCAGTGGTAAAATCAGTGCTCTCCTTCGAGTGGGGGCAATAGCAGCAAGCAGCAATATTAAATATTATTAAAAGAACATTGTTACAAAGATGTTAAGCCCTCAAAATAAACGTGTGCATCCCGTATTTATTGATTTATAAATTAATTTATAGATTTGTTCTTTTAAGACTTATTGATGTGCTAACAATATGCATATAGTCCTGATTTTGGGAAAAGCGATGCAGACCCACAAGGGGAGGTTTCAGCTGGGCTGAGTTGTGTATTTGTGTTATTCCACCAGCAGATGTTGCTGTGGGTATCAGGTTGGGGAAATCCAGCCTGGAAGGGGCCGCTCGGAGCAGGCGAAACGATTTGTTTTGCGTAGTGACTTAATTACGCTGCACATAATTGGCGTGTCGGGCGTGAGGAGCGGGGATTGCAGCAGGCTGAGCACACAGTGTCGGCTGAAAGCTGCACAGGATGAATTTCCAAGGCAGGTTTTGGAGACAAAGCCGTGTTGTGGGGCTGCACAGACGGGGCTCAGCCTCGTGGCACCAGCCTGAGCAAACTTTGGCCCCTTGCCGGCGAGTGTTGGAGAGGAACTGGAGTTTTTCATTCCTCGGGGCAGCTCTGGGGCTGCACAGCCAGGTCCTTATCTCATTAGCTAAAAAAGAGCTCTTTAGAGAGGGTTTGGCTGCCGTGCCCCAGCCAGCGTGGGCTCCGTGCTGACACTGCCCATCAGCACCGGGGGTCACACGGATTGATTGATTGATTGATTCCCGTTTATTTATCCCCATTCCCGGGGGACAGCAGCAGCTCTGCTCTGTAATCAGAGAGTCCCGTGGCTGCTCACCTTCCAGAGCAGTTCTGTGCTGCTGGGCTCTGGCTCAGCCTCGCTGCTTCATTTGGCAGTGCAGGGGTGCAGAGGCTTTTTCATTCACCATTGGAGCCCAGATTCGCCTCCAAATGCATTTCCTCGGTGTTTTGCAGGCTGTTGACAAAGCAAAGCGTAGTTGGGTGAGGAAGGAAAGAGAGAAGGGTGCTAGTGGAAGGTGGGTTGTGGTGCTGGGCTGTGGGACAGCTTTGCTGCTCCTGGAGGTGATGAAGGCAGAGCAGAGCTCTGAGAAAAGGGAAATTTCCCAGCTGAGTCAGGGAGGATGGAAGCGCTGGCTTTGCATTTGTTCTTCTGCCAAACCTGAGCTGGGACAGGAGAAGGCTCCTTCCAAGACAAAGCATTTCAGGTATGAGCTGCAGTAAGAGGAGCAGGCAGGAAGGATTTCTGGAGATCTTTCTGAGGATTTTCCTTTTCCTGCTGCATTTCATGAACATTTGTTTTCACTTAATGGAGGGCACTGAGCAGAGGGAACATTTGAGAGTGGTTTTGCCCTTGCACAATATTGGGACCCCGAGTGTTTCTGTAACTCTGAAGATCTGGGTTTTGGCTGCCAGAGATGAACAGAGGTAATGTTTCATTGTTCTGTAGCTAAGGTTATTTGCAGAAATTACTTAGTGAGGGATTTTTGTCAAGTTTACTGCCAAGCATTTATAACGTAGATACATTTTTATTGCAGGGTAACAGGAGAAATTCCAGCAATCGGAGCAATTCTTTTTCCCTTAAATAAATTGTGCTGCCAAAACTTTGAGGCAGGTCGTTTAACTTTAGGCATGAAGCACAACCCCCCTTGAATGGCACAGGAAAGTGGAATTTACCTTGTTTTGCTACTTTTGTGTCAGGGCAGCAAAGATCTGTCATGGCCAGGAGGAAGTGTAGCAGCAACATGTCAAGAAATTTGTCAAAATGTGTTCTTTGGACATCTGGAGAGAATGAGAGAGACAGGGAAACATGGGAATAGAGAAGAAGGATGGGCTGCTTCCAGGGGAAATAGGAATTGCTTTGAATAAGACATTTCTCATAATAACTTGTTCAGAGGCTTCAACAGGTAGCACGTGATGGTTCTTGTTGTAAATGGTTCCATACCCAGTGAGTAGGGTATCCATCATTCTTTGCTTGTGCTCTGCTCTCTCCATGAAAATCAGCAGCAGTTCCTTGGCTCTCTGCTGCTGTGCTCTGTATCCAGCCCTGGGCTTTCAGGGGATTTGGGATAAGTTTGTGTGAGAGAGGAGAGGATCACTGGCACTGAGCAGCAATTCTATCTTGTACAAACCCCCTGAGAGCAGCAAACAAACCCAAATGTACCTTAAAACCTGGCCCCAGAGGGCCAGGATTGTGCATGGGGTCTCTCTGCTCCCATGAGATGTTGCTCTTTAGGTTTTCCCTCTCAGCAGCTAAAACTGCATGGTTCAAAATGTGGAAAAGGTCCCACTTGGGACTTGGCTCAGAATTTTGGCTTATGAGAAGAGTGGAGAGTTTGAGTCTAGTAAAGTTTCTTTATTTACAAAACAACTTTACAAAAATAATTTCAATAAAATTATCACAAAGTCAATGTACAATATAATACAGCTGCTTTGCCTCCCAATGTAACATCAGATTATGATGGGGAATATTATTTTTATATCAACCCGTGGCATAAATAATGCTTTAAACAAGGCATTAGCTTTCTTAGAGTCTACACATTACTAACAACGATTAATAGACAGCACATTGCTTGACTTGGGTGCTTCCTCTGTAAAATTCACATTAACACTCTAGAACCCAAGGATTGGAGGGAGCCTGGAATGGTTTGGGTTGGAATGGACCTTAAAACCCATCCGGTGCCACCCCTGCTATGGGTAGGACACCTTCCACTGTCCTAGGTTGCTCCAAGTCCCGTCCAACCTGGTTTTGGACATTTCCAGGGATCCAGGGGCAGCCACAGCTGTTCCATTTGGCAGAGCCAGGCCAGATTTTCCTCAGCAGGGATGTTGGGAGCTCCATTTGGCTCCTGAATGTCCATGGTGACCCTCACTTCAGGCATCAGAAACCCCTGCACCGGAGAGACAGAGCTGCCTGACGCCAGGAACAGCTTTTCCAATGCCATGCCTTGACCTGTGGGTATGTTTTCAGGGATTTGCCAGGCCAGCAGGCAGAGATCGATCCCATCTCCACAGTGCCTCATTCTGCGAGCTTGCAGCGCTGATGTTCCTCAGGAATTCCAGAGGCAGGTGCTCCTGCAGCTCTGGCTGTTGCAATATTGATGTCCAGCTCTGTGAAATCCACTCCCTGTGCAGAGCCCAGGCTTTAGGACACGTACTGGGCTCCTCCGTAGGGCAGCACCTCGGTGACCCCCCAGCCCACCACGTTGCCCCGGCTGCCACACGCGTCCCCCGTGCCCTGAGCTGTCACCTCGGCGGGGCTGAGCACTCTGTCCCACAGGTTAAAGCCAGTCAGCTTCCCTGAGAAGGCCAGAGCTTCATCAAACCCCCCTCCCACGCAGCAGCCGTTCTTCTCCTGGCCCAGCTGCAGGATGCCCCCGTCAGGGATGGTGTGAGCGCCAGCCACGCCCGAGGCACTGCCTGCCAGCTGCCCCTGTGCCCACAGGGATGCAGAGCCATTCTCTGAGCTCCAGGTGCCACACAGGTGGAGCCACTTCCCAGGAACAACCACGTTTCTGGCAGCTAACTTGTGCTGGGCACTCCCCACGGCCAGCACGGCCGAGTCCCGGCTCAGGTACAGCTGGATCTCGTAGGGGTTGAACTTGGTGCCGTAGGAGAAGACGATGGTTTTGTCCAAGGCCTCGGTCACCTTGAGCCAGATGCAGGCAGTGAAGGAGCTCAGGGCCATGCCAGAGGTCGGGTGGACACTCCCAAAGATCTTCCTGGAGCGCATGGGGAACAGAATTGCTGTTTCACAGCCTGGAAAGGTTGAGAAGGTTGTCAGGTAAATAAGAACTGGTTTATTTGTATGGTTATTTTATTTAACTGTGCACAGTTGGGATCTTTGACATTGCATGGAATCATTAAGGTTGGAAAAGACCTCTATGGTCACCAGGTTGTGGCTGCCCCACCCCTGGCAATGTCCAAGGCCAGGGTGGACAAGGCTGGAGAAACCTGGGATAGGGAAAGGTGTCCCTGCCCATGGCAGGTGGGATTGGAACAAGATGATCTTTAAGATCCCTTCAGCTCAAACCATTCCATGATCCTGTGAAGTCCAGCACCACCATGTTCACCACCAAACCAGGCCCTCAAGTGCCATATCCACCCATTTTTGAGCCTCCAAAATGGGGACTCCATCACTCCTCTGGGCTGCCTTCCCAATGCCTGCTCCAGTGCTCAATTCCAGGCTTCCCAAAGGGAGCTGAGAGCTCAGCTCATCCAGTGGGATGCAGGAACCTACCCCAGGAGGATTGGAAGGAGCTGTCAGAGCAGATGGAGGAATTGCTGGACTCTAT
The DNA here is from genome assembly GCA_013398615.1 of Brachypodius melanocephalos. NCBI lineage: Eukaryota > Metazoa > Chordata > Aves > Passeriformes > Pycnonotidae > Brachypodius > Brachypodius melanocephalos. The sequence goes on along the minus strand of VZSR01000247.1, from coordinate 1,146,672 downwards.
GGCAAGGGATAATCCAGCTGCAGGGATCTCTTGGCTCTTCCCTGCCTGCCCAAGGGGGCACTGCACAGTCCTGTGACATCCAAAGGGATGCAAAGGGTTAATGCAGCCTGTCTGCCCTGTTGCTTCCTTTGGGAAGGAGCTTTGGGCTTCCCAGCTCTGAATGCAGCACCTCCTGGGAGAGGGACTCTTTCAGCCCTTGAATTTGGGTAGTTCTCCAGGTAATTGGATAACCCTCTCCAGTGCCACTGAAGAGTTGTTTTATCCTCTAAGTGTGGAGTAGTGAAAATCCCAATGTTGTGCTGAGGGACGGGCTCAGGGATCCCCTCAAACAGCAGGGTTAGACACCCTGGCATCCCCAGGATAGGGGCTCAGGGATCCCCTCAAACAGCAGGACTGGACACCCTGGCATTCCCAGGATAGGGGAGAGGCTGTGCCTGGAGGAGAGAACTGCTGGGAGGCTGTGCCATGGATAACGAGGGCACTGGAGCTTGTGCAAAGCAGAAAATGTTGGCAGGAACATGCTGAACTGGGCTTGCTGATTTAATTTACACGGCTCCCTTTCCTGGCCCTGCCTTTAGGATTTTTTGGTCAGGAGCATTCATGGGCACTGGCTAAAAGGGGGAAATTATGAGACAACTGATACTTTTAAACCAGCTCTTCTCTCATGTCCAATCAATCAAAGTGTTGATAATAGAAATTAGATTAGTTAAAACCACTAACAGAAACTGATGCAGCTTGGGAAAGCAACTGGTGGCCAGTAAAGCCAAGACATTTCTGGTGGTTTCTGTGCTGTTCCCTGGTTGTCCCTTGTCCAAGGTGACAGGGGGGAACAAGCAGCCCCTTCTCCAATTAAGCTGCTTCATTTCCTGTTTAAAGAAGCTGGAGGATCTGAAATGTCTAAAACGTGTGTGGAAACTTCTGCTCCGGGGAATGAAGGACTCTTTGTGCCCTCCAGGACTGAGCTGCTGAGGTATTTCATGGACTGCTTCCCTCCAGCTTTGAGCAGATTTTACATCTCCCATTGACCCTTTTGAGGAGGGGCAGGGTCAGTGAGCAACTGCTGGGGATTCTCCTTAAAATGCTACTTAGGAGCACTGTTGTGAAAAAGCTTTTAATTAGCAGGCTTTCAGGCTCTGTTATCAAAGCTTAAACAAAATTAAAACCAGCCTCAGTGAAGAACAAAAAAGTGTGATTAGAAAATCCCTCAAGAATATGGCTGGCAGTAAGTCAAGATGTGAGAAATTAAAGTCAGTTGCTAAAAATTCCCTTGGAAAAAAAAAATCCAGAGAGATACTCTGGAAGTACTTAAAACGTGCCTTTAAATTTACAAGTATGCTTGTTTTATGCGAAATCATATGGGAACCAGTGGAAATAAATTGAATTTCCACTGATGATCCTCAATGCAGATCGAGTTTGTTGCTCTCACCTAGTGCAGGGTAGCTAGAGGCTGGCTGGGGCACAGGGAGATAAGGAATGAGATCATGCTCTCTGCAAGGTTTGTGTTTGGGCAAAAGAGGAATATGCTCAAAGATGTCTGAGGTGTTGTGATAAAGCAGGGAAAACAATTTACTTCTAAAGCTGAGTCGGTGCCCTGCATGAAGGGCTGGGTTCAGGTTAGGCTGTAAAAGCTTTGATGTAAACGATGTTGTGGCTGTGTTGTTGCCTTTGCTGTAGCAATTACTGCTCCTTTCTGCTCCCTGGTGTGAGAGCTCGCTCTGGGGATGCTGCACTCCTCCTTCCTACACACCCACCCTGCAGGGGTAGATTTTGGAGGGGTTAGGTTGCAGTAATTTGTATTTGTGGAAAACAGAGCCATTAATCTGTAGTTAGAAGCCAGGTGGTGGGCAGGGTGCTTTCAGTGCAGTTTATCTTGCACACGGTAATTCTGCACCCACACTTTAAACAAATGAGGGGCTGCTCTGCCACACCCAATCTGCTGCTTTTTGGGGTGTCTCGTTGCACCGCACAGAAAAGCTGAGCTGAGATTTGAGGTATGAGCCCACCTTTCTGTGGCCACCTCACTGACCAGTGCAAGTGTTTTGGGTGGGGAAAATTCCCCCAAACAACAGCAGCAGCACGAGTTGCTGATTTCTCTGTGCCAGGGGGAATATTCAGGGCAGAATATTCCCACTGGCACGCAGGGAATGTGCCCTCCCTGCCCTGGAAGTGTGCTTGGCTGGCTGGCAGCAGCATGTCCAGCTCTGGCCACTGGAGCTGGTGAGGAAAGGTTAAAGCAGGAAGAGGAAGGAATGGGAATGTGCAGGAGGACAGGAGAGCTCTGTGACTGGTGCAAATACACAGGAGTCACCAGCTGGGGAGGCAAAAGGTGAGAGAACATCATCTGGGTGTTTAAAATACATTTGCTGCTCTCTGACAATGGCTTTGATCTGGGCGAGCCTGGAGGAGGTGGGATCCTGCCTGGCTCTGCCCTGCACGAGGACTTTGATGAAATCTTTCTTTGATCCTACCTTTGAAAAGATCAGTGCCTCTTTTTCCACAACTTCTGGGGTTCCCCAGCCTGTTCAAAGCTGCCCTGCTGCTCCTGGGGTTGCTTTGGAGTTGTTGGAGAAGGAGATGCCTGGGTTGTGGGTCCCTGTTTGGGGTGGCCTCCCCAGAGCTCTCCCACTGGCCTTACCTGCAGGCAGCAGGTGCTGAGCTGCCCATTGCTGTGATGCCCTCAGCTCAGCCCGGGTCTGCTGCAGCTCCTTCCACACCGAGTTCAGGATGAGGTTGTCCCCTATGCTGCCCTCCAGCTTATCCTCCTGCAGAGCTGTTTCCTGAGCCCGTTCCTCGGCCCTGCTCCGCCAGGCGCTCTCCAGCCAGCCCAGCCTCACCGACACGTTGTGGCTCAGCTGCAGGACGTGCTCCAGAACCTTCCCTTGCTCCAGCTCCTGCAGCCTCCTGGCTTCCTCAGCCTGCTCCCTGCTCCTCACCAGCACCTGCTCCACCTGGGACACCACGTGGGAGGTGACGGTGGTGAAGGTGCCCGCCAGGGTGGTGGCCAGCTGGCTCAGCTCTGCCTTCAGGGTCTGCAGCTCCAGCCTGGGCAGCTCATCCAGAGCCTGCAGCATCATGTTCTCCTTCATCTGCGAGTTCTCCAGCATGATGAACAGCTTGTCCCACTTGCTGTGCTCCCGCTGGCAGTCGCATGAAGCAGCTGGAAGGGAACGTACAGATGTTGCCATTCCTCTGTACTGAGTTTTAAACGGGAGCTTTTGGCAAAATCTGGCTCTGTGCAAGGCTCGTGTCCTCCAGACTGCCACAGAATCGTAGACTCAGACTGGTTTGGGTTGGAAGGGACCTTACAGACGATGTGGTTCCAACCCCCTGCCGGGCCAGGCAGTGCCTGTCCCTCTGTACCAGGACAGAACAGAGCAGGGCTGTGATTACAAAAATCCTAAACCCCTGCGACAAGAACAGCTTTTTGCAGGAAAACTGAGAAATAAAGAGCCTAAAGCACAGTCCAAGGTACCCCATCTAAGGGCTTTACCATTCTTGCCCATAATAACTTACTGCTACGAGCACGAGCTTCTCCCTCGAAAAAAGTAAATTATGTTTGCAGTAATAACTCTCACAAGAGCCAGGCAGCAACGAAGGCAGTCCTGAACTTAACCCAAACTCAGATTTACTCACCTTCCTCAGTGGCAGGGGCTGGACCTTCGATTTCATTATCCAGGTTCACGTACATGAGCTCGTAGTCATCCTCTTCATCCACGGCGGAGCCAGAAGCGCTGAAAACGCAGAGCAGCGTGAGCAGAGAAAGGAGTTCTCGGGGCAGCATTCTCCCGGCTGCTTCCTGACAATCCCGGGGCTGTGAGGAGCTGCTGGGGCTGCAGCAGAGCCGGGACTGAGCGAGCGAGGCGCTGATGAACGCTGCGAGCCCGAATGAATGAGCGGCGGTGCCAGCGCTGTAACCGGAGCGCTCCCGGCTGCGCCTTTTGGCCGGGAGGGGACGGGAGGGAAGGGCAAGGGGCGGGCAGCTTGCTCAATCCCAGCCCTCCAGGTTTGCCTGGGGATGCTCTGACTGGCCAAAGGCAAAACCGGGGAGAGCCGGGCTGGCCCCGGGGCGGGTTGGGACGTGCAGCAACGCCAGGGGCTGGGAGCGCTCGGAGCGCGCAGGATGGCTCGGTTGTGTTGTTTTGTGTCGTTTGTGGAAAAGAAAGCGTTCCTTGCAAATTCGATTTGTGGTCGGTGTGTGCCAGGGCTCTGGAGGGGATCGGTAGAAAAATAAACATACCTGGAGTTGGTTTGGTTTAGCTAAATAGTGCAGCTTTTTTTGAGAGTTAGGCACGGCTGTAAAATAAATTCTATTCTATACCAACGGTTTATTGCTCTAAGCAATAAAGGAGAGCTCTTAAGGAGTTCTAACAGCTTGTTAGGGCTCTGCTTTTCCAGCCCTAATTAGCACTTACACCACCATTACCCCGCGGATAATCTGTTAGTGCTGTATCCTGTTTTGGGAACTGTAAATCTGCAGCTGCACAATCAGAGTTGTGTCTGTTGCCTTTGAAAAAGCAGAACAAGGTGCTTTTGAATGAAACATTAATTTGGTCTAAGTCTTATTGGTATTAATCTGGTTTAAATTCTGTAACCTTATTGGTTCAACAGGCCATTCATTAATCATGTCAGAGATGCTTCGCTTAGGTGAGATCAGGGATGATCTCATAGAAACTATGGATTGGTTATGAAATATCCAGAGAACAGCAAAAAACCTCCTCCTGCAATTACATCCAACTTGGAATCTGTGCTCCCTTTCCATTTGTGTCTCTGGTTTTGCTTATACAGACCTGCACTACCTGTGCCTTGGATGCTGGGGAGGAATTCCTCCCTGGGAGGCTTCTGGGGACAAGGTGGGCACCAGGCACCAGGTTGGACTCTGATCCTGGAGGAACCTAAATGATTCCATGATTTTCAAGTAGGTGTGTGCCAAACCTGAGTCACACTGGGGGAAAAATTACTCTTGGTGCTTGGGCTTTTTTATTTGGAATCTCCCTTTGGAGTGAAAATCCATCTGCCTGTGGGACACCTCAGTGGGATCCAGGGCCCTTGTTCCTCTCTGTGCTGCTGGGATGGGCAGAGCTGGAGCTGGGGCAGCTTTTTCCAGGAATGGATGCAGGGCTGGCACCACCCAGCCACACCCCTGAGGTCCTTCCCTGCCTCATATGCAGCCATGGATTGTCCCCAACTGTAGGACACTTTGTGCTGGAATTGTGTCATTCCCAGCGTGTGGTCTGCTTGGAAAGGGTGAGAAAATCTAATCTGGAAAGTATTGGGGGTCAGGGTGGCAGGCAAGAGGGAAGGAAGGCATTTAGGGAGTTGAGTGGGATGTTTTTTCCATTCTCACACAACAAACATTTTCAGGCTCTCAGTTTCGATTGAGGCAGATGAAGAAAGACTGGGGAGAAGTGAATTATTCTCAGAATTCCCGATATCACCTCTGGCTGTCTGAGCTCTGGGAATCGGGGTTGGGGAGCTGGGTGTGCATAAATCCCCTCAGAGCCCTTAAAGATAGGACAAACAACCAGCCCTGAGTATCCCTTGCTACCTCAAACATGAAGAGACCACAAAATGACCAACTGGGTTGTGCCTTTCTTGAGGTCTCTGAAGAACACAGATATCCAGACTGGGATATCTGGGGTTATTTACACGTGTGCACACAGGTTCTTCACTTAAAAGCAATTCCTTGTCAGTGAGGTCACTTCAGTCTTGCTGCAGAGGGAGGGGGTTGCTCTGATTGCCTTTGCTTTTCATTTATCTTGGTTAGGGAATATCAGCCCAGCAGTGTTTGCTGCAGGAAGCTGCCCAAAGCTGCGCTAGCACAAAGTATTTTTTGTTCAGAGAGGTTTGGTGGCTGCAGTCCATCATCTGTGATTGCATCACTCCTCTGATGCACCCCACACTCCAAGTGCTCCTTTGCCAGACTAAATAATCAGTCTTCCTTTCCAGATCCCTTCCCAGCCCTGACATCCCAGCTTAGGCAACAGCGTGGCTCAGGTTGGTGTCTTTCCTTGCTTAAAGCTGTTATTTTTGTTACTGCCTCTTGGATTCCTTCCCACCATGCTTCTATAGCTGAGAGGAAATTTGCCTCTCCAGGAATACGGGAATTTCATCTTTTGCAATCGTTGTTGAAATTTGACTGGAGTTTAGGGGCTCTGCTCTATGTGGGTGGAAAACTTCCAGTGCAAAGTTAAGCAAGGGCAAATGGAAAGAAAGGACTTAATGCTGGAATCGTGATGTCATCCAGAGAGAAAATAATTTTGATGTATTCAGGACAAAATGTTGCAATTTTGAATGATGACATGAGTCTAGAAAAGTTCCAGTGAATCCATCCTCTCACCTTTTTATCACTGAGTGTCCTGTGTTGGAAAGAACTCCCAAGAATCCTCCAGTCCATCTCTTGTCCCTGCACAGACCCCCCAACAATCCCACCCTGGCAGTGTTGTCCAAACTCTCCTGGAGCTCTGGCAGCCTCAGGGCTGTGCCCATTCCCTGGGGAGCCTGGGCAGTGCCCAGCACCCTCTGGGAGAAGAAGAACTATTCCCTGATCTCCAGGTTCTCCCCCCAATCCCATGGAACATTAGTGGTGACACTTTTTATCCAGATCCACTGGGAACATCAGGAAGAGCTCAGGGAGTGTGGTTAGGACATGGCCAGAATGGAGCAGTTTGCTCATCTTTTCAGGGTGATTCATCAGCAAATCTCTTTCCTTTGCCCCCAGCCTTTGTGATTGTGTAGAACAGAACAAGATAAATCTGCTGTGTCTCTGGGGTGGGAGTGGGGTCTGAGCTGGCCTTTGGCACTGCCAGGGCTGCATGGGGGGCTCGGAGCAGCCTTGGGGAAGCAGCCAGGGATCCTCCAGGCAGGATAAGGTGCAGAAGTGTGGCTGGCTGGAGTGCAGAGCCACTCCTGTGAAGGATCAGCACCCTCAGGGCTCATTAGGAGCTGCTGTGCTCGGAGCTGTCTGAACCTGCCGTGAGTTATGTGCTCGTTCTGTGGCTCAGGGGGGAGGATGTGAGACCCAGCCGTGTCCTGGGGTGCATTTTCTGTATCTGCCAAGAGCCTCACATGCTCCAGTCTGAACCCAAATATCCTTTTCCTGCCATCCATGGACAGATCTGCTTATCTTCCAAAGTTATCAGGCTCAGATGTAAATGGGAGGAAAAGCAGCAGGCCAGAGAGCTGATTCCTCTTGGAAACCAAATCCAAAGAGGCCGTGAGGACTTCCAAGGGTTTACAGAAAGGAGCCATACTAGGTTGCAATAGGCAGATGTTTTCCATATGTTGCTCAAGTGAAACTCAAATCCATGGAGGCAGGCATGTTCTGCGATGTGGAGTTATATATTTTGGTATGAGCCTGGCCTTCAAACTGAATTATGCACAGACATCTTATGAAAACGTGTGAGAGAGGGTTTAGCATATCTCTGTCTGTCTGCAGTTGGCTCTCTCTGGCTCCTTTCTATTCCTGGAAATGGCATCCTTAACTATTTCTGTTCAAATGCACATTTCATTCCCTGTTTACCAACTATTCCTTCCCTATGATGCTTATTTAATTGGAAAATCCGAATCTCAGCAAAGGAGAATTGTAGTTTTTGTCTTTTGTTGGTTTTGTTGTTTCTTGGTCATGTCTCTCCTTCTTTCTCCTTTTGTTTCTTTGTTAATTGAAATCACACTTGGTTTGGCCTAGGACCCAACAGAGCATCATCCAAAACTGAGAGCTCATTAAGTGGCGTTCTCATGATATTCAGAAATAAAATGATAATTAATAGGATGTGGTGGGGTTTATTTACACAACGTTGTTACGCCTGCAATGATTTGCTTTGTTTTGATAATTTATTTGGTTTCTTGATCCAACATATAATTTTCTACAGTTTTATGTCTCCCTGGTTTTGTACCGATGATCCTTCAAGGCCAGGCTGGACCTGCCCGGGGCAGGGGTGGTACAAGATGAGCTTTAAGCTCTCTCCAACCCAAACCATTCTGTGATTGTTAACTCCAAGAGCGTGCTGGTGCTGTGGGGCTGTCCCCAGTGCTGGGCACTGCCTGACAGCTGCTGTGTCCCTGCTGTGTCCCCAGGGAACTCGATGCTGCTGCGGGTGCTCCCCGCGCTCTACGAGCAGCGGCCGCAGCCGATCCTCGCCCGCCTGCGGGACCTGGTGGCACCCATGGCCCAGCTGGACCCCCCGGAGCAGCTGCACCTCCTCAGGCTCCTGCACACCGTGGCCAGGAAGAGAGAACTGGGGGTAAACCACAGCCGGGGTATCTCCCTGCCCCTCCTTTGTGTTTCACGGGCTTGGGGAGGGAGGAATCCCACAGTGCGGGGCACTGCCTTCCTACCCTAATTCCCTGTAAATTCCCTAGTTCCACCCCAAGTCATTCTCTAATTCCATTCCAAATCTAATTCCATTCCACCTAGTCATAAGGAGAACAGAGCAAAGACTCTGCTGGACCAAAAGGTTTGGGTTAAACCATTTGTCTTCAGTGTTTTTGGCTCTTCCTCTGTCAGCTGAGTGTGAATTCCCATAACTGTGTTTCTGTCAGAGTACATGAGCTGTATTAGAATCCATGTCAAGGACAATTAAAATGATTTAGGAACTGATGAGGACTGATAATTCTAAAAAAAAAAAAAAAAAAAAAGAGAGAACAGAAGAAGGAGTTGTTTTATGCCCTGTGTCTGTGTCTGCGTGTCTTTTGCACAGATGCTGCAGTTTCCCTGAATCCAAGGTGCATTAGTGTGCCTGTAATGTGAATTACACATTAATTCAGTGTACCCTGAATTAATCCCTCAGTGGGGACTTGTACACAACTGCATCCTGTTTGGCAGATGGCTCCAAGGACTACAGCCTCAGTTTCCTGAAAATTGGGTTCTTACAAGAAATGACAACTTACCTACAGCACATTTATTATGCAAGGAGGGTCTTGCCCTCTGTTTTTCCCTTTATTCCAGCTCCTGACCTTGTCACATTGTTTACTTTCTGGTGGAACCCAAAAATTTCTACAAGTACTTTCATTTATTGCATTATTGAGGAAGGCTGAGTCTTATGTTGCTTTAATCAATAAAATATAGACTGGCCTGGAGCAAGGAAAATATTGGGTGAAGATGGGGTTTTTTTGTTTTTTTGGGGTTTTTTTGTGTTTTTTTTTAATTGGGCATTTCCTTACTTGCTTATGCATAACTGCCATATTTTAAAGCAGAGCTTACCCTTATTCCATATGTTCAGTTGAACTTGGATTGACCTCAGCAATTGCTCCATGCAGAGGTCACCAAGGGTGGAAAACTCTTCTATTAACTCAAAGCCTGGTGGCTTTATTTTTATCACTCTGGTGGTTGTATCTCCTCCGGTTATATGAGTTCACAATTCAAAACAGAGATCCAATTTGTTTCTGATTTTTTAAACAGGTGCTGGAAGAGTGTTTGCCATTTTTATTTGGACACCTGAGGGACCCCAACCACAGTGAGGTGATTCTAAACATCCTTCTGGAAATATCCAGCTACGAACCCGCAGCCTTGGCCCCTTTCCTTCCCACGCTGAGGGAAATTGGGGAGAGTTTTCCCAGTTTGATTGGGCAGACAGCAAAGATCTTCGGAGCTGTTGGACACCTCGATGAGGTATGAAAGGTGGGAAACAAAAGGACTTGCTTGGGTTTGGGGTTGGCTTGGTTGGGGTTGCTTTTAACCTTGTATAAAGTAAGGTGTCCACGTATTTCTTCCTTCACGAGTAACCAGGCTGCCCTGCCATGGAATCATGGAATGGTTTGGGTTGGGAGGGATCTTTAAGGTGATCTCATTCCAGTCCTTCCCCCTTTGGCAATCAATTTGGGTGTGTATTGGCTGGGCCTTGTGTCTCAGCAGCACAGGAAGACACCATCCTTGCTCTTTCTACCAATCTGGAGCTTTATATTCATGTAAAATTAAATTTATCTCAGAAGAATCAAAACCAGATTTGGTTTGGCTTCATAAATCTTATTTCTGTTGTGTGCAAAGAGGAACCAAAATCCCATTGAGGCCTGGGAGCCAAATGAAGTTTGTTGTTCTCTCCTTGTTTACTTCCATCCCCCAGCAAGTTTTACTTTTATAAGATCTGCAGGTGACCACATTTAATTCTGTATTCAGTATTTGAGAGTCAGCATTTTTAGAAACTTTACAGTTGCTAACCAGGCAATCCTCAGCTGAGCACAGCTGGGCTCAGAGCTGAAGGGTTTCATTCGGCTTCTGGTTTGGGGTGTTGAACCAGCTCTCCCCATCTGGGTGTCTGCTGAGTTTCTGCTACTTCAAAGGGAATGGATTTATTTATTTTGCCTTTTGTTGCTGTGATTGTTTTATACCAAACACAGATTAAGCAAGGAACCAACTGGCCCTGTTGGATTTCATGTAGTGCTGGAAATCACACAGTAAAGTTTACTAAGACATGATTCAAAGAATATTTGCCCCTCATATTTTTAACCTGTTGGTTTTATGTGACTACACCAATCTACAGTGTGGAGCACACACAGTCTGCACTGAAAAATTCATGTAAATGGTAAGAGTAAGTGTTGAGTAAGGTCTCACCATGTCCCATGTCATGAGTCTGATTTTTTAGGAAGCTGCTGACTCAGCAGCCTCCCAGCCCATGGGGAGGACACATTTGTAATTTGTTTGCTGTGTTTGTCACTGAGATCCTGGGACTCTGTGCTCCAGACTCAAAAACAGGGATAAAAACAACACAGAAAGGGTGGTGGAGGTGAATGTTCCACCAGGAGGTCAATGGCTCCTCTCTTGTTTTGGTCTCTGTAAGGTTAGGAAGGGTGAATAATTCTGAGTTATGGGAAATCTTAAAATGACAGAGTGGTTTGGGTTGGAATGGACCTTGAAGCTCATCCCATTCCCCTGCCATGGGCAGGGACACTTCCACTACCCCAGGTTGCTCCAAACCCTGTCTAAGGTGGTCTCACCAAAAGAATCACCTCACCTAAAAGGAGAAAGAAATGCCTCCATGGCTGATTCCTGAGCATAGGTGAGATCATGGAATCATAAAATCTCCCAGGTTGGAAAAGACCTCCAGGACCATCGAGTCCAACCATCAACCCACGTGGGCCTCTGATGGTTTCATCTCAGAGCCCCTCGTGTCAGGGCCTTCCCAAACCCTCCCTCATCCCTTCTCCCCCTCCTCCCTGTCCTGTCACCAAGACCTGCTGTGGATATTCTGCCACCTCTCAGACAGGAATCAGTGTCCCCTGCCCGGCCAAGCAAAACAAGCAGGCAAGGAAACATCAATGGCAGCGCTGGAATTTTATTTGTTGATGTTTTATTTCCCTGGAAGCCTTGCCTGGGGAAAGGACGTGGCAAGGATTGAGGCTTGGCCCTCGACGGTCCAGACTGTGGAGCTGAGCAGCAAATCCTTGCTGGCTCCTAGAAAAAGCCTCTTTTGCTTCCAGGGAGAGAGGAGGGCTCTGGATTGGAAAGGTTGCCCCTTGTTTACACACACCACTTCGGTTGGTGTCAGCGACAGTCTTGGGGGACTAGCCGAAATCAGAACTTGTCACTTAACCATAAATTTGTGCAAATGAAAAACCATCTTGGTGCTCAGGGCAATCGGACACTTTCGTTTTTCCACTATGTTTTGAACCACCTGGGAGTTGGAGTCATTTCTGAAAGCCCTGTGATCTTTTTGTAGTCTCCTGAACCTGTTTTTAAGAAAAAAAGCACAACCCTTTGCCACACCTCACTGCCTGTGCCACACCTCACTGCCTGTGCTTTCGCTGCTCACCTTCTGGCAGATGTAATGCCATAAAATGTAAGTGCTGCTTATGAGGAAATACACGAATGCATCAAACAGGCATTGCTGAAATAACAGGGGGTTCTGTGCATCCAAATAGTCTTTGTGCAACATTTTGGACAAGAATTGTGGCAGGGATAACGGCTGCTTTCATGTTGAGCTATTTTCTTTAATTTTGTTTTGTATAGCAGTTACATATTATATTACTCAGGCAAGTTTATTGTTCTTTTACCTCACTCCAGGCGAGTAGCAGCATTTCAGCATGGCTGGAGACTCTCCAGCTGGATCAAAGTGACAGGAAAATGGTCACAACTGCTCCTCCATTTAGTCTGCTGCACAGTTTGTTTAGAAAACAAAAATGTGTTTTAAATGTTAATTGAGCCTCTGTTTATCTCTTGGAGGAAGGATCGGCTTTCAAATAAATGAGCGACTGTGCACCAAAAAAACTCAACCTCGTCCAAAGCCATTGAGGAAAAAGCTCCTTGGTCACATCAGCCCAGCCCTGGGTGCAGCTGGAGCTCTCCCCCACATGGCTGAGGGGATGCACTTGGTGTGATCCACTCTTCCCATTTATCCCTGTCGTGGCACAGAGATGCAGCAGAGTTGCTTTTCCTTCAATCACGTTGACGTGCTCTTCCGAAAAAAGAGTCTCGCCCGTGGTGCACGGGCCACGTCCTGCCAAAGTCTCCCGGGTGTTTTTATAGCCCAGCTGGGTTTGGAATCAAACTTTCAGCAGTTTTTGCTCTCTGGTTATGAGGGCCCAGAAGAGAGGAGGAAATGGGGCTGGGACCCTGCAGAGCCCAGAGCACGTGCATGGCACATGAGCTCCCTGCTGGCCCTCGGGAGGAGGAAAGCTCTTTGGTTTTGCCTTTGTTTGTGTTTCAGCACAGGCTGCAATCCAAACATCTCCCTGTTTCTGTATCAAGCTGCTGAGGACCTAGTGGGCTTCCCTGAGCAAAAGGATTCCCCCCAGTGAAGGATCTGGTGGGAGTTCCTGAGTTAATTGCTGGTTTTTCCACTGCTTTTCCCAGTTTTAGGACTGAGGAACCCAATCTAACCAGGATAACTGTAACAGAGGAGCCCTAATCTGGAGATGTTCAGATCCAGGCTGGATGCTCCCCATTCCAGGAGGTGTTGGTGGGGCTTGGAGCAACCTGTGGAAGGTGTCCCTGGCCATGGCAGGGGTGGGACTGGGACATCTCTGAGGTCCCTTCCAAACCATTCTCTGGTTTTATGGAGTAGCTGAGCCAAACTCATCAGAGGTGCTGCTGGGGCCCTGATCACTGAGCCAGGCTGATCACCAACCCAGAACTGTGTAGGGCCCTCAAAGAGCCTTCAGGGATCTGGCTCTAGGTCTGAGGAGCAGACAAGATGTCCTGGGTTAAGCTGGTTAGGTAACACTGAGAGGAACAAAAGTCACTTCAGTGTAGCCACAAATAAGCTGTGTTTGAGGCAGCTGGGATGGTGGGGCAGCCACCCCTCCCCAGGGACAGTGACTCAGTGCCAGCACACAAACCAGCAAACAATGGCTTCGTGTGTTCAGCGCTGTTCTTATCTCCCCTCTTATCTGCCCAGGAGAGAGCCAGAGCGTCCCTGCTGTATCTGGTGAACCAGCTGGCCAGCATGGAGCACTCCTTTCACCACATCCTCCTGCTGGAGATCAAGAGCCTCACGGACAGCTTCCCGAGCATCCTGGGCACCCAGAGCAGGGACATCTATCGCATGAGCAACAGCTTCTCTGCCATCGCCAAGCTGCTCCTGCGGCAGCTCGACACCGACAGTGCAGCAGCCAGGTACTGGTGGTGTGACCAAGCCTCAGCCCCCTCCAGGGCTCTGTGAGGCACCAAAACTCCTCTTAGACTCTGTTTAACTCTATTAAATACACTCCCATTGCCAGGAGGAAAGCCATGCCCCAGATAAGTCGGCTTATGGCAAGCTAAAAAAGCCCCGGTTAAAAATAAATCAGTGAAGTCAGGCCTCGCAATTATCATCGGGTTTATTCTAGAAAATGCCCAGTGAGGGTGATGAGAACAATGGCTGGCAGAGTCCCTGGTGAAGGTTTGTCCAAAAAAAAGTCTGAAAGAAAAATTTCAGAAGCATCCACAGCGAGATGTTCTGCTCAGTCAGCTGCTTCTGACCGGGCACGCCGAGGTTAAAGCGTTGTGGTGCTCATCACAGTGAGGAGAGGAATGTCATTTAAATACGGGGTGGCAGTCACTTCTAATTAGTGAGACACTCATAATTAGAGTTGTGTACAGTGCAGTAGGTCAGGGGGGCACAGAGGAGTAGAGATTCTTTGGAAAAATGGAACACAGATGTCAGAAAACTCCTAACGGTGGAGACCGGCCCTGGAGCCAGGCTGGGAGCGGTGGAGCCAAAACACTGAGGTCAGTGGAGAAACAAATCTTTGGTATCCTGGAGAGGTAAAAATGAAAAAGGAACCCAGACAGAGCCCCTCATCTGAGCATGAGGCTGTGAGAAATGTCCAAGCTTCACCTGGTGGCAGAACCTCAGCAGAGACCAGCCCTCAGCATTCACAACCCATCGTGGTCCCTCCACTCATGGTTGAAAACTTACTTTATTTGTTAAAATGCTGTGATATTCCTATTCCTTATTATATTCTGTCCTTGAAATTTATCTCTAGAGCTGCTAAAAAAACCCAGTCAAAACCAAGGTTTTCATCAAAATCGGGCTGTTTCTTGCTAAAATTCTCTTTGTTAAGGACTGGATGAAGAGTAGAAGCTTCACTGTCTGTGTGAGTGTGGTTACAGATGATTTTCTCTCTCTGCTCCTTGGTTTATTTGTTTCTTTATTTATTTTAAATATCACTCCCTCCCCAACCCTCTGTGCCCTCGTTCTCTCAACAGGGCTGTGAGAGATCACACCAAAATGCTGGTTTTTCCCAGTTTTTACCTATTTGGTTTTACATTTCAGGCCCATATCAAGGAGGGTATCAGCTAAATCAGGCAAGGCTGAATGAGAGTTCTCTGCTGATTTAAACAGAGTTGAATTTGGATTCTTGGGAAGTGGGAGCAGTCCAGATGAGAAGGTGGAAGTGCCCTCCCAGCTCTGGAGCTGCTGCAGGCACTGAGCTGAAGAGCAGCAATCCAGAGTGTTTGTGCTGAGAGAGGAAACCAGGATTTTAAACTGTGCCTGGATTATACCCCTTCCTTCCAAAACTCCTGTGTTTACACGAGGAGAAGCTGATTTCTTCAGAGCCACGGCTGGCCTGCCATTGTTTAACACAGGGAATTTCACATGCAGGGACTGGGGAGAATAATTAAAACCAGGCCATGCTCTGCTGCTCCTTGCTGTCCCAAAATTGCAAGTTATTCACTCCCAGAGGGGCTTTTAAAGAACATATACAGGGTTTTAATGGACTGATCCAACCTAGAGGGGCAGTGCAGTCAATTAAAGGGAAGGAAAGCTTCAAACTCCTCGCTCTGGGTGAGCACTGAGCACAGGAGGCTGCACCAATGCTGCTCCTCCCTTGGGATTGTTTTACACTGGGAGAGGGGAAATTTAGGTTAAATATGAGGAAGTTCTTTGCTCAGAGGAGCTGGCACAGGGTGCCCAGAGCAGCTGTGGCTGCCCCTGGATCCCTGGCAGTGCCCAAGGCCAGGTTGGACAGGGCTTGGAGCAGCCTGGGACAATGGAAGGTGTCCCTGCCCATGACATGATCTTTAAGGATGATCTTTAGGGTCCCTTCTAACCCAAACCAGTCTGGAATTCTGCTGACAATTCCATGATCTTTCCTCCACCACTTGCCTTATTCAAACTTTCCTATCCATCCTTTAGAGGAGGTGATTTTCTCTCCCTTAACAAACCACAAGCACCTGATCCATCCTTGTGGCCTCCCTGTGCACAGAGGTGAAGCCCTGGCCACAACCCCAGGTATATTTTCATTAATGTCCCTTTGGGATGCTCTTTTTCCCACTGGGAATGTCCCAATGGTGCTGCTGGCCTGGAGAAATGTCCTTTGTGCTCATGCAGCACCTGGATATTGAGGTGCATTTGTCCAGAGGGTTTAAAAGCACAGAGCCATCAGCAGCCTGGCATTATTTTTGGCATGATGGTTTCTCCACGAGCTCGTGCATCCTCCTCCTCCTGCAAACAGCTTTGGGGTGAAAAATCCTGATCCTGCTCCAGCAACCTCAGCAAGGCTCCAGGGCCTCTTGCCAAGGCTGCAAGCAGGGGTGGGTTTGAGTGGAGCTGGAAGGGGATCCCAGCAGGAATCCTGCCAGGCATCCCCTGGGGTGGGATGGAGCCCATGGAGGGGTTTGTGGGGTTTTTGTGCTTTTGGCTTCCCAAGGACCTGATGTGAGCACAGGGCTGGTGCACAGGAGAGCTCCTGGGAGCTCCTCTGCTTCCCACTGGGAATCCTGGCACCAACAGGGGCAAAAAGGAGATGGTGGCTGGAGGAGCCCACTCTCCACAGCCTAGGAGTGACTTTTTTCTGCTCTACATATGGAAAATAGGATTCATCCACATTTCTTTTCCAACCATAACGATTTTATGATTCTTTAGGAGAAGGATTTCCTTGCATTCCCTTCACAAAGCCACGGGAGCTCAGCAGGAGAATGCTGGACAAAGAGGTGCTGTCTGAAACACCATTTTAAATTCCAACCATCACCAAGGCTCCCTGGTTGGGGTCTGTCACTCCCAAAGCCCATCAGTCCATCAATCCCCTCTCTGTGTCCTGAGGCTTTGCCCGTATTTACACAGGGAACTGAAGTTTTCCTTAGAGCTCAGCTCCCACAAAGGGAGCAGTGTTGGCAGCTGTGGTGGAGGGACTGCTTCCCAATAAATTAAATCTTGTCCTACATCCCCAGAAAGATTTGTTAGGAAAGGTCACATCAAGGGTCTTTATTACAGAAGAATATTTTTCAAGTGCTCCTCAGTGTTAACATATTACGAGATCTTGCTTAAACTGAAAACAAAGCAAGGCAGAACTTGCCAGCTCCCCTGAGAAATATCCTGAGCTGACTTTATCAAAACAAGTGAAAAAGTGCATTTTGTGATGCCGCATCTCTGGTTGTTTTTTTTTAAAAACCTGGCTTTTTACAATTGGTAATTTGCAGTTTGGGGAGTTTTTAATGGGCTTCCCCACTGCGAGCGTGGCTTGTGAGGCTCTGCTGCTTTGGAAGGGCTGTGTTAAACCCCTCATTTGTGGTTTTATATATCCATGTTTTACAGATTTAGCTGTTCAGATGTTTGTTCATCGGGGGGAAAAAAAAGAAAAATCAAACAAAGAAATAGCCAGAAGCATAATAAACTTGTTTTAGAGTTTAAAAGTAAATACTGTCCAATCCCCCTTGATTCTCCAAGAGATTCCTGTTGGCTTTGTGCTGTCTCTGTGATTTTTTGTGCCACTTCTCCCTGTTTGCAGGAGTGAGATGGGAATGTGCACATCATCAGTGGGAGAGGGGAAGCAGCAGTGATGCTCTTGCTGTTGGTCCCTGGGAAATCCAGTCCTGCTGCTGCTACAGCATCCCCAAGGCAGAGTAAAGATACTCAAAATTCAGATTTCCAGCACGTGGCCAAATGCTCGGAGGAACTGAGTCTCTCTGCAGGCTCTGAGCGATGAAGGAACCCAGAAAAAGCCATTTTCAAAGCTGTTTGAGGGAACCCAGCACATTTTTTATCAGCAGTGTCTTTTCCAGCAGATTTCTTTTTGTCCTGTAAGACCAACAGCTTCCCTTCTTTTTTTTTTGAAAGTTACCTTTGAATTTTGCATGAAAATGTTACAAACTGTGGCTGCCCATCCCTGCGAGTGTCCAAGGCCAGGTTGGACAGGGCTTGGAGCAACCTGAGACAGTGAAAATTGTCCCTGCCATGCAAGGGGTGGAAATGAGATGATATTTAAGGTCCCTTCCAGCACAAACCATTCCATGATTCTCTGATTCTGTGATTTTAAAACAAACTAATAACAAACCCAAAACAAAACTACTTGCCTTGCAGTCCCACAAGTTCACTTTAACTCTTCATTTTCTCTTTGCTGAGCTGGACTCACATTGCTCAGACCTTTTCCCGAGTTTTAAAAGGTCTTTTTCTTCCTCAGAGTGCAGTAATTCAGTAAGAACTGCATGTACTTTGGTCAAAGCTTTAAAACCACAGAATTCTATAAAGCCTGCAAATAGCTTGACTTTTGCCTTGTGAAAATAATGCAATAAGTCAATGTTCAGGAATTTTCAGAGAATGGTTTGGGTTCAGATGACAAAATTCAGCTATCAGGGACAGAGCTGTGATTTGCTGGTGCTTGGCAGTTTCTAATCCAGGGGTTGTCAGAGATGTTCAGTGTTTCTGATCCATCAGAGATGTTGATCTAGAGGATGTTCCTGAAAATAATCTCTGCTTAAACATAATTATTTTACCAGATCCAAACCACAAGTCCCAGGCAGAGACACAGCATCAGCACAATGACCACAATGTGCCCGGGTTAAACCTCTGCTTTCTGCTCCCTCAGGATGGAAAACCACCCTGAGGCACCATGTCCTGGACCACTGGAGGATTTCAAATCTGTCGTGAATGGCAGCGAAGAAGATGAAAAGCTGCAAGTTAAAATCCAGGCTTTTGAAGAGAAAATAAATGTGGACAACAGCACCCCTGGCTCAGTGAGGAGATACAGTCTGGGCCAGGTCTCTAAAGAAGAAAGGAAGGATATGAGGTTTAACAGGTATGGCTCTGGAAAATGTGTCAGGGGTTCAGGGAGATCAGTTTTGTCATAAAACTTTATCCAAACACAGAGGGTTTGCTCTGCTCATGTTACACCCACAGGCAGCATAAACATAATTTTAAACAACTTTTGCATCCATGAACTTAAAGGCTGGATGAAATCTTTCTGAATCCCAGAATGGTTTGGGTTGGAAGGGACCTCAAAGCCCCTCCAGTGCCACCCCTGCCATGGCAGGGACACCTCCCTCTGTCCAGGCTGCTCCAATCCCCAAAGTCCAACCTGGCCTTGGGCACTGCCAGGATCCAGGGGCAGCCACAGCTTCTTTGGGGAACCCATCTCACCTTTCCTGTGCCCTAAAGCAGCAAAAAGGGCAGGAAAACAACAGCACTGAGATAGCACAGAAAGGAAGGTCCTGAGAGCTTTTCTGGGCTGTCATCACCAATATTTATCAATGACAGCAACACAGTCATCACTAACAATATTTGTCAATATTTATCACTAACTATATTTATCAATAAACAAAATTAATCAAATTTATTTATTCAGCTCTGCTCTTCCTGCTCCAGGCTTTACCCTTTCAGCCCCTTCTGCCCTCTTTGGTCCCCTCCATCCCCAGCAGGGACCCGGGGCAGGAGCTGGAGGCTGGATCATGGTTCACTGAAATGCTGCTGGGTTTTTATCACATTTTTATGAGGTGATTGGTAAAGCAGCCACAGCACCCCCGGGGTTATAAGATCCTTGCAGAGGGGCTGCCTGGCTCCCTCCGTGGCAGATGCTGGGATATGTGGATATCATTTGGATGTTATTTCATTTCATTGCTTGTTAAAGCTGTGGCTGGATCTCGCCTTTTGAAATGCAGATTTCCCAGAAGGTTCTTGCCCCCGGCTCACTGAGCCCCACACTGGGCTGTCTGAGGCAGCTGCACAGGGCACATTTTGGGGGATTTTGGTGCCCTGCCTCTATTCCAAACCCTTTTTCCCTTCCTTCCTCCCCTGCAGGTCCAAGAGCCTGGCCCTGCACGCGCTCAGGATGAAGGGGCTGAGCTCGGAGGGAGAGGAGAACGGGGAGATCCCTGCTGGCATCGCCTTCTCCGAGCTCTACCTCAGCCAGGAACACGAGAAGCTGCCTTTCGGGGTCCACCCCGAAGCAGAGCACCTGGAGAACTCCCTGGTTTCACCCCAAAGTGCTGACCGCCCCCAGGCAGCCACCCTGCCAGAAGAGACCCTGGAAAAGGCCGTGGAGGGCAGGGCAGAGGCAGCCAGGGGCCCTGGGGAATGCCAGGACAAGCTGTACCTGCACCTGAAGGAAAACCTGGGCAAAGTGAAAGAGTATGTGCTGGAGATGGGCAGGAGGATTCCCATCCCCGAGCAGTGTGTGATCGAAGGTAAGCGGGGTGAGCCTGCAAGCAGTGAAATCACATCGTTACAGGATGGAAAATCAGATTTGTTTGTGCACTCTCATCCTGGCTCCTGTCTGTAAATGCATTCTTTAATTAAAAGATCACAGAGGAGATAGAGGAGAGGCACAAATGTTCTCTCAGCCACAGTGTTCCTGTGCCACTGACTCTGGGAGCAGCTGATGCAGCAAAGAGCTTGGTGCTGATGAGATACCAGGACCATCCACGGTGGTGGGAGGTTGGACCCTCAGTGTCCTTTGGCTCAGGGAGCTCTGGAGGTGACAGCAGCCACCCCAGCAAGGTGTCACCCTGTCCTGGGAGCGGTCAGGTGCTGAAAACTCCTCTGCACTGTGTGTTGAGAATGCCCTGTGGAGTTCTCCGTCCTGTATTTCATCCCACTCTCTGTCCAGTGCTCTCACAAACTCTGCTCTTGCTGCTCAAGGACTGAGACCTGAAGGAGCTCCAAAGTTCCCAAGAACTTTAACACCCTCACAGAGTCCCCTCAGGGCTCAGGCAAAGGGGAGCAGAGACCCCCCAGCACAGGCAGGGAGGAACAGCAGCTTTAGAAAACATCTTTCCCAAATGGAATCTTTTGAAACCTTTCAGGATTCCTTTCCTTCAGGGGCACAGCACATCCCTTGCCTCTCCCAGACTCCCATGAAGGCTCAGGTGAGGATTTCCTTTTGGGTGTCATGGGGAGTGCACCCGGAGGGGTGGCAGAGCCTCTGGGCACAGGGGCAGGGCAGGAAGGGGACGGTCCCAGCTCCAGGCTGGAGTTGTGGAGCTGGGTTGGACATCAGGGATGGATGTGTGCTGGACAGTCCACGTGCCATGGGCCCTGTGCTGATCCATGGGGCTCCTGCTGGGTTGGTTTGGGACAGATCTGGGGCTCCTTCCTCAGTATCAAGTTATTAAATCAGCTGGATTGAGACAGTGCAGGTCAGGACCCTCAGGGCAGCACAAAATTCCAACCACAAAACTCCCTGAGGGCACAGCAGGGTGAGATCCCTGATGGGTTGGGTTGGATCCCATCTCACCAGTCCCTGAGGTGCTTTAATGTTTGCTGCTTTCATCCCTGCTGGGTCTGTGATCTGCTCCTCTTTGAAGTGAATGGGTTGGGTTGGGTTGGGTTGAGTTGGGAGCCTCCTCTTTATTCCCTTTGAGGTGAATTTGGGTGCATCCAACCCCTCACTGGTGGCCATGAGCTGTTCACATCCCAACCCTTCCATGGGCCACGTTGATCCCAAAGAGCAGCTGCCTCAATAAATGAAATGTGATTTAATTTAATAAATTCAATTTTCATTCCCTTCAAACATCACCTTCTAATACAGCGTCACTTCAGCTCCAACAAGCGTAAATGAAATTGATAAAAGAATTATTTCTTTCCTTTCTCAGTGGTCAAGAAGTGGAAAAGCAGTTTCCACTCACAAAATGGATAATTCTTTCCCTTAAAGAAAGAGAAATTCTTTCTCTCTATATATTTTAAAAGCTTATGCTGCTGAAGAATTTCCTAAATACCTTAAATTCCAGGTTTAGTAGTTGAAATAGTTATTTGGTAGAATTAAGGATAAGACTTGTGTTCCATAAAATTCCAGTGAAAACATGAGGGTGAACAACGTGGCTTTTGAAGTGCTGAGTGCTCTGACCCTGCATTAATGAAATCCCATATATTGAATATTTTTTAATGTATTGTTCAGTTTCCTTTCTGCAATACCTCTTGTGATACATCCTAGGCATGTGACTATTTCCAAATTCATTCAAACTATTGTAATTTCCTGAAAATCCTCAGCTAGCATTCCTAGGGAAATTCCTTGAGCAGGGACACATGTGCAGAGCAGAGATTTATGGGACTCCTTCTCAATCCGTTGAAGAAATGCAGCCCAGCTCATTCCACAGGGGACAGCTCTGTTAATATTCCAGATATTGCACAAACCTCTCCAAAAACGTGCAGTTATTGCACTCCAGAGATCCCCAAACTCTAACAGGGCCCACTCCAAGGCGTGTTTTACATTTCACCAACGTGTCTGGCAGAAAAAAAATAAGATTAGAAAACATTAATAAACATAGCTGGCTGATTTTATGTTGGCTGTGTGGGAGGCTTGAACTGGAAGTTTCATGTGTAAGATGTGGAAGATATGAAAAGATAAGAACCCCTCACAACCCAGAGTATTTGAAGGAAATCGTGGCAAAACGTGCTGCAAGAGTGCACATTTCCCAACCTTCCCTTTCCTTGCTCAGGCCTTTCCTGGGATTTCAAGTGGCAGCTCTGGGGGTCAGCAGGGTGTTGATGGCACTCAGAAGAATTTCCAAGGGGTGATGAGCCAAATTCTGCTCTCTTCACCAGAATCCCACCCCTGCTTGCATTGCTGCTGCTGGTGTCTGACCTGGGGCAGACATTCCTGGCTGGGAATGGGGTCAATTCCTCATTGCTTAACCCCAGACTGGGGGCTCCTGATGAGGACAGAACCTTGGGAATATTTTCCCAATTTTCCTGCAGGACCCCTCAGATCCTGGCACTAATGCCACAGGGGAAGGTGTCCCCACCCAGGAATTGGGGGTGCTGCAAGGTCCCTTCCAACCCAACCCATTCTAGTTAATTCTAATTCTAATTAATGCAGGATTGCCTGCATTAATTAGAGCCTCAGTTTGAAGGATAAAGGCTAAGAGTGGCTGCAGGAGTGTGAGGAAAATCAGAGAGCTCCACGTGGAGATAAATGGAGCCTGCAGCCTGGCAAAGAGATCTGCAATATCACGAGTGACTGGGAGGATGAACTGAGCGTCTGCCCTCATCCAGGTGCTGGGGAACTCACAATGAAGTTGTCAGAGGCAAGTCCAAAACACACAAAATTGGCACCTCTGCTCTGTTAAATCGTCTGTGATCTGCAAATTGGCTTTTTTGCTCTCGAGTCAGATGTTTGCTGTGTAGGGCTCACCCCTCACGGAGTAGTTTTGCTTTACAGGGTGTGATTTGCAGGCTCCTTGTTGCCTTCTAAGCGCCTTCAATTTATATTCCATGTCCAACTGGATGCAATATTAACTGGAGTGTCAGATTTTACAGCTGGGAAGGGCTGCAGGTTCAGAAGTGTCAGGGTGGATCCACAAACTGTCTGTGACATTTCGAAGATGCCTCATCTGGACCTTGAAAAATTGCCATGTCAGCCCCGGTGTTTAATATTTACTATTTTTGGCTGGCTGTGCCTTGGGCAGGGGAGAGCTGTGGATTGGGTGATGATCCTCCAGAAGGAGCAGCGCTAGCACTGGGCTGCTGGCCAGAAGGTTTTATCCTAAAGAAAAGGGCTGAGCTGGGGGTGTTGCACAGAGCAGACAAGCTGCACCAGCAGACTCGTGTGCACGAGGGAATTGTTTTGGGATAACACTGCAGTCAGACAGGGGATTTGAGCTGGGGCAGAAAGAAGGAGCCCAAACTCACAAAAATCCATTTATTGGTTCAGTCCCTGCTTAGTTTGAAGCCTTGTGTCGTGACCCACATCTCTGACAGACCTGAAGCAATTTGGGGCATTTTTTTACATCCTGTTCATCACATAAAGCCTCTTAATCCTGGGGATCTTTTCCTCAAAAGAAGAGAAAAAACAACAAGCCACCATGTTTGTCAGGCTCTTCAGTTTTCTTGGAGTTCAGCAGAGTTTTCCATGTTTTTTGGGGTGGGTTGGGCTCCTGCCTTCTCCTGGTACCTCCAGGATGTTGCTGATGGCAGCTGCCCAGGCCCTTCCAACCCAAAGCACTGCAGTTCAGGGTGATTCTGTGATTATTGGTGTCACTGTCTGGTTTGGGGACAGCCACACCATCAGACTGGGGTTGGGTGCACCCAGATCCTCCTGGCACAGCCCCCTCAGTTTTCCCTGCACTGGAGGAGCTCTGGAGACCCCAGTACCCTGACCCTGCACTCTGCAGGATTTCTGCTCTGCTCTCCTTGTTCCCCACACCTGCCAGAGGGGTTCCTCAGACCCATGGCCGTGTGTCTCCTGCCTTTGGCAGTGCCTGGGTGCAGATGATTCCCAGCCAGGAGCCTGCACAGCTGCTGGATCAGGTTATCACAAGGACAGGTCCTTGTTTCCTGCTGCAGTTCTGCTCCATTTTTAGCTAATTTGGATAAAAAAGCCACCACAAATGCCCAGAGTTCAGAGCTTTGGATGTAAAGTGAGCTGCTGGAAGGAAAGCATCTGATAATATCTGTGGGCCAAGGATGCTGCAGGATTTGCCATCTCCAGCCTCCTTTGGGAAGGGCAGAACCCTGCGACACCATGGAATCATTTCCCCCTCACTCACCGAGGCCACGTCCAGTGACATCCAATGACAAATACCATTTTCCAGCAGTCACTCCTGGCTCCTGGGTGCCAAGCAGGAGGAATTCCACGCAGAGAACCTTCCCTGGGATTCCTGGCAGAGCAGGAGGCAGCAGGGGGAGCAGGTTGCAGCGTGCTGGCCCCCAATGTGGTGGTTGTTATGTTTTATGTGGCGCTCAGGGGTAATGGGGACCAGATGGATGGTGTGGATGGAAAAGCTCATTGCTCCCCTGCAGTGCTCACCCCTGCTCTGGCCTGATAAATTCCAGCATTCCAGCAGCCAGAGCCTGATTGGGAACAGATGGGCCTCGGGTCCTGCAGTGGGATCAGGGCTGGGGAGGCTCAGGAGAGCATTCCCAGGGAGCTCTGCTGGGTCCCACAAACAGGAGCTGGCATTCCCAAAGGGGAAGGGGGCAGTGGGGATGGCAGTGCCACCACCCAGGACGGCCACGGTGCTCCTGGTGCTCCAGACCCTGGAGAAATTCCAGCACCGCAGGCAGAGTGTGGGGAATGCAAGCACATCCTGGAGCTTCACACCCACCCTGGAGCAGCCCTGGACACAGGCTGGGCTTTGCCTGGCACCTGGGACACTCCTGGGCGTGGTGGCACCAACCAGAGGAATTTTGGACGAGGCTTGGAGCAACCTGGTCCAGGGGAAGGAAGAGAGGGTAGAACAGAGTGAGCTTTAAGGCCCTTCCAGCCCAGTCTGTGATTCTGTGAGGATTTT
The DNA here is from genome assembly GCA_013398615.1 of Brachypodius melanocephalos. Classification (NCBI taxonomy): domain Eukaryota; kingdom Metazoa; phylum Chordata; class Aves; order Passeriformes; family Pycnonotidae; genus Brachypodius; species Brachypodius melanocephalos. Next base: position 1,121,816 of record VZSR01000247.1, on the reverse strand, counting down.
ATGACTTCTGAGCTTCTGGATTTGCCCCTTGGATGTGGAGGCTGTGCTGAGTGCCTCGCTGTTGGTGTCCACCCCCACCACAGCCCTGCCACTGCAGGTGAAACCTTGGCACTGAGTTATGCCCTGCACACAAAGTCAGCACTGTTAAAAACAACATAAAGCAGCATTTCTTGAAGCTGTTTGCTTTAAAAAGTGCCCTCTCCTCCTATAAATGTATTTATTGTTTGCATACTCTTTGTCACCCAAACTGGAGAGGTCAGGCAAAGGAAACTGAGGGAGCTGAAAAAGCTTAAGCCCAAAATCTAAAAAGCTGCATCCATTTCTTATTGGTTGCACGTTTATGTGTGGGTTTGATTCTATTTAGGAACTTTATGAGCATACTTTTACTCCTATTAACAGATTTCATTTAATAGTAAAGGATTCCCAATGTAAATCAAATAACTCATTAATTGTTCCCAGAGCCAGTGACTCTGTCCCCTCCTGGTTCAGCCCAACATGTGAAGCTGGAATAGGTAACAATTAACAGCTCCACTGACATTCCTCTGCTCAGATTTTGTTCCTTTTCCCCAGGCACAACCACTCGGTTGTGAACTTTAAAATTGCAACATTCATTCCCCTGTTTCCTGCAGGAGAAACAAGTCCTTGCTTATTCCCTTGCTGGAAGGCAGGGACTCGCCAGGAGCTGGGCTGAGAAATGTTCCTGGGCTGGAGGAACATTTCCCTGGGGTCTTGGTCAGTCTCCTGGGGCATTTGGTGACTGTTTGGGCTGGGTT
>VZSR01000247.1:1109215-1120943 GCA_013398615.1 Brachypodius melanocephalos | reverse complement strand
GGAAGTTCATCACAAGCTGCTGAGGGATGCACCCAGCAAACGTGGGCTGCTCGTCAGGCAGAGCCAAATCCAGCACAAGCAGGGGCAGAGCATCCCTGAGTGAGAGCCCAGCTCCTTCCAGAGGCTGGGAGATGCCCTGGGAAGGAGCTTCCTGCAGTGGCTAGTGACAAATGAGTGCTGCAGTTTTCCAGGAACGCTGTGCTCAGCCAGCAAGGGCTCAGCTCTGGAGCTGATTTTGGCACTCAGCCTCCGTGTGCTCCTCAGTGCCACCACCAAAACCTTGCTGAGCACTTTCCCAGCAGCTCCCGTTCCTCCACAGATCCTTTGCCATTTATGTTACCCTGCAGCACTCAGGGATGTCCTTCCCAGCCCATCCAACAGGATCCCCCCTGGGGGTCTTTTCTCAGCTGCTCACCAGGACCTGCAGCCCTGCCCCTCCTGCTCCCAGCTTTTTGGTCATTCCAGTTTTTGTAACTGGAAGAGTAATGGCTGTAGAAGAGGAAGGACAAACTGCCTGCTCCTCTTCACCGTGGTTCAGGGTCATTTTCAGCCAAGAATCATTTCCCATCTTGAAACACCAACTTTCCACACACGTGGCCCCAGGCCAAGCCTCCGTTTCTGCTTGAGTGCCTCAGTGAAGGTTTTTTAGCATCTGTGAGGGGTCTGCAATTTGGAGGAGCATCTGTCAGCAGCCTCCTTGGAAATGTCCTCGTGTGCTTTCATGTGCCCCAGGGTTCAGGATGGCTCTAATTAACCCCTTTGGCTCCCCAAACTCCTCTGTTCGAGTGAACATGAGCACTGGCAGGTTTGGGTAAGAACTGGTAGGTTTGGGTGATTAAATTCCAATTTTCCCCATAGCCACAGTGTGGATTTTATGCCACTAATCCCAGAGAAGTGGATTTTCTGCCCCATTTTTCCCTGCTGGGGTGTGTTGCTCATGGGCCAGCCATGCAGGGATGTGACTCAGTCTCTTGCTGTCCTGGTGAGTCACCGTGGGGAGAGGGGGGAAGGAATCAAGAGCTCAAAGAAAATCTCCTGACTGGAAAAATGAGTTGTGACTGCTGAGAAAACGTGACTAAGTGGGGCTGGTTTCTGGGTCTCCTGACAAGGAGAGGCTGAGGGCAGAGGCAGCCTGTGTGTCCAGCAGCAGACAGGCCTGAAATGCTTGGTTTGAACATCTTCCATCTAATCAAGATGTGAATGCACAGGAGGGAAATGTAATAAATTCAGTATTTCATGTAAAAGCGTGACATGTGAGGAATGAGTTCACATGGGGTACAAAGGGATGCATTGCCAGTGTCAGTGGTCAGATCGTCACTGAAAATGCAGAAAATTTGGAAGTGGGGTGGTGGAATCTGCCAGAAATGCTGCAGAGGGGCCAGATGGGCTGAGGCTGGGAGCAAACCCTCCAAAGATGGCAAGGGAACCATTTTATCATCCTTTGACAAAGCTGTTTGGGTTTGCTGAGGAAATGGCTTCACCTGGACAGAGGGCAGGGGTGGATGGGATGTTGGGAAGGAATTCCTGGCTGGGAGGGGCTGGGATGGAATTCCCAGAGCAGCTGTGGCTGCCCCTGAATCCCTGGCAGTGCTCAGGGCCAGGTTGGACACTGGGGCTGGGAGCAGCCTGGGACAGTGGGAGGTGACCCTGCCATGGCAGGGGTGGCCCTGGATGGGATTTAAGGTCCTTCCCAACCCAAATCATTCCATGATCTGTAATATTTAGCAAAAGCAGAATTGTGCATCTCATGGGCTCCATTTCCAGTTAAAACCATCACCTCAGCAGGGATCCCACAAGTGTCAGCCCCACGGGGCCTGATAGGGCAGGGTTTTTCCAACACACTGTTAAAATAAGGATTAGGGATGGCCAGTTTTGGTGGATCTGATGGTTTGATATCCCATGAGAAAGCACAAAGCCCATGAAGAACCTGGCTGGGCTGTGCTGCCCCTCCTGCATTTGGCAGTAAAGGGTTGCTGGGTAGGGTTTGAAGCACTGAATACTGAATTTCTCTCCTTTTTTAAGGGTGCAGACACATCAGTGCCCTGCTGGCTGCAGGAGTGTCCCAGATCCTGAGTGAAAATCTTTTCCCACGTGGCCCTGGCACCCCAGCACGGGCACTGAGTTTTCTCTCTGCTGTGTGGCTGATTTTCACGTTCCATGTGTTTCTTTGCAGACACTGCTCAGAGCTGTGTGGCCAAGCTGTCCTTCAGCTGTCCCCTGAAGGGCCACTACTGCCTGTACAGCAAATCCAGCTTCACCCTGGTGAGCCAGCAGCCTCCTCTCTGGATCCACATCATGTTCCTGTTCCAGCAGGTGAGGGCCACACCAACCAGGGCCACCTCCTGGCTGCTCAGGCGGCCCTTGGACGAGAATGTTTCATGGTTAAACTCATTATTAAACACACCTCTAATCACAGTTCTTTGTGACCCTTGAGATCCCTCAGAAACTCACTTGACTGGGCTGAAGCTATTTTGTGCTTTATAAGTTTTTATATTTCTGTTCAATACCCCAAATTCAGACTGGCTGGGGAGATTACAAAGTCTGGGGATAAAAAAGAGGGACCAAACCACATTGTTCTTATTCAGGCAAAACTTCCAGCAGGTGCCAGGAGCCCCTGCAGCAGCCAGGAGTTGGCAGTGGATTTTAGGGGAGCAGCACCAACCCCAAGGCTGCAGGAGGAGGTTGGAAGGGCAGAACCCACTGGGGGTTTTACTGCAGAGGTTTGGAATGAGCAGAATTTGTAAATCTGCTCAGGGCTGCTCCACCACCCTTCAGGTGATTTTCCTGTGTTCAATGTTATTTCCAAGTACAGCCCAATATTTGTGGAATTTCCCAACAGGCCACAAATAGTGTGAAACTAAGAGAAAACCCTTCATTCACACTTGGAGATGAAGCAGGTAAGGTTTGAGTTAAAATACAACGTTCAGTTTCTTAACACACACAGAGCCTTTCACTGCAGCTCATCCCACCCTGGAAACACCCAGGATTTATCCAAAATGTAACACAGTGAGGGATGCTGTGCATGGAACAGCCTGAATTGCTCTGCCCTGCGTGTTTTCCTAGAAATAAACACTTTTCAAGAACACTGGTCAGTTGATTTTAAAAAAATATATTAACAGAGAGTTCTACTGAGTTTCAAAACTCTTGGATAGACATTGGGAAATTATTCGTGCAGGACAGCAGGATTAGGCTGGGTGAGTTTGCTCAGACAGAGGAGACAGAAAGTCCATCCAGGAATCCCACATTTGAAGGACAGTGCCCATATTGTGAAACCAAATAGTTATAGTATGGAAAATCAGATTTGTTTGTGCACTCTCATCTTGGCTCCTGTGTGTAAATGCATTCTTTAATTAAAAGATCACAGAGGAGATAGAGGAGAGGCACAAATGTTCTCTCAGCCACAGTGTTCCTGTGCCACTGACTCTGGGAGCAGCTGATGCAACAAAGAGCTTGGTGCTGATGAGATACCAGGACCATCCACGGTGGTGGGAGGTTGGACCCTCAGTGTCCTTTGGCTCAGGGAGCTCTGGAGGTGACAGCAGCCACCCCAGCAAGGTGTCACCCTGTCCTGGGAGTGGTCAGGTGCTGAAAACTCCTCTGCACTGTGTGTTGAGAATGCCCTGTGGAGTTTTCCACTCACAAACTCTGCTCTTGCTGCTCAAGGACTGAGATCTGAAGGAGCTCCAAACAAACCCACTCAACCCTGCAGGGGTGGGAAGCATCTCCTCCCTCTGGCTGGAAATGCCAGGTTTTTCCAGGGGGATGCACCTCACCCAGGGCTCTGTGTGGTTCACAGAGGCCAGGGCTGCTGAAGTGGTGATAAATTAACATTTCAGTACAGAACCAACTCGTGCAGTGCTCATTGAAGGGTAATCCTCGGTGAGCCACAGACCTCAGAGAGGTGGGATGTGCAATAAACGTCCAAAACCCCAAGGGAAATGAGATGTTTGATGTTGTATCCAATTGTGAGCATATTGATCCAGCAGAGCTCCCTCAGGAGAGCTGGACTAAGCCCTGGTTATTCTCCCGCTGTGAGGACAAGATGTTCTTTGGTGAAAAAGCACCTGAAAGAATTCTCATTGTTTTCTTCAGAGCCTGCTTGCAGAACCTTTGTCCACACAAAGCAGCTCTGTGCAAGTCCTCAAGGCCCTGTGGGAGAGGACACAGCTCCAGGGGATGCACAGCTTTGAGACTGCCATGATCCAGTCCACGTTCCCACAGCAGAAGGTAAGGGGCTCCTTTCCTCACCAGCAAACAGAGCACAAGGACTTGGCCTTGCATTTTGGAACCTTTGCAACAACCCCAGCGAGCCTTTGCTGGGAATGCAGCAGATGGGACATTTAGAGAGATGCTTTAGAATCCACATTGGGAGAAAATTTATCACTTTCCACTGTCCCAGGCTGCTCCAAACCCCCTCCAACCTGGCCTTGGACATTTCCAGGGATCCAGGGGCAGCCACAGCTTCTCTGGGAATTCCAGCCCAGCCCCTCCCCACCCTTCCAGCCAGGAATTCCTTCCCAAAATCCCATCCCATCCTGATAAAGCATGTCAGACTCTGCTGGAACCCAGTGCACAGAACTTAGTCTCAAACGGAGCAGACAATGTTGATGCTGCATTTGCATCAACACATTTCAAGCTCTTGAAAATTAAAAGTGCTGTGCTCAGAATTTTGCTTCCTGGACTACTGGCAGAGGAATAACATTAACAGATGCAATAATTTGTGTTGATGGAATATTGGGAAGGAATTCCTGGCCAGGTTGGAGGGGGTTTGGAGCAGCCTGGGACAGTGGAAGGTGATAATTTTTTCCCAGTATGGATTCTAAAGCATTTTACTGGAGAGTAATGCATGACATCAGTGCTTCACCCCAGGCTGAATTGGGAGGAATCTCCTCAGGTGTGCAGCCCTGTGGAGATCCCTGGATCTGCAGGGAGTGCCTGGCAGCCCCTCCATGCCACAGAAAACATTCGTTTATGCATTCAGCACGGCTCCAGGAGCAAAGCACTTCCAGATGTGCATCCTCCAGCTTTCCTGGGGTTCTCCAGGGCTCTTATCAAAGTCCCATTTGTGCCCAGCACAGGGGGAGTGGGCTGAGCTGTCCTGGCTCCTCCGTGGTGATTGCTTTACGAGCCCCATGTGATGCCCTCAGAGGTTCCTTTGTTGCTCAGCCTTGCAGGAGCAGCATTAACCTTTCTGGAGCTGTGGCTGGCTCTGCTCTCCCCTCTCCTCTCTGTTCACGTGGCACAGGGAAGGGCCACGCTGGCACAAGGGGCTCATTGAGGGTCTCAGGGTGATGAAGGTTTCTCTCCTCCCGTGGCAGGACCTGGAGAACGTCCAGATGCAGCTGGAGGAAGTGAGGTTCTTTGATTTGTTTGGCTACAGCGAGGAGGCAGCAGCCTGGCAGTGCTTCATGTGCAACAACCCCGAGAAGGCAACAGGTACCAGGGCCCTGCCCCTGCATGGGCTGGGGCTCCCTGGTCAGGGTGGGAAAGGGGAAACCCAACTGCCCCGTGGCTGTTTGAATTGGAATTCTCCATTAAACTCCTCTCTGGTGAGGGAGTCAGGCCCAAACCCGATTTGGTGTGAGCTCAGAGGGACACAACCCCAAATCTGCACCATCCCTGACCCCTGGGGAGTGGGAGGGCTCTGCAGCCATCCTGCAGTGTCCAGATCAAGGATTGCATCTGCTGGACCACATCCCAGCTCCTCTGGAGCCCACCCAGGTGCCACGAGTCAGGGGATGTTGGCACAGAAACAACCTCTGGTTCCTGCTTTCCCCACTCTCAGAATTATTTGCTTTAATATCATTGACTCCACAGTGCACATCTCCTTAGGGACAGGGTGATTCAGTCTTATAAAAGCAAAGTCTTATAAATGCTTCAGCTGGATTGGAAAAGAAGGTGAGTGAAAAATAGGACAGCCCAGCCTTTTTCCCAGGTATCATCTCCTGGTGCCCTGCCTTTGAATCTTCCTGGCCCCCATCATCCCTGACAGGCACAGGAATGTCTTGTTCTTAGACACTTTCTGCCACTCCATTAAAGGCTGACCAATCCTGGCCAAGAATTTTGACTATTTTGGCCAAGTGTTTGAAAAATTGGCTGTTTCAGAGATTTATTTTAACAGTTAGTGTCTCTTCAGACTGCACCAAGCCCCAGTTTAGGAAGTCTTGCAGGAGTGGCCCAGCTGCTGCTGCAGGCTGGGCTGTCCCTGCTCTTTCCATGGGTGTTTGAGCTTCTGCTCCTTCCCCAGCTCCTGTGGGACTCCAAGACCAGAAATAAATCCTGCTCTGAGTTAAAACTTCATCTCCACATTGCCCTCAGTGTGGTTTCCCCATCACATCAGGGATGCCAAGCTGAGGAAAACAAGCCTCTTGCTTAAAATGTCAGAGCTGCATGAAGTAACTTTGGTCTGAACTTCCAAAGGCATTTAACCAGCCCAGCCTTGCCTCACTCCTGCTCTCGTGGCTGTAATTGTCCTTTTTTGCTCTCTTTGTCTCAGTTTAAAAGGATTTTTGTGTGAGAAAGGCTCATTGTGAGTATCGTGATTTGCTTCTGAGCTCCAAAAACCTTTGGAAAACCAAGAAAGTAAATTCTTTTTATGAGTCACGTGAAAGCTGAGGAAAGGAAGGTGGAAGAAGGAGCTCAGTGGAATAAAAATTTGCAGGGAGTGACAACTCCACCTTTGTATTGGTGCTGCAGAGCTGTGGCAGCTGGGAAGGGTCGTGGCAGAGTGGGAGACCCTGCAGGGTCTCTCTGGGTTTGTAAGATCTGGCACAAGAAAGGATTTGGAGGTCTCTCAGGATTGGCAAGGAATTTAAAGGCTGTGAAACATCTTTTATTTTCATTCCAGAGTGGGAAGGACCCTTTGAAATCTGAAATACTTTTGAGAGGCAAGAAAGCAATTTCTTCCTCTCAGCAATGCTGTTTAGCAACCGAGCTCCTGTTGAAGGAGGAATTCAGAGGCAACATTTTTTTCCTATTATTGTCTGCTGGGTTTGATTCATGTGGGGTTTTGCGGCATTTTTTGGATGCCGTGTTGCAAGATGCCATTTATCCTGCAGACTTGGGCAAACGCTGCCTTAAAGCCCTGGAATTGCCTGGGGATGGAATTCCAGAGCAGCTGTGGCTGCCCCTGGATCCCTGGCAGTGTCCAGAGCCAGGCTGAACTTTAGGGCTTGGAGCAGCCTGGGATGGTGGAAAAGGGGTTGGGATGAGATGATATTTGAGATCCTTTTCAGCCCAAACCATTCCCTGTTTCTGTGATCGCTGAGCCCTGTTTGGCTGTAGCTGGGAGGGATTTTGGAGCTGGAAGCTGATCCTGTGTGGAAAGAAGCAGTAAAGCTGAAGCAAAGTGGTTGATGCACCCACGGTGGCAATTAGAGAAAGTTTGCCTCCCTCTCATGCATTCTTCTGGTTCCAAAGCATGTCCTGCACAACCACACTTCTCCAGAAGCACTGTTAAATCGTCCTGGATTGGCTTTTCCTGCCACTGAGGAGGAGCATTCCCACAAATCCTGCTCGGTGCTCAGAGGCACAGAGGAGGAGGAGCAGCTCTCACCAGCCTTGTGTCCCAGCCTTGTGTCCCAGCCTTGGCCATCCCAGCCCAGCCAGAGGCACCTGGAATGCTGGAAATGGTGAGGATTCCTCCTGCCAGGACAGGCTGGCTGCTGGGAGCCTCATTCCAACACAACCCCCTGCACTGGGAGTTTGGCTTCAGGAGCTCTTGCACAAAACATTCCACAAACCCACTGCAGAGCCACGAGGGAATTGCAGCTCATCCCCCCTCTGGAAGCTCACAAAGACATGGCAGGGATCCCTGGGGGCTGCACAGGAGCCCTGGGCAAGGATCTGGGATTTGGGAAAAACTGAGGGAGTTGGTGAATTCCTCTGGAAAACTGCAATTCCCTTGGAAAGCCTACACAGCTTCAGTTTGGGAATGCATTCATCCCCCTCCTGCAGTGCCAGCTGCCCAGAGAAATGAAGGAGCCCAGCTCCCATCCTCACTGGAAAATCAGAAAAAGGGGCATCCAGCAATGTGTTCTTTCCAGGTTTTCAGCAAAACCCAATGTGGTGATTAATGGGAGAGAGTGAATCCATATTCCCCGAGGTTAATTGCATTTGTCTGCCACACATTCCATTCTTTCAAGTTCACAGGGGTTTATTATCACTGAGATCATTCACGAATTCTTGTGGAGGATTTTATGTTTCATCAAATTCAAGATTTAAAGCTTTGGGTTTTATCTGTCTCAAGTTCATCTTGGAAGAGTTTGGAGGGTTTTTAACTTTTTATTCAGTACCCAAACTACTTAGGGCTGGATGTGTTGGAGTTCTGCAAAGAAAGCAAGACGGGAAATAGAAAATTCCACCAGACACATCAACGGGAACTACTCAGGGTTAAATTGGAGTCAGTGTGTCTATAGTAAAATGATTTAAGGAAAAATTGGTATTTCAAGACCTTTGGATATTTCATGACCTTTTCAAACTGAAAGAAGAGAGATGTAGGTGGGATATTGGGCAGGAATTGTTCCCTGTGAGTGAAAGCTCTCCCACCACGAGGATGTCAAGCACTGGAACAGCTTGCCCAGAGATGTTGTGGAGGTTTTTCAAGTCCCACGTGGATAAATCCATGAGCAACCCAGTGTGACCCCAGGGGTGACCTTGCTTGGAGCAGGAGGTTGGAGCAGAGACCCCTTGAGCTCTCCTCCAGCTGAGTTATTCTGGGATCCTGTGAAGCCAACCGCAAGGAAAATAAGCAGAAGGGCTTAGAAAAATATTGGGAAAGAGCTTTGACCTTATCTTGCATGAATCTCTCTCCTAATCAGCCCCTCAGACACGCTGGCATCGGATTCATTACGGCCCCTTTGGCAGCTGCCATCAGAACTCCCCTGGGCTTCTTTGGGGACCCTCTGGAAACATTGCCCAAAGCCACTGGCTCCTTAAAGAGAGATCAACATTTCCTAGCAAATCCTAGGGTTGAAAGATTTTGGCCGTGAAAATTCACTTTAGGGCAAAATTGCACATTCACTTCCCTTCTGGTGTTGTGCTCCTGACCACAAACTGTCTCGCTATCATCTGAGCCTTTTGTGCTTCAGCCCCCTTGGTTTGGTTGATGCGTGTTCCTACTGCTCTGGAATGGGATTGAAGATGTTCCTGTGGAACCAGGAGCCAGGCAGGGAACGATATTTAACAGCATTGCCAAGTTTTTAGTAAGGGGGACACTAAAACGTGGCTGTGTCCCACTAAAGAGCGTGTGGGGAGAGGGTGCAGCCCCAAACCACCTCCTGGGGAATGGATCCCCTTTTGCAGTGCCAACATTTCCACAGGGAGAGAGCAACCCTCAGCTTCACTCTGTCCCATGCCAGGCTGGGTGCTGTGGCTGCTGCTGGCACAAAAATACCCAGAAAATTGTGGGCTCAGGGCTGCGTGGGGCAGAGCACGGTGTGCCTCTGCCGTGGAAATCCCAGCTGCAGCTCCCCCAGCACTGGGGCTTTGCCAGGCCCCTTTTCATTCATCCATCTCCCTCCAAGCGCTCCCTCTCTGCACAGACAGGAATATTTATGGGCTTTCCTGAGGAAATTGCTCGAGTCCACGCCGCACCCCCCGCCAGCCTCGCTGCCAAGGAAAACAACGCCGGAGGAAGGGCACGTCCTTCATCTCCTTGTCCTGGTGTTGGTTTGCCCTCTGCCAGACACGGGCTGGGTGCCCAAAAAGCCTTTGGCACTCCCTGGGGTGGCACCTGGGCACCCTGCTCACCTCCCTGCTCAGCAGCCTGGGGGCTCAGGGGCAGCGAGGCTCTCAAGGGGAAGCGGTGCTGGGTGGAGCTGGGGGCTGGAGGCTGGGAGAGGGGATCACTGCCCCTCTGACAGATGCTGGGATGGGCTCCAAGGCCAACATCCCATCCAAAAACGTCCCTTCTCAGGCTGCCTGTGCCTTGCACTGCCCCCTGGTCTATCTGGTCCTTTGTGTCCCAGCCATCGATGTAAAGACAGAAGAGAAAGGAAAATGAGACCCTGAGGAGATATCAGGGCTTTAAACTGCCAGAGACCAGGGATGGGTGGAATAGTGGGAAGGAATTCCACCCTGGGAGGGTGGGCAGGCGCTGGCACAGGGGGCCCAGAGCAGCTGTGGCTGCCCCTGGATCCCTGGCAGTGCCCAAGGCCAGAAATGGTAATTGCAGGGCTGAGGAAGAACTGGGGGCGTCGTGGTGGGGAGAAGTTTGGGATGGCTGAGGGAGCAGGAAAAGAGATGGAAGAGGGCTCTGAGCTGTCAGCTCCATCTGCTCAGCCTCCCCAGCAGGCCATGGCTGAGGGCTGAGCTGTCTGTGGGAAGGGAGAGCTGGATGCTGGAGGTTGGGGACACGAGGAAGGCAGAGCCACCTTCCTGCAGCCCGGCACCAGCCTTGGGCTGGGGAAGGGAGGGCAGGAGTGACCCTGGCTGCGTGTTGCCCTCCCCAGGAGTGAACCAGGACGGGCAGCCCCTGATGGAGGGCAAGCTGAAGGAGAAGCAGGTCCGCTGGAAGTTCATCAAGAGGTGGAAAACGCGTTACTTCACCCTGGCCGGCAACCAGCTGCTGTTCCGCAAGGGCAAATCCGTGAGTCCCACGGCACCCTCCCTTCCCTGCCCCCCCAAAAAAAACCACTGCCAGGGGCTCCCACCCCTCAGCTCTGCCCAATGCAGCACAGCAGTCATCCCCATAGCCAAAATCAACCACAAATAACCTGCAACTTGACACACAACAAAATAATCCCAATCACAAGCACGTTAAACACTAGTGCAGACATAACAGTCATTTCCTACAGCTTTCAACCCAAAGAGCAGAACTTGATAACACATTTAAAATCTCTCTCAAAAATTGAAAGAACCATGTTATATATGTAAAGACAATTATCATTACAAGAGCAGAAGGAAATGGATTTGTGGGAAATGGATTTGTACTTTTATTCTATTTTCAGTCTCATATAAAAAGTAAAAAAATACGAGTATTATAATTCACACCATCGCAATCAAAACCCAACTATTTGCTAATTACAATGCATCATAAACGTTTCTTAACTTACCAACTTTTACCACAATATTATTAATACCTTAAAATCAAGCATCTAAAATTACCCCTCCTAAATCCTACTACAATACATCTTTCACAGTTCTATTTATCCAAAATATCTAGTCTTGTGTACAAGGCCATCATTTAAAACTTGTTCCTAATTCCATTTCTCTCTCAACAATATCCATCCCATCCCATAAAATTCCTAAGTCATTTTTTATCTGGCCATGTTTTATCTCAGAGTTTACACACTATATCAAACCTTCTACCAAACTTTACAGAATTCTCTACAAATCCATTTCCCACAACCTCCCTCCATCCCAGGCTGCTCCAAGCCCTGCCCAAGCCGGCCTGGGACACTCCCAAGGTGTTCCGAGTGTGGGTGAGGCCGGTGGGAGGTTCCTCAGCAGGTGACCCCGGCTGTGTCCCCCGTGTCCCAGAAGGACGACCCCGACGAGTGCCCCATCGAGCTGAGCAAGGTGCAGAGCGTCAAGGTGGTGCCGAGGAAGCGGCGGGACCGGAGCCTGCCCCGCGCCTTCGAGATCTTCACGGACAGCAGGAGCTACGTGCTCAAGGCCAAGGACCAGCGCGACGCCGAGGAGTGGCTGCAGTGCCTCAACGTGGCCGTGGCACAGGCCCGAGAGCGCCAGAGCCGCGAGGCCACCACCTACCTGTGACCATGGGGAC
>VZSR01000247.1:1095292-1109115 GCA_013398615.1 Brachypodius melanocephalos | reverse complement strand
ACCACCTGTGACACCACCTACCTGTAACCCTGGGGAAATCCAGGCTTTTTTTCCTCAGCCTGATGTCCTGACATCCAGGGAATGTGGTTGGAAACCCAATCCCGTGGCCTGAGGTGCACCAGGTCTCTGACACTGCCCAGAGAATGCCAGGAGGGAGGACTTCCTGCTTTCCTCAATCAACTTGATGGAAAAAAGTTAATTTTCCTTATTTAATCCTGGTGGACTTTATCCTTTTGTTGTTTGTGTGTGTCTGTGCTGCTGCTTTCAGGTTTAAATTGGGAAATTTGAAAGATTTTGTGTGGCTGGAAAATAATTTTAAATATTTAACTGGTTTGATTTCCCTCTTTTTCCTGCTTTTGTTCTGCTTTGTAACTGAATGTAATTTTAATTTTTTTTTAATTCTCTTCTCCATTCTGCAACTTTTCAAAATTTCTGCAAATCTGGAAAATCCTCAGTTTGCTTGATTTCCTTTGTTACTTTCAAACGATTCCAAAGTGGAGGAAGTGCATGTTGAAGAGACTGAAAGAAAAAAGAAGTGGGGGAAAAAAGAATGAGCAGTCTGCAAGTGAAGAAATGAGCTCAGAGATCACTCAAAGCTGAGTAAAAATAAAATTTTATATTTTCCAACCTAGCAAAACGTATATTTGGCAAAAAAAAAGTTGCCGGAAATGTGGAAAAGCGAGGAAAAAAAGCTTTTTTCTCACTCAGTGGATGCAGGGCTGCACCCCTGGGGATCCCTGTGTTCCCTTGCTTGGCTTTTTTTCCCATAATTTTGAATCACTTCCCATATTGGTGGTCCCAGGGGACAGTGGAGCTCCAGGGCACTCGCAGGGAGATGGTGAGGCCACAGGTGGGCAGGGTGGGGAGTAAAACCCAAAAACCTCAAAACTGCCTCCAGACTTCCCAAAGCTCTTGGGAAAGACATGAAATGTTCACATTCCTGAAAATCCCTGTATCAACTAAAACATGGAGCTGAGTGTCAGATCCTGGAAGGTGGCAAAGCAGAAGAACCTTGTTAAAGCTAATTTTAGTCACAGGAGACATGGAAGCCCACCATGGACCTGCAGCAGGGCAAGGGTGAGGGCAGACACACGAGGGGAGATTTCCACAGGAGGGCTGGGAGATGAGGAAAGGAGATTTCATCCATTTCATTTTCAATACCTGGACCAACAAACCTTTACCTTGCCCTCAGGACAAACCACTGAGTCCGTGGGGAATGAGGTCAATTTATAGGTGAGAACTTGGAATTTAAAGCCTTGAGTTCCAGAATTACACCTGGAATTCACCCTGAGTTCACAAACCCCGGGATGAGCTCAGTGATAACGGTGAGTTGGCCACCAGAAACAACTTTTACATTCCAAATATTCTGTAATTCCATCTGCATCCTAGAATTCACCCTGAGTTCACCCACCCCAGGTTGAGCTCACTGATAGTGGTGAGTTGGCCACCAGAAACAACTTTTACATTCCAAATATTCTGTGTTTCCTACCCTTGGAGCCAAGTTTGTCTGCCAGCTCTGAGTGATGTCACTGGTGTCACCAAGGTGTGGGACAAGCCCAGCTCTGGGTCACCTGCTGTCCCCCAGGCTTGTCACCAGCCCTGGCTGCCACCACCGGGCACTCACACCCTCAGTGTGATGGGAACAATCTGGAATGCATCGTTAGAGACACCCCAGGGGCCGTGCCAGGAAAGAATTCCCTAAAACAGAGAGCCCAGCCACACTTCTCCTGACTTCAATTAAAACTTGGAGGAAAATAAAACAGAAATTCAGCTGGCAACTTCTTCCAGCCACCCTCCTAGAAGGAGAAACACGGAGATCATCAATCCAGCGTAGAATGAGAGCAGGGAACTTCTCAAGAAAATTTATAAATAGCTTTTGTTGGTTCTTTTTCAAACAGCATGTATTAGAACAGTTTGGATTTAAATATCCAAAATGTTTTGGATTTAAATATCTGAACCACTTTGGATTTAAATGTCCAAAACATTTGGATTTAAATATCCACTGGGAACACGTTGGTAGCTCTGACTGTGCAGTATTTTCTCTGTTGGTTTGCTCATCCTTGCAGGAATCACCCCGGTCCTTTGCAGTGACAGCACTGAGAGCTCGTTGAGGGTCCCTGGGCACATCCTGGAAAAAGGGCTGGATGCAAAAACCTCCTCAGAGCCCACAGCTCCAGGACTCTGCCAGAGAAAAGAGCTCCCAGTCCAAACCAGCATTCCCAGTCCCTTCCATTTACTGGTGGTACAGACCCAGCTTTAGGGTTTAACCTAAACCAAACTAAAATCCAGCCCTGATCATTCCTCAATGTGAGCAATCTCCAAACCCTCCAAGTTTCAGAGACAGCACTGCTTCTCTAGGAAACAAATCCTTCAGAATATTGGCTCCCTCTTCCTTGAACGAGTTTCTGCAGGACAATAATCCATGTTTTCCTGAGAGAGCTGATGTCCCCCGTGACCCCAGTGCCACATCCCGTGTATCCTTCAGGGATCCAGGTCTGGGCCAGTGTTTGGCCTCAGGAACACCCAAGAACAACTGGGCTGAGCTGGGAACCAGCCCGGGGCTCTGGCAGGGAAGGGCTGGCTCACACCTCTGTCACCTCCCACTCCTGCAGGGAGCACGGGAGCAGCTGTCCCCTGGCAGGGTGGCAGCAGTGTCCCCTGGCAGGGTGGCAGCCCTGTCCCCTGGCAGGGTGGCAGCAGCAGTGTCCCTGGCAGGGTGGCAGCAGTGTCCCCTGGCAGGGTGGCAGCAGTGTCCCCTGGCAGGGTGGCAGCCCTCTCCCCTGGCAGGGTGGCAGCAGTGCTGTCCCTCAGCAGGGTGGCAGCAGTGTCCCCTGGCAGGGTGGCAGCAGTGTCCTCTGGCAGGGTGACAGCAGCAGTGTCCCCTGGCAGAGTGGCAGCAGTGTCCCCTGGCAGGGTGGCAGCAGCAGTGTCCCCTGGCAGGGTGACAGCAGCAGTGTCCCCTGGCAGGGTGGCAGCAATGCTGGCTCCCAGCTGTGTGCAATCCATGGCATCCACGGGGGATCTGCTGGGCTGGATCCCTGCAGCCCCGGGAGTGGGGCTGGAGAGATTTCCTAGAAACAGGAACCATGGGCTGTGCACCAGCCCTGCCTTCCCGGGGCTGTTTGTGAGAGCTGAGCCCAGCTCCGGGAAGCTTTCCAAGGAAATTTTACCCCACAGCTCCCCCTCCATCCCGAACAAAGCGTTCCCCAGCGTGTCTGACAGGAATGGAAGAGAGCAGGCGAGAAATGCTGAGGTATTGCACACGGGCCTCGCATGCAGCACGGGGTAAATGGAATAAGCTGCACATTCTTTTTCCAGCCATTCCAGTTCCCAGCTCAGCCACCCCTGGGACTAACCTTGCCTCCTTCTTGTTGACAAGTCCTCTAATTCATCCCGATGCTGATGACTAATATTCCTTGGGTAAAACCCTTGACCTTGCTGAGGTCAAATGCAAAACTCCTGTTAACTCTAATAGGGCCGGGATTTTCCTTGGATCCCTGTGTGTCCTGGTGGTACCTTTAGAGCTTCCTGCACTCCCCAGGCTCGGCCAGCTGCAGGAACACAATCCCTTCCCTCCCCACTGACAGACCTCCAGCACCTGGTTGGCAGCCAGGAGTATTTTGGTGAGAAAAGCTGCTTCCCAAACTTCCAGCAGCATCAGGAACCAGCTGTGCCTCCAGCAGCATCAGGAACCAGCTGTGCCTCCAGCAGCCTGCACCGAGGCCATCCCATGGGACTCGTGGGATGTGACCACCCCACAACATCCCTTCTGCTCTTTGGGGGCAGCGACAGAATTCCTGCACTTCTCGTGCTCCAGGAAACAAGAAATGGGGTTTGATTGGGTTGGTTTTTTTCCACAGAAACAATACAGACATGCCTGCAGCAGTTAGGAAATAGCAGTTCCTATTGCACCTGTGAAGGAGTGGGACATTGATTAATTAGATGTCAAATTACAGCTCCATTGAGTTGGCTCAATTATTCCATAAATCTCCCTGCTGTCTAATTAGGTGAAGAAAGAAGCGAAATCTGACTTGATTCATTTGACTGCTTCACTGAAATGAACTGGAGCTCTCTCCAAACAGTTTGTGCTGGGGTTGGTTTTGCCACGACATGGACGTGCCTGGCTGGCCCCACCTGGGACCCCCACCTGGGACCCCCACCTGGGACCCCAGTGCCCCAGGCCAGGGTGTCTGTCCCACCCCAGTGACCCCCGTCCCAGCCCCTCCAGGGGATGTCCCCAGCCTCAGGCAGCCCTGACAGCTCTCACACTGCCTCAGGACATCACAAGATTTCAATTTATTTGTTTCTCCAGATGCGGACACTGCAATATAAATGCCGTGTCCATCTCCTCTGGATATCGACTCCCCAGCTCTGGAAGTGCTCAAGGCCAGCCTGGATGGGGCTTGCACAAACCTGGCCTAGTGAAAGATGGCCCTGCCCATGGAACAAGATGGTCTTTTGGGTCCCTTCCAACACAAACCCTTCTGTGAGCCCGTGAAAATCCTGGCATTTAAAAAACTTTTAGGACACGCCAAAATCACTTTTTTTTTTTAGGACAGGAGTAAGAATACATTTACACAATAGCTATTGTTTGAGAGCCAAGATTTGCCTCCTGATCTCTGCCCCTGCCCTTCCCTTCCGGCTCCTCCTCAGCAGGGAAATCCACGTGGAGCTGCGGTGGTGCCTGTCCTAGAGGGGATGGATGGGGACACTGGGATCCCAGGGCTCCTTCCCAAGCAGCCCATGCCTTGCTGGCAGTGCCAGAGCAGGTGGCACCACGGCCACCCCCAGGCACTGCTCAGCCACTGCCTTGGATGTGGTTTCACCACCCAGAGCGTGGGGAAAGGTCACTGAAAATCCAGGATCACAGAAACAGCGCCAATGCCTCCAGGTTAGGAGCAAAAAAAGAAAACAAAACCAACCCAAACCCCTGGTTTTCACTGGCAGCTCTTCATGGAAAAGCTGTGTCTGTGTGAGGGGTTTGTTTGTAGGGATTTTTGTAAAGGATAACTTTGAGTCACCACCAACGCTCCATTCAAAGGCTGCAGGATTGCCTGTGGTGGGCCCAGCCTTTCCTGGGGGACAAACAACAGGACAAGGCCACGTGTCACAGCACAGAGAGCCCAGCCTGCCTGTGCTGCAGGGCATCCAGCACAAGGGAAAACATTCGTGGCCAGGGCTGTTGTTTTTGCTTTGAAGGAGGCAAGTGTGAGGATCCTTTGCTCCAGTGCAGGTGGTGTTTTGGCAACAGCAGAGTCTGTTTTTCCAGCTGTCCATGGCCGGGCCTCAGCTCAGGGAATCACAGAATTCCGGAACGGTTTGGGTTGGAGGGGACCTTAAAGATCACCTTGTCCCACCCTGTCCCACACCTTCCACTGTCCCAGGGTGGCTCCAAGCCCCATCCAGCCTGGCCTTGGACATCTCCAGGGATGGCTGCTGGTTCCATAAAGTCCCTCTGTGTCCCCTGCCCAGCCAGCAGGGAGCAGGACAATGCCAGCACCAGGGAAATTCTGGAAGCACAGTGTCCTCTTCCACCTTTGGGCTGTTGCTGATGTTACAGAGCCACAGTTCCCACTGAGCCTGGCAATTGCAGGAGAAGTCCAGAGACGTGGATCTTGTTTTGATCATTACATTTTGGGTTAGGGAGCACAGCTTGACATGAAACCCAAAAATGCCAGAAATGCCTTTTGTCCACCAGTGGTTTTCAGCAGCTTGTTAAACACTCACAGATTGTTTGGGCAGCCTAAACCCTGACAGGCCTGTGATGGAAACATCTTTCCTTTCTTTGGGCTGATGTGTGAGGTTACACAGCTCTCACTCCCTCAGCCATCGCTGCATCCCAAAATGTGGCTTGGGAGATACAGCCCTGCAGAGTGGTCAGCTGGGCTTTGCCAGAACTCTCTGGAATATTCCCATTAATCATTGAGCAAACGAGGTTTTCTGAGCTCCTGGAGAGGGGGGCACAGAGAGGAGAGTGGCTGGCTGCCTGTGCTGACAGAGCACAGCTGCAGGGCTTTAGGCAGTAAGGTGCAGGTGGCAGAGGGATAACGTGGGCATGGAGAGGAGGAGCAGGATTTGCTGATGGAAGGAGGGGATTGTGGCTCAGGATTGCTGGCTGGGGAATTTTTTTGGCTCACAGGCCAAAAATATGGAGCAGGAAAAGTCCACCTGAAAGAACAACAACAACCTCCTTGGCTGTGATCCATGAAGCTCCTGGATGTGCTGGAAGCTGGGTGCTGACCTGGAGAAAGCCAAGGTGTGGCCTGCTTGGTCTTGGACTCCTTGAGAAGAGTCCCAGGAGCAGGATGTCTGCTCATAGCCAGATGTTTTGGGGTTCAGGAGGTCCCAGCTGGTCCCACCTCCCTGCAGGTGCTGCTCTGACTGCCCAGGGAAGCAGGTGAGTGTCCAGCACTTGGGCTTTGGTGTTATCCCAAAGGAGCCAAGAGCTTCAGGGACAGCCTTGCTCTGCTCCAGACACAGAGGGAAGGGGCAATCAATAATTTGGGGGAAGTCCAACCTGTGAAATCCACCAGTGTGAAACCCTAAATTGGTTATTTTGGCGTGGTGTGGGCATGGGAGAGCCAGAAGTGCTCCATGCACGGCTGAGGTTCTTTCAGCCAGCTGAGTCAGCCAGCTTTGCTATTGAGCTCCAGTGCAGTAAAAATGGTAATTACAGTAAATGGTGACTTTTCTCTTGAGAGTGATGTGTGCAAACGGGCTTTAAGGGAACAATTGCATGATGCTGATCCCTTCTGGGGCTCCACTGTGGCACCAGAGCAGACTTTGAGGGTGGAATCACCCCAATTCCTGTTCTGCTGCACAACGGGGTCAGAAGGTCTTTCCTTCTTCCAGCCCTCCTGGCAATACCTGCAGGCAAAAAAGGGTCACAAAATAGGAATTAACACATTTTGAACCTGATATAATCCTTTATTAGTACAGTCTTATTTGCAACTAGTGCAGGAGAAATGTGGAATTTCCCTTCTAAAGACCCCTGAGCTGCCCATGCTCTCCCTGGAGGGGCTGAGCCTCCCTTCCCTGCCTGGGGAGGAGCAGAGCTGCAGGATCCACTCCTAAATCCTGCACAGCTTCTGTCAAAGCTGCTGGAGACAGCCACCAGACCGTGGGTGTTATTGCGATTTTTTCCCAGTTTAATTCACCTCAAAATTGGGTTTTCCCTGAGGTCACACGGGAATGTGATGAAGTTTTGGGTGGTTTTGCAGTAAAGTGCTGCCTCCTGCTGGGTGCAGGGCTCTCTGAAAGAAACTGCTCAGGAATTTATTACAGAGGATTTCTTTCACCTGAACTTTGGAAAAGGCTTTGCAGAGATTGCTGAGCATTATTATTACATAGAGTTGCTAAAACCCATTTTTTAGTAATTTAGGGAAATACCAGAAAATTATATTGTCAGCCTTTTCAGAAACTAGAGAAGGCTTAAAGCATCTTTAAGAATCTCCTAGTTCAGACTCTGATCTGTTCCAAAAACGAGTGACAGCATTACTCCATAATGTTGACTGAAAGGAGATTTCTATTAAAGACAAGCCTTACTCTAATGTATGATTCTGTACACTGTGGGCCAACCTTGCTCATAAAGGCAAATCCCTATTTCTGTCAATCCTCGAACAAAATGTCTTCCCACATCCCCATAAATGACTTATTAACATGATTTTTTTAAATGAATTTTATTCCTTTGTGCAATTCCCTTAATTAACGGGAACTGAAAATATTCTGAGATATGGATATGCCAGATCAAATTTATACACCAGTACACCCTGGCAATGTACACGCCTTCTATCTGCTGAAATGCCAATTTTCTCTTGGTGCTCTGGGGACAGAGATCTTATTGATGACACCTATAACTAATTACTTCAAATAACCAATTTATTCTATTTACAAACAGCCCATGGGCTGTCAGTGGCAATATCTGGGTGTGTTCAATATTGCTGTTGTTATATCAGTAAGGAAGATCTTGTCCGTTTATTCTCACTTTGATTTCCCCTCCCTTTCCTGGGGAGGCTCTTGCTGTTCATGTCCCTTTTGCCAAAAATAACCATCCTGAGGCCTTTCTGCACAATCCCAACAACCCACTAGATGGCAAACAAGCCCTTGAGAAAGCCCACAGATACTGCTGAGTTATTTAAACAAAGCCAGTGAAATTCACCGCTGGCAAATCGTTAACGGAATTATGCTTTGGCTTTTATTAACCCCAGACTACAGCGAAGTCTGTAAAAAACCAAAATTAATAAGATATATAAAAGTAAAAGCTGTTTCACTTTCTCCAATGGTGAGGTACAATGTGAGCTTTCACAAGGAGTGGTTTGGGTTGGAAGGGACCTTTAAAGGGACCATTTCCACTGTCCCAGGGTGCTCCAGGGGCAGCCACAGCTCCTCTGGGCACCCTGTGCCAGGCTCTCCCCACCCTCCCAGGCAGGAATTCTTTCCCAATGTCCCAGCTGAGCTCACCCTCTCACTTCTGTCAGTGTATTGCACACCCCCACCAGGTTGTGCTGGTTTTCTGCACGGTCCCACTCCGCCCCAAAGGACAGAATTTTGTGCTTTATTGCAGCCAGTGGAGAATCTGCCACTGACTCAGAGTTCAGGGGAGGTTTCACTCAGATACTGCAGGAGAAGTCAAGCCCCTGACAGAGCGGCAGATGAAGAGGCAAGGACCTGATGGCCCTGATCTCTCTGCTGTGAATCATTCTGAGGGAGAAAAAATAGCATAAAAGAGCTCTTGAGGTTAAGGAGACACTTGAAAATGCTTTAAAAGCAGAACAAACTTGCAAAGCCATGAAGAAATGCTTGAAGGGCTCACAGACCGTGACAGGAATTCATTCCTGCAGGGAGAGAAGGAGCCAGCTGACATCACCCGAGCTCTGCCCTCGCTCTGCTCTGTGCCCTCCTTGCTTTGCCAACTGGTATTGAACACTTGGACGATAGAAGTAACAACTTGTTTAATATTAAAGCAGCTTTTTTTTCCATTTATACACAGAAAGAGCTCTTCCTCAGGAGCAGAGCAGTGAGTTGTGGCCACAGAAAGCCAGCAGCAGAGCAGGAGAGGGTGTCAGCCCCTGCGAGCCCTTCCAGAGCAGATGTGAACAGCCCAGGAGCCTCCCTGGTTCTCCTGACCGTGCACAGACAGTGCTGCTCTCCCTGACCTCACCTGGCCCTCACCCCGTGCTGGCCACAGCTCGGTGAACGCAAATATGCAAATGGTGATGTGGTGAAAGATTTGCTCGGTGTTTCCATGAGGTGAGGCAGCTCTGCAGCAGCTGGGTCTGTGCAGGGGAAGCACCTGCTGGCACCCTGGGCTGCTTGCAGCTCCACATTTCCTTCCCTGTGATCAGATAAGAGGGGTTTGGTGACAGCCCTGTCCCCGGCAGCAGGATGTGGCAGCAGGGTGTGCTCACACGGGGCCTCTCGTGGCTCAGAAATGCTCCAGAGCCACGCTGTGTCCCCAGAGCCTGCCTGGGACAGGCACCTGTGCCTCCTTCTGCACAGCAAGGTGCTCTGGGACCGGGGTGTCCCTCTGGGACTGGGGTGTCCCTCTGGGACTGGGGTGTCCCTCTGGGCCATGCCAGGGTTGCTAACCCAGTCTGGGTGGGCAGGAAATGCCTCAAGGTTCCCAATGCCCCGAGCCTGAACAGAGGGGCAATTCCTGGGTAAAACTATGCCATGTTAAACAGATTTAACTGGGGAATGCTCACTTGGGCTCAGCCTGCTGTGCAGGTGATGCTGGCCTTTGCAGGCTGTGTCACAGTCATAACAGAACCAGACACTGCACTTGGTGGCTTCTCCATGTCCACGTGTTGCCTGCTCCTGGAGGTGGCTTGTCCCTGCTGGCACACACTCCTCAGCTCCTGCCCCACAAGAGCTGGGTAAGCCAAGCCAGCCTCATCTTTCTTTTTCTGTCCTTCAAAGCTGCAGACTCATGAGGAAAGCTCTAAAAATACTTTGGGCCTCTCGTCATAGTGACAAATGTCCTCCTGCTGGAGCTGGAGCTATATCTGTCCCTGACATGAGCCGTGCAGGACACAGCCTGTTCTCGTCTGTCCCCTCTGAGTGGCTCTGCTGTGACCTGCTCCAGCTGAACGCCCTGACCTGCACTTCCCTGCTCCCTCCTGCACCTCCAGCCCGCTCAGCTGGGACAGGCTTGGGACACCCACACCCGCACACAAGGACAAAGGAGGGCACCGCACCCCAAGGACAAAGCCAGGCACGTTCCCTGCTCAGGCCTTTCCCCATCAGGATGATCCAGCGTGCAAGAGCCTCTTGCTGAAGCAGAGTGGGTTTGGGAACCTGGCCCACGCCCATCATCATCCTCTCCCAGGTGCTGCTTTCCCAGTTTTCTTACCCCAGCTGGGAATACCAGCAGACTCACAGCATTTCACTGGGCCAGATGGGATTTCAAGTGGGGATGTCAGCCAGGCTGTTTCTCCCCGTTCCCAAAGGTGGCCAGAAGGGTTTGTCACCCCGCCAGGACTGGCTGTGCCACCGCGGGGACATGAAGCAGCCTGTTTGTTCCTGTCACACCTTCACGGTTTCGGGTGTCACCGGCAGCGCTGAGTCAAACCTGGGGCACGGCAGAAACCACGCGCCCTCAGAGGCACCTGACAGCAGAGATGTCACCACGTCGCTGTCACACTTCGGGGCAATCACCTGCTCGGGTACAAAGCTCTGCTTCCACCCTTTGGCGCTGCCCACACAGAATTCCAGCTGCTCGTGGCCAGGCCATGCACAAACTCGCCCTGTGGAAGAGCTCACGCTGCTCACACCCAACCTCTGCAGAGAGAGATCCAACCTTAAAGGTCGTTATTGCTGCTGATCTACGCCTCAGTGGGGCTTGATAAGACCCAATAAATCAAATTCCACATGCTTTTCCTGGAACACCGGCGTGTCTCAAGGAGAAAAGCAGGGTTGTGTTGTAAATGTGCTGGAAAACAGGTTTGAACTTCAGGGGCTTCAAGCCTGATGTTGGATTTGTAAATGCATCAAACTGCTACATTTGTATATTTATTTATATTAATACCGCTGTTGCAGATAGGTGAGCTGGTGAACATCCCTCTGTAGGAAAAAACGATTTTAATACACGGTGAGTATTCCTTACTTCCTTGTGTTCCCACTGCCTTTGATGGAAGTTCAAGCAATTTGTGTGTGTTGTGATGGGAAACATGAAGCCTCGAGTCCATAAACTCATGAACTGAGAGAAACGGGCTTCATCTGGGCACTAAATCTGTGTAACACTCACAGAAATGCAGATTTACTGAGAAATCAAATGGCAACAAATGTTGTGCCTTAAGTATGAGGTTCGAAGAGCACCAATTTTCCAGTTCTGCAGTGAATTTTACATTCTAGATGACAGAATAATTGGGGGAAAAAAGAAAAAACCCACCAAAACTGCTTTTATATATGAACAATATTTAAATCGTTTCTTGATGCTTTCAGCCAGTCGCCAGTAAATAAGAAATGAGTGAGAGGAATTCCGCTGAAACCAAGGCAGGGAGGGATTCGGGGAGTGGAAGGTAAAGGCTCAGTTAACCTGAAACAGAGAAACATTTACAGCCCAGTGTATCCCAACTGCCCTGGTTTCACACCCGGTTATTCACGGTGCAAACTGCAGGGTGTGACTCCACTGCTCAATTCCTCTTTTCTCTTTCAAAACCAGTGAGTAAGAACTTATATACTCACCCTCTGGGAACGATTTCAAATAATCCTCCTTGTTCCTCTGAGCTGTTAATTCAGAGCCCGAAATTGGAGTCTCTATAAATCTTTCATAAAGGTATCTAACGAATTTCTCTTCAAGTTATAATTTGGCAGAGCAAAACACTGTTTATCCAGCTGGAATAAATCCCACAGCCAAGATTTTTGGCACCAAACTTTTATATCAATGCAAGCCCAGTACTTGACACACACGGGGGCTGGACTTGCCATCAGAAGTCCTGTTCCAGCTGATAATGCAGATTTTTACCACTGAGATGGAAGAGAATTCCAGATTCTCAGTTAATTTGTCACATTCAGCATGAAGAATTAAAGTCAATCTCCTAAATTACTTGATAGGAAAAAAAAAAAAGAAACAGGCAACTTTCAGCTAATGATTTACTTTGGAGATTTTAGAATTTAACGAATAGATTGATCATTAAGTTGATCTAAGCATATTCTGCATTGTCTTAGTCTTGTCTATTTGATATGACAGCAGAAACTTTCAGATATCAGCTCATGTCAAAATATTTTGCTGCCTAAATTCCTGTCACGTTGTTTTCTCACAACCATCATTCTTCACGGAAATCAGACTTTTCTGCCATCACAGGTTCTTATTTTCTCAAAATAATCCTTTCTTTTCTGTTAAGGTAATTGCACCCTGTAATTTGTAGCATTTTGCTAAGAAACTTTTTGTATTTTGTTCTGGGAAACGTTTGTTGCCAAGTCTGTAAATCCTGAGGGGATTTAGGCACTGAGGTGATGTCACTGCCCACCAGAACAGAGAGTTTGGGATATTCAAAACCCCCTTTCCATGAGGTGTTTCCTTTTCCCCCCTTTTTTTATCGCACAGCTTTGGTGTCTCTCACTGCAATCAGACACCTGGAAGAACAAAATCAGTTTACATTTATGTACAACTGATTTAAAGAGGAGCTTCCATGGCCTGCAGAGTTCCAGGCCAAAGAGCTCCAGGAGAAGCAGGCTCGTTAATGCCTCATCATGACTCAAGAAGCAATTATTGATTGATGCTATTTTCCAGCAGTGTCCTGGCAACAAAGCCCTGCTCCTGCTGCCGAGGGGACAAGGCACTGCTCATCCTTATCGAGCTCAAAAATAACTCACATAAAAACACGGAGGATTGGTAAGAACGATCAGGCGGGTTGAGCTGCGTAAGAAGAGCAAGTACAAATCTCTGCAGCTGTTTGAAATATCAAAGCGTAACCTGGAAAACTGGAGCACATTAAAAGCAATAAAAGATGGGTGTGTGCATGGAAAAAAAAAAAAAAAAAGAAAAGCGGGCAAATTCCACTGCGCTGACACCTGCTGCTTCCATGACTCGTTTTTCCTCCTTTCCAGCCCCTTTGGCACATGGTGGTACCTGGGAGGGAAATGGAAAGTGCTGTTTGCCTTCTGCAAACACCACATAACCCGGAATTTTCACTTCGGGCTCAGAGAACTGAGTCAACTTTTTGCCAGCTCTCCTTTTATTACTATTTCTTTAATCTCCAGTGCATTCCGTGGGCTGTAAAGTGTTATTGCCATTGCAGAGGTGTTTAGCACCAGCATTGTGGGTTTGCAGGAGTTTTTTTGGCTCTGCTGTCACAACTCCAAAGACAGTTCCAGGTTTCTAAAAGGCCAGCGTTGTTCCAGGTTGGCGGTGAGATTTTTTTATTCCATGTAAAATTGGTTTTGAAATCTCGGGGATTGTACAGCACATGGCTATAGGAGGGGAGGTTGTCAAAGGGCCAGGAAAATGGGGTGAACTATTCCAAATAACTGAGTAATAAATAATGTCCTTTCCAAACAGCCAGGTTCCCTGCTGAGTCATGAACCTGCACATAAAACAGCTCCCAATTAAATACTTTATTTCCATTAAAAACCTACTATTTTGGTGATAGTTACAGACTCTGAAGCCCCAAACTATAACAGGGAGGCTAAAAACCAAATGTGCTGCGGAGACCCTTCTAAAGACATGTTTGTAAAACTGGGGAGATTTATTAATGTCTGTAACCATGACGGAAAATAGGGCACTGCTCCACACCCTGTGAGGAGGATGAGCAGACCACGAGCACCCCAGCCTCCTCCTCATGGCTGATCCTGAGGGAGCTGGGGAAGGGAATGGAGCACCA
>VZSR01000247.1:1042237-1095192 GCA_013398615.1 Brachypodius melanocephalos | reverse complement strand
TTGGAGTGCCCATCCCTGGAGGTGTCCAAGGAAGGGCTGGATTTGGCACTCAGCGCTCTGGGTTCCGGTAACAAGGTGGGGAGCTTGGACTCGACGCTGGAGGTTTTTTCCAACCGCTGGGATTCTGCGATTTTGTGCCTGTTCCCGTGGGACCCCCGCGAACACGGGCAAGGCGGAACCGCCGCCTGCCCCCCACACACCATGGCGGGCACGGCCCCTCAGGCGCCGCTGCCACTCAAACCCAGCGAGCCAATCAGAGGCCGCGGCTGCCGCGGGGGGGCGAGGCTTTCCGTTTGGCGCGCGGGTGCGGCTATGGCCGCGGAGGGATCCGGGGCACGCGCTGTGCGGCTGTGCTGCGGCGGTTCCCTGAAGTGACGCAATCGCCGGCGCTGGCCTGGTCGCCGTGTGCCGCGTGGTCGCGACAGCGGGGCCATATCGCGATATCCCGGCCGGGCCAGGAGCGCTGAGACATTGCTGGAGCCGCCGGGGCGGCGTTCGGGAGCGCGGTGTCCCGGGGCTACAGCGTGCGCGACCGCTGTGCTCTTCCGCGCGTCTCGCCATGTGGGAATGTTTCCTCGTTTATTGTGAATTTATTAGTTACAACGGCTAAAACGGCACGAGCTGGGTTTTGGTTTTCCTTAATAAACGAAGCTGGAGGTAACTTTCCTGGACGTTTCCAGTCTGGAAAGGCGCAGCCCACCTTTTGCCAATAACAACCCACAATCGCCTTATTTTTATTCAAATTTATAGGGGCTTTTTTTTCCCCATGTGACATATTTCCAAACACCAAGAACTCTTAAGACAGGGCTTGGATCCAGGACCCGGTTTAATCATCCATGTGATATTTCTGTGTTTTATGGATCTATTCTGTACCGTGTCTCCACCCATGGCAGGGCTTGGACTGGACTGACCCTGACAGAACCTTTCCAGCACAGATGACTGCGGTGATTTTGGGGTTAAACCGCGTTTATCCAGCGCCATTCCCGCTTCCTCTGTTATTCTGCACTGGTTTACACCTAGTCCCGTTCCCGATCCCTGCCCCGTTCTCTATTCTTTGTCCCGGTACCGTTCCCGTTCCAGCATTCCTGTCCCGGCCCCGTTTGCTGTGCCTGTCCTATTCTTGTTCCTTCGCCTGTTCCCGGTTCCCTGTCCTGTTCCCATTCCATGTCCTGTTCCCATTCCTGGTTCCCGGTCTCGTTCCCATTCCCGCTCCCGGGACGGGTCCCGCGGACTCTTTTTTCCCGCCGCCCCCCGCGCGCGCTCGGCGCTGGCGCGTGCGTCACGCGCGAGACCGCGCAGTCGGCGCGCGGCCGCCGCCGGGAGCGGACCCGGACCTAGAGCCCGATCCGCCGCCATGGCCGCCGCGCACCCGGGCCCCGCCGCGCCCGCCGCCCCCGCCCCGCCGCCTCCCGCCGCTCCGGGCATCCTCATCGGCGATCGGCTCTACTCCGAGGTGTCGCTGACCATCGACCACTCGCTGATCCCAGAGGAGCGGCTCTCTCCCACCCCCTCCATGCAGGACGGGCTGGACCTGCAGTGCGAGACCGACCTGCGCATCCTGGGCTGCGAGCTCATCCAGGCGGCCGGCATCCTGCTGCGGCTGCCGCAGGTGAGCCCTTGCCGGGGCTGCCAGGGGGGCAGGGGAGGAAGGGAAGGGAAGGGCGGGCGCCGCCATTGTGGCGGCGGGAAGGGCGTGAGGCGGCGCGGGGGGGGCGGCTGTGCCTCACACAAAATGGCGGCGGCTGGGCCAGGACACTGACTCGGCTCCTTCTCCCTCCTCCTGCTCTGCCCTCACAGGTGGCCATGGCGACGGGCCAGGTGCTGTTCCATCGGTTCTTCTACTCCAAGTCCTTCGTCAAGCACAGCTTCGAGGTGAGCGCGGCCCGGGGGCACCGGGAGAGGGCGGCCGGGGCGGCCACGCGCCACGCAGGCCGCTCGCTTCGAGCCTGGCGGATTTGCTTCTTAGTTACGTAATTCTCGTTTTATCTGGGCTGAAAGTTGTTTGCTTAACGGAAACGGGGCTTCTTTTCAGATTGTTGCTATGGCTTGCATCAATCTCGCGTCCAAAATCGAAGAGGCGCCTCGTCGGATAAGGGACGTGATCAACGTGTTCCATCACTTGCGGCAGTTAAGAGCAAAAAGGTAAGATCAGCCTCGTTATGAGCATAAGCACATGTTACCACTAATCTATGCTGCAGTTCTCAATTCACAGTATTTTTCCAGGCTAAGTTCAACGACCTAAAATTGAGAAGGGAGTGCCCGTTGGCTGCTGTGTAGGCAGTACAGTGCAATCTCGGCTGCTTCTGCTTTTGTTCACTTGGTAGACCCGTTTTCGTTGTTGATTTAGCTACAAGTTATGATTGGCAAGTATTGGTTCTAGTTTTAGGACCACGGTTGTACTTTTAGGTATGTCTGTTGGTTTTTTGATGTCTCGTAGTTATTGTAAGGTAGACTTAGGTGTGAGTAGCTGGTTAGTGAGTTGCTGTGTATTCTCCAGTTTTTTAACCATACTCAGCAGTCCCGATGCTTTTTTTCTCATTCGTCTGTGGCTGCCCCAAGGGTCGTTGTGGCGCTAAGAAAGCATCTGTTAAGAAGAAGCTGAACTTCAGGTGGTGACAATGCTGCCTTTGAAAGAGCCATTTTAGAAAGTACCTGACAAAAGTCTCGTTTTGGCCTGCAGTGTTTGCAGCTTTGCTGGTGAGGAGCGTGTAACTGAGTATGCAAGGCTGAAGGCGTTTTTAGGTGCAGAAAGTGAGAGCTGCCTTGTTCTGGTGCCGTGTGCCTGTGCAGGTGGAGTGGGGGCTCACCTGGCCCTGTGCAGGTGGAGTAGAGCTGCCCCAGTTCTCGGTGCCTAATGCTGCTCTTTGTGTGTAAAGCAACATTTTTCATGTGTAAAGCAAATAGCCAATGCTTTGAAAGGAGGAAGGCGTGGTTGAAGGGAAAGAATTCTCTAGGTTGCTGTTAATACAGAATCTCCTTAATTCTGTCGGGCAGCAGTGTCACAGTCTGGGATTGGAGGCTTCAGCTTTGCTTCTGATGCCCTGATTGCTTAAAGTTTCATTTGTAACTCCATAGTTACAAAAGGATTTTGTTTTCAGGTACAGTGTTAAATTCACGCTTTATTTCCTTGCCCCTGTGTCATCAAGTGAGGGCAGGAATTTAAATTCGTGTTGCGCAAGCTTTTCTGAGAAACAGAGTAGAAATCCCTTAGGGAAGCCAGCTGTTTGTTGGTGTCTTTATTCTGGTTATGCTTCTGTTGAAAAAGCTTTGGCTTTGGCCACCTTCCTGGTGGTGTTGTCCTAGTTAGTTCTAGATCCAAGAAGGAAGAGTTGGTGTTACACTTTGGAATTTAGCTTTGTTCTGTCTGGCCTTTAAGCTGTTCTCCCTGATGGCCCTGGGAGAGCTGTGTGAAGTTTTGCCAGGTGTGAATTCAGTGGGATTGTCTTCCAGTTATTAAGGGAGTCTGGTTATTGGAATTGCTGGAGCAGGCTCAGTGATTAGTAACATTCTGGTCTCTGTCCAGGCAGTGAAGGTTAATTAATCATATGCCTTGCTTTTCTTTGCAACAAGAATACAAATTAGTTGTTTCTTTGTGCTATTGTGAAGGATCAGAGAAACTGAACTTAACCTGTGGATTTAAATCTTTCCAGCTAGCCTGTTCCAAATCCCAACTTGTGCATGTTACGTGGTGCCTAAAGCGCATCATGTCCAGAGAAATCGTGCACTGCTACCCATTATTTTCGGGAGAAATGGGTATTGTTGCTCTGCGATTCTGAGTGAATCTGCATGAAATTAACCTTAAAAATGCTGCAGTCTGACATTCAGACCTGCACACCCCCCTCCCCCTTTTTTTTTTTGTAGCAAGCAGGATGTAAACGTTTTTCTGTACTTTTTACAAGCTGACAATTCCATCACCTGTACACGTTATTAACTTCAACTCTTTTTTCCCTTGCAACCGACTATACAGCGACCAGCTACATTTACCAAAGCCTGGGTGATGTGGAGTGGTACATAAAGATGAAGCTGTCGTCATGGCAACAGTGAGTGAAGTATCGAAAATCCCCAAGGAGAAGCCAGTGCTCTGAGCATAGGTCACTGGAATCGGGGGACTAACAGGTTGGCCGCTGGTGAACCATTTGGAAGAACTCCTGTATCTTGTTATAAGCTTTTTTCTTTGCTGTCCAGGTTTTTAGAATACTAGCTTGACTTTTTTTATTTTTATTTTTTTTTTACTGAAGCTAACACTTAGGCTGTAGTTAGTCTCTCACACACAACCCAGAACTGAAACAGGCTGCTGTACTTTCTTTTTTAGTCTTAGCATTTCTGTTAACTGAAGCTCTTAACCTGCACACGAATTTGGGGTAGTTTGGGTAGGCTTTGCTTTCTTTCTTAACCAGTTTTGGGTTCTTAGTTCCACTTTCTGGCTCTGTATAACTGCAGTTTGAATTCACAGTAAAACAAGGGTACGGAAGTCTTGATTTGTACATTTTTATCAATTACGATGTAAGCAGTCCCTTCTATGTACCTGTTTGCAGAACTGGGAATTGCATTGGAATTTTCTTTTTATGAGACATGTAGTCAACTGAGATCATATTTCTAATGCTGAGAAGTAAGAAAAAGCTAAATAAGTGTTTTGGACAAGCGTATTTTCTTTGGGATCTTTGACGAGCATATGTGATGTAGAACTGCATGTAAAAATGTTTGTGTGCATGGAGAAAAGCTCATACTGTGGAAGAACTGCTTTTTAAATAACTGTGTGCCAAAACCTCTCTGTTCTGAGCAAAGTGCAACTGTTGTTTAACTTATAGAATGTAGTTTGAAGTTGATTTTATATCTTTTAACCGTGCCTGAAAGCTGCAGAAGGTCCTGAGACTGGAAATGTGACTCGTGTGGTGCTGTAATCTCTCATGGTGCTTTGAGGTGCTCAGTCAGCTGTTCCTCGCTCAGGGGCCCTGCAGTGGGGCTGCATTAATGACACACTTTTAGTGCCTTCAGACTGCCTGCAAACCTGTGCTGCTTGTGTTTGTGATCCTGGAGACAAACAGAGAACTGGTGTTCTTTTACTGACCAGCATAACAAATCTCTGCTCCATGAAGTGAGGTGCTGGTGCTCTGCTGTACTTGTCAAAAGTGCTTTGCTCATTAGGAGCAAAACTCCACGCAGGGCACTGCTCCTCCCAGTATTAGTCATGCCAAAGACATCAAAGTTTAATATTAAACCAAATGAAGCTGCAGCTCTGTGGAGAACTTAGGTCTCATTTGTCAGAGTGATGTTAAAAAAAGATATTTGTAATTTATTTATTGTTACAAAGACATTACAGTGTGTATTAATCTTCTGGATTGTTACACAGTCTAAATCCCAATCAAGTTCTGCATCTTAAGTGTTGCATTGACTTCCCAGAGGGGCCACTGTGTGCTCTGTTCTTTATAAAAGTCTTATCTGGAGCTCTAGTGCTGGTCTGTAGGAACAGATTCCAAGTAGGAACTGGCAACACACCTTGGCTATACAGGGTTAGAAGCTTATATTTCATATGTAAGCTTATAAATTCTTTTTCTCTGGTTTGTTACTTGGCCCTAAGATAATTCTTGGACTGAGAATTAAGTGCAGCAAATGCCCTGTAAAGTTCCTATTTTTTCTTAGTAGAAAACAAAGAAGTTTTTCAAAGGGGAATCTCTGAAGTTTCTAACTTGTAAATAATTGTTTATCAACATTGCAGAGTTTATGGCAAAAGTATTGAATTGGTGAATCAATGCAGTGGAGAACCTGACTTGTGCCAGTAATAAGATGCAGTAAAACACTTAAGTCTGCTGCAGATTTTTATTTTCCATGAGTGGATAAAAGGCTGTGTTTGTCTGGATCAACTGCTGGTTTTCATGGCTTCCTTAGGGCTGTAGGGCTTGTGACCAGAGGAATGTGGGACAGCAGAGTAAAGCAAAGCACATTTGGCCTGTTGGGTTTCCTATCCCTGTGTTGTGGAACGTGGGAACTGTTGGTGCTGATCCTGTGGTCCTATGCAAGGACAGTGAAAACTTAAAATACAGCAAAGGCTCCCATCTGTCCTGCTGCAACTGGAGCCACCTTAACTTCCTTCCAGAGCTTTCAGGGCATGCAGGGACGTGTGGAAGGTGCTGGGGTGGTGGATGATCCTGACTCCACTGGAGATTGTTTTAATAGACTGGAAGTCATGGCTGTCCTAAGTGTTAACCCTGAGATCTCCCACCTGTGATGGAGCTTTTTGCTGACAAACAGCCTGGACACCTGAACTCTGCTCTGCAGATCCTGTTAATGCCAGTGATCTCCAGATGAGAGATGCAATACTGTGGAGTGGAGAGCAATACTGAAGGAAATGTTACCAGCACCAGTAAAATTGATGGGAATGGATTGGAAGTGAATGAGCTATACTGATGGGAAGAACAGCCTGATTGTTCCACTGTCCCACTCCAGAGCACCATGTTCAGCCTGTCTCTGTAGGGCTAAAGTGTTCAGACAAAATCAGCTCCTCACTGAAGTAGTTACCCTAAAGAGGCTTCAAAAGCTTTTCTTTTTCAGTTAATTTAGGGGAAGAAAAGAAAAACAACTGACATAAACAAAAGGAATAAATCTCCTGATTTTGGGTATATTTAGAAGAGCTGAAATGAAAAGCTTGGTAAACTTGCTCTTGTGAGTGAGAGTAACGTTTAACTGGAGAAGTTACTCCACTGGAACATGGAAAACCTGACATTTTCTATAATGGGACAGTACTGGAATTGCAAATCCATCCTGTCACCAGGGAGCTGCAGTTGTTCATTCCACAGCTGGGAGCTGCATCTCAGCCCCTTGGGAAGAGCAGGGACAGCTCATGCTTCAGGTGCATGGTGATACAGCAAGATGCTTTTATGTCCTTTTTCCATGGCCATCAGTGCCTGTCCGGGTGACTCAGAGGTCATGGCATAAACTGGATTATTCCAGCCTTTGTGATTAAATTGACCCTTTCTTCCTGGGGTGGGAACCTTGTTTTTTTGAGTGTCTTTTTCTGTTCTGTGACCTATCAGGGAAGAGAAGTGAAATCCACTCATGGAATTTGCAAGTTGGCAGTGAAATACTTTGTCTGATACAACAAAAGCTGTATTTTGAAGCCATTACTTTCTTTTTTTTTCTTTTGAAGGTAATGTAAAATAAATTCGTCACCAGTGCTTGGGGTATATCATGTACACAGACTGGTTTATTAGAGCATAACGAGCTGCAAAAACATTACTCTGCTTTGGAAAGCAAATGGAATGTGTGAGGCATATTACAGGGAAAAAACTGGTCTGTCTGCAGGAGGAAGTGGATTAAAATATCCCATGTGGAATGTTGAAAGGTCAAGTCTAAGCACAGACAAAGCAAAGAATATGCAATGGAGTGTGACACTTGTGCATCAGAAGGTTATTGTGATTAAACATGCTCTGGACAGTTCAGGGGTTGGATTTGGAAGGAATTAGGGTTGACAGTGCTGGAGTTTGAAATCTCTCTCTGAAGTGAGCTGATGTTTCAAATGCAAACAGCAGCAGGATCATCCCTGGTACCACTGCAGAGGGGAGTAGCCGCAGAGTCCCAGGCAGATCCGTGCCCGTTCCCCAGGTTAATTCTGTGTTCACTCAGCTTTTCACACATCACAGGGCAGGGCAGGCTTCTCTGAAGGGTGAATCAGCTGCTCTTCAGAGCATAGGAAACTGCAATTTCTAGAGCACGAGCTGCTACTTTAATGCCAGTGAGAAGCCTGTTGTGGCTTGCTTCCTTCTGAAATCCTGCCTGGCAAAGGACTCCTTCTGCCACCTCTGCCACGGAGAGGAAAAGCTCTTGGGAGTGCCCCCATCAAGCCATCTCCTTCCAGCAGCTGGAGCAGTGCAGTTTGCATACACAGGAGCAGAAGGTTTTGTTTTTTTATCTCAGCCATCTAATCTGTAGCTAGCCAAAAGCAGCAACTAAACTAGTTTATCTAAACTTGGACAGCACAAGATTAATGCTTAAACTTGCTTGCAGGAGTTGAAAACCGGTTTCTGTTGCCATTAGTTGGTTGGAAGGGAAAACAGAGTTGCCGTTATTTTTGGATATGCAAAACAGTTTTGATTTTATTTCTTGCAAACTATAGGACTCCAAGCCCCCTGATACTTGATCAGAACTACATAAACACCAAAAATCAAGTAATCAAAGCAGAAAGGAGGGTACTGAAGGAGTTGGGATTTTGTGTTCATGTCAAGCATCCTCATAAGGTGAGTTCTCAACGATAATGTAATTGTAATTCTTACTCTACCTTGGTGGCATCACTGGGAGCTGTGGAACAAGAAACACAGGTGTCAGAATGGCCTGAATTCTTCTCTTTATTCCCCTGTAGTTATTAATGCTTTTGCCAGAGTCCTTGGGCAAACAGCTGTATTGATAAAAGTCACTTCCCTCAGAAAGGGTGAAGGTGGCTGCTTTGAAAATAGTGGAGTAGTGAAGTAAAGAATTGTCTGAATGTGATGGGATGACAGGAGAGCTTAGAGTGTGTGCATGGAGAGAAGGAACCCCCATTGCTTGGGGCATACTGTTTGATTTTATTTTTATATATATATATATATATACTTCCTTACTCCTGTTTATGTGTTGAAACTGAGTTTTTTTTTCCTCTTTCCTCCCCTCCTTATTCCTCAGATCATTGTTATGTATTTACAAGTCCTAGAATGTGAACGTAATCAAACCCTGGTACAGACAGCCTGGTAAGTTGCTCTTTTCCATTCTTTTCTAGCCAGGAAAATAGTAGCAGAAATAACAAGCCTGCTGTTTCCTATGCAAAGCAATGAGATGTAAGTTATCACTCAAACACATTTGAACAATCTCGTGGTGCTTGTTTCTGCTTACTATTTTCATGG
Organism: Brachypodius melanocephalos; assembly: GCA_013398615.1. Lineage (NCBI taxonomy): Eukaryota > Metazoa > Chordata > Aves > Passeriformes > Pycnonotidae > Brachypodius > Brachypodius melanocephalos. The sequence continues at coordinate 1,086,322 of VZSR01000247.1, read as the reverse complement.
CTTGATTCCAGTGGTGTGATGGAGAACTCAATTTAACTTTGTTCTTTTTTCTACTCTTTGATTGAAGGGTAGTCCCTGCTGGTAAGTCATAGAGCTCTGCCCTCTGCACCTCAACCTGGGGATGGCTGCTTTGGCTGCCCTTCTCTCCAGCCAAGCCAGTGCAAGCCTCAGCGAGTTCACTGCCGTCACCCAAAGCCAGCGGGCAGCACCTCCTAGTTCTGTCCTGGCGCCAGGATTTGTATATTTGGTTCTAGAAGTAACTGTTACAACTGTTTCTAAATGTCTTTGTTGCCTACCTGCTGTATGTTAGAGGACACTGGGGGACCATTCTGCCAGCCTTTCTTGATTGATTTAACATTGAAACTTGAGTTTACAGAGGGTGACAGTGCATGCAGCATGTTCACTTAGCAGCCAGGCTGGGCATGGGGGTGTAGAGGCCTCACTTGACCGACTGCTGTTCTCTCTCCCATGTTGGGGATTTAGAAATCCATGAAGCTCTGCTGTTCCCTGCACCTCTGGGCGTGTGTTACTGGCAGTGCCAGCCCTGTGCAAACACAGGAGATCAAGGCCCAGTTCTAACTCACAGATCTTTTCCATCACTCAGTGGGCAAATGGGGTGCATCTCCCTGGATGAAGTTAAAGCACACAAAATTTAAATGCAGCCAGAGTTGTATGAACTCTGCGGGTTGCACGTAGCCTCTGGATAATGGTAGGTTGAAAATGCACCTTGCTCCCCTGGTGGCTCTGGAGTTCTACATTGATTTTTAAGACAGTCAGCTGGACAGATGCAAAGTACTTGTTAAATTGTAACTCACTGGACCCTTCCCAGGGTAGTTTAACCTAGGAAGTGGCCATACCACACTACCTGGATTTACTGCTACCCTTTATTGTTTGGGGTTTAAAACACTGGCAGTGGTGCAAACTGTCACAGAGTGACACATGTAAACATCCAGCACAACCTGAAAGAAATCACACCTTTAATGTAACAACAGAAAAAATAATAAAGTCAATTGAGTCTCCAGTATTGTTATCCTCTAAAAGAGAAGCAAACTGGAGTTCCAACCTGTGCTGCTTTGTGTTTTTAGGAATTACATGAACGACAGCCTCCGGACAAACGTGTTTGTTCGCTTCCAGCCGGAGACCATCGCGTGTGCGTGCATTTACCTCGCTGCTAGAGCCCTGCAGGTGAGCCCTGGCTGCACGGGGCTCTGCCCTTCACTGCTGCTGCTCAGCCTTCAAGGAGATTCATGGAAGTATTTCAGCAAAACCTGACCTGGAATCTCCATTAAGCTTCTCCTTGTTTGATTTTCAGATCCCGCTGCCTACCCGTCCCCACTGGTTCCTGCTCTTTGGCACCACAGAAGAGGAGATTCAGGAGATCTGCTTAACAACTCTGAAGCTTTATACCAGAAAAAAGGTGAGTTTGACATCTTGGGTATTGCTGCTTGATGCTCAGTGCAGCTGTTGAGCTGAGTTATGGCTGTCCAGAAAAGTTTGGGAATGCCTAATACAGATGTACTAATGGGAAGGGTTGCTCTAAGGAGCGAACAAATTCTGGAATCTACATTACTTTTACATTAAAAGCCAACTCAGTATTTTTCAGAAATCAGATGAAATATTAATTACCTTAGTTCAGCTTCTTACCTGGTTGTTATTCCACAGCCCAATTATGAATTTCTGGATAAAGAGGTAGAAAAGAGGAAAATGGCACTACAGGAGGCAAAACTGAAAGCAAAAGGTTTAAATCCAGATGGAACTCCAGCACTCTCAACACTGGGTGGCTTTTCTCCTGCATCCAAACCATGTAAGTCTGTTTTCTGAACAGGAAAACCTTTTTTGTTTCCTTTTTTTTTTAAACATAAATTCTAAAACTAGTCTCAAAACCTTCAAACCAGATTAGAAAGAAAAGAGATGCTTTATTCCATATTTCCGCAGCTAAGAGAGTGCTATATTAATAATATGCACCCTTAAGAGAGTGAGACAATGCAGCAGGAGTTGCTGTGTGTTCTGTGATGTGAAGAGAGGCTTTTTGGATTTAATTTGAGGGTGCTGCAATAGCCTTCATGGCTCCTTTTGCAGCAAGTATCTGTGCAAATTCCTTCTCCTGGTTGTCTTTAATGTACTTGGCAATGGTTTGGTGCAGTGAGGGCAGACAGCTGGTGGGCAGGAAACAGGAGGGAGAGGCTCAGCACTGCCTTGGCATCAGAGGGAATTAGGTGGAACCTGGATTTTGAGCTGGCCGGGCTGTCTGAACTCTCATGGTTTCTCCTGAAGAGCCCCAAGTTTTCAGTGTGAATTTCTTACAGAACAAGGGGAGTGTTTTCTGTGAGGAGGAAACCCAGGTTGGAAGAGTTTGAAAGGAGCTCTGGTGGGCTTAACAGCCCTTCCATGAAAGGTGACTCCATCTCTGGGCTGTACCAAGTGTCTGGAGAGACAGACTGACAAATTAACTAGATAATTTTATTTGTTACTCATTTATATTTGTGCCATTGTTGTAAAGATGAAATCTGTCATCTTGCTGGGCAGGCTTAATCCTTTCTGTAGCATTGGAAATAAATGCCAAGGTAACAAGTTCTGTATTGTGGGGCAGCTCCTGTTTTGTACCTTTTGGCCCCAGGTGAGCATGGCTGTGTGCTCTGAAGGTCTCAGCTGTTCCTCCTTCATGGGCAGAGGGTTTCCCCACGAGTATCCCATTCCAGGAGTGAACATAAATGGAGACATGGGATGAAATAATAGATGTAGAGTTCATATCTACCCTTAGTGCAAATCCTGGTGGAGGTGCCTGAGGGATGTACAGTGTGTTTATGATAAGGGATGAATAAAGAACTGATTTTTAATTGAAATTTCATTCTTAGCTTCCCCAAGAGAAGTAAAAGCTGAGGAGAAATCTCCAGTGTCTGTGAATACCAAAACCATTAAAAAAGAGCCAGAAGAGAGGCAGCAAACCTCGAAGAGCCCTTACAACGGGTAGGTAAAACTCTCCTGATCTGTACTTGAGGAGAAATGCTTTCAGCTGAAGTGCAGGGAGCTCTCCTGAGCCCCTGCATGGTGTGGCAGTGGCTGAGCAGTGTGGTTTGTGCCCTGCAGGCTGAGGAAGGAGAGCAAGAGGAGCCGCAGCAGCAGAAGCGCCAGCCGGTCCCGCTCCCGCACAAAGTCCCGCTCCCGCTCCCACAGCCCCCGCAGGCAGTGAGTGGGGCTGGGCTGCTGGGGGGGCTGGGCTGGGCACAGCCAAGAGCCAGGGGCAGCAAAAGGGGGAGCCTTGCCTTCACTTCAGCCTCTCAGTGCTGGGTGTGGAGCTGCTCTGAAGAGTTGAGGCTGTAAAATTAGCCTGTCCTAAATGCACTGTGCCTAAAGAGTCTGTGCCGGGCTTGTGCTAGTCTTGCCCGTTGCAAGGGAGAGCACAGTGCCCTTGGAAGGGGAGAGGGGTGCCCCGGGTGTGCAGCCTCCCTGTGTCAGTGCTCCCCAGTGCAGTGCCTGCTTCTTCAGGGCTCTGTCCCTCTCGTGCTGTGGGAAGAGGGGGATGCAGTGAGAGCTCCTGCCTTTAGATAGGGATATTCTAAGAATCTTCAGGCTCAATTTAAATTGCCAGCTCGGATCTCTGTGAAGTGACTGAAGGAAAAAGGCAGCACCCAATCAGTGATGTGATGTTGACAAGGTGGACAAAAGATGCTGCATTCTGGTTGTAGTTCGAGCTGTTTATTTTCAAGTGAGCTCAACTCAAAGACTCACCAGAGCAGCTGGGGTTGGAAGGGCCTTAAATCCCACATCACTGACCCCAGCCTTCCACAGGGCAGGTTCCAAGTCATTCCCTGTCCTCCCTCGCTTACCCCTGAGGGCCAAACCCCGATTTCTTCCAGTAACTTCGGAGCTGTACGCACTAATTCCCATTTGCTTTTCCCAGCTACAACAACCGGCGGAGCCTGTCGGGCACGTACAGCTCCCGCTCACGCAGCCGCTCGCGCAGCCACAGCCCCAGCCCCCGACGGCACCACAACCACGGCTCCCCCCATGCCAAGGCCAAGCACGGCCGCGAGGAGCTCAAGGGCGCGGGCAGGCACGGCCACAAGCGGAAAAAGTCCCGATCCCGCTCGCAGAGCAAACCCCGGGAGCACTCGGAGGCGGCCAAGAAGCACCGGCACGAGCGCAGCCACCACCGGGAGCGGCGCGAGCGCTCGCGCTCCTTCGAGCGCTCCCACAAGGGCGGCAAACACCACGGCAGCCGCTCGGGGCACGGCCGCCACCGCCGCTGAGCCCAGCCAGCACGGACTGCAGCCAGCCCTGCCCCACGGACAGCAGCTTCAACACACCCCCAGCTCCTTTTCTAAAAGGTGTAGAAGACTCTTCTTTTTTTGTTTGGTTTTTCTTTCGGGAAAGAAACTGTTACCAACTTTTGCACATAATAATACCTTAGCAGTATCCCAGAAGAGAGGTGGCAAAACGATCAGGTTCACTGTATGATGTATTAGAGTTGTGTATTGTTTATTGAGCTGAGAACTGGAGAAAGGATTTCTGTAAAAAAGCAAAACGTACCTTATTTTTATACCAGTCAATTGCAGACGCTTATATTTAAGTATAGTTATTTGTTTAAACATGGTGGAGACTTTCTTACACTGGTTTTAGTCTGCATGTGTTCAAAGATTTTTACAAGAAATAAAATATAAAGCCTTTTTTTTTTTTTTTTTTTTTTTACTGCCTGTTGGATGCTGAATGTGTGCAAACTAAACCTGGTTTTCTTACACCCCACGGCTTTGACCCTTGTGCCTGAGTGGGACACGGGGGTGTGGATGTGCTGCTGTTGGGAGGGGAAAACTGGGAAAGCTTTGGGTGTTTGTGTCCTCCTGGGGGTGCAGCAGTTGGAATAAATGCTCATGGAGCTCTCGTGAAGTTCAGAGGGATGGGCTGCTGGTGTCCCCTGTCTGAGAGCAGGAGCTGCTGGGACATTCCTGGAGCTGTGCCTGCTGTGGGAAAGGAGAGAGGAGAAATGGGATTTGATTCTTCAGCTGCTGCTCAGGTAGTACCAAATCCTGGAGCCTGCAGGTGAGAGGTGTTTGCTGTCCTGCCCCCCTGGAGCCCCTGGGCTCTCCCGAGATTCCTCTCCCCGTTCCTGGAATGTTGCAGGTGCTGCAGGCTGGGCCCTGGCACTGGGGCAGTGCCAGGCTCTTGGGCAGATGTTCCACAGCCCTCAAAGGAGAGGAACCCTGAGCAGAAGCTCCATGGTTGGAGCATCCTTGCCCCCTGTCCGACTGGGCCCCTCTGCAGCTGCTCTGGAAATGCAGAAAGTGAATGTGTATTTTCAGGAGGAAAAGAGAAAAATGTCTTTCTGTTCCTTGGTTACCGCTGTTTTTCAGTCTGTAACAACTCTTCTGTGTGTGTTGTGTTCAGGAAAATGTTTGTTGCTATGGAAATTGAGGGAGCTTTTTCCCCCAGATGCTGGGATAGTGCAGAGCAGAGGGAAACCCTGGGATTGGAGGAGCAGTACCAGTGCCTGCCTTGGATTTGGGATTTGTGTTGGAGTGAGCCGTGGAGGGCTCAGCCCTGGCTTTGTGTGAGCACTGAGGAGCCCTCTGTGCTCCCAGAGCTCCCCTTCCCTGTGCAGCTGGAGCAGCTGGAGCTGGGGGACAGCAGGGACAGCTCCTGCTCCCCCAGGCAGCCCAGCAGGAGCTCAGGGTTTGTTCCGTGTGGGGAAAACTCAGCCAGGGAGGGACGCCAGCAGGGCTGTGCCAGCTCTGGGATGGTCTGGAGCTGCTGCCTGAGGGGAAATTGCAGATCCCAGGTGGGAGCCACAGCCTGGCCCTCGGGGTCTGCGGGTTCAGCAGGGGGACAGGGGCAGGTGACAGTCCTGAGGGGCCCCTGAATGCCCCATTCCCTGCAGGGCTGGGCAGGAGGAGCTGCAAGGACACAGCAGTGTCCCTGCACCACAGTTCCTGGCTCTCCTAAGACTTTCCCTGAATTTTGCAGGTTTTTTCCTGTGTTTTCCTGGAGCTCTGAGTCCCAGAAATCAATCCTTTAACAGGACTGATGGATTTCAAGCACCTGTGTTGACCCCCGGGAGTCACCTGAGGCTGCACTCTGCTCCTGTCTCAGTAGCTGAGTCAATTTTCCTGGGAATTCTGCAGGATTGCTGCCCTGGGTGCTGCTGCAACCTCTGCCACACTGCTGGAAACCCAGAGCTGCCACTGGGCTCTGAACATCTGAGACCCACAGGGACAGGGAAATGTGGGTCAGGGCTTTGCCTGGGTGAGTCTCACCCTCAAAGTTGCCTTTTCTCTGGAAAAAAAAAAGGATTTTGTTGAAATTTTTTGACTAATTTTCAATAAAAAGATGCAAAGGTTTTGAGGCATTTCATACAAACTGTTCTGCCTGTCCTTCACTTTCAGGTTTGTTAGAGATACTGGAAGGATGAGCGTGGACCAGAAGCTTTGGATGGTTTTTGGGAAGAGAAAAAAATGAACAATCAGAGAATATTTTGGATGGAAATTGGCCCAACAGGTCCCTCTCAAGGCTTCAGTCACCCTCAAAGTCACAGGTGAGTGGGAGCAGGTGAGGTGCTAAGGGCCCCTTTTCCAGGAAATCTTTCCCTGGTTGCCGCTCCTGCCAGGGAATGCTCATGAAATCCAGGATTTCACATCAGGCCAAGTCTGTGGCTCCTGTCCATGCTCCTTGGGGCAGGAATCAAACCCTCCTGGCCAGGCTGGCAATCACATCCCCCTTTGGAAAAAGCACTCCTGCAAAGGAAACAGCTTTCCATCCCCTCCAGCCCAGCAGGGCCATTAAAACGAACAAAAAAGGTTAAATTTAGTAAAGCTGGCTTGAAGAAAAAGTCTTTATATTCCAGTGGAAGGAAAAAAACTTGGCACAAAGTGACCCTGGTGAAAAGAGAATCCCTCTGGATGGGTTTGCTGGAGAGAGCAGGGGGCTCGTGTCCCCACCCTGCAGACACATTCCAGCTTCCCAATCCCCTGGGGCTCCAGGGATGCTGTGTCCTCATCATTCCATGGATTCTGTGCTCCCCTTATTCCCATGGATTGTGTGTCCCTGTCATTCACAGGGATTCTGTGCCCCTTCATTCCCATGGATTCCATCCCCTCACTCCCATGAACTCCCTCCCAGTCATTCCCGGGATTCCCTGCCCTGGTTCCCGGGATTCCCTGCCCTGGTTCCCGGGCTGTGGCTGCTCTCCCGCTGCCGTTCTGTGTTCCCTCTGTAGGTGGAAGTGTTGCCGAGCCCAGCGGAGCCTCCCCGGCGCTCCCGGGGCCGCTCACACCGAAAGCCACCGAGGTGAGGAGGGGACAAATGTCCTGCCCTGGGCCGTGGGGGAGAACAATTCCCAATTTCAGCTGCTGGGAACTGGGAAAGGAGCAAAGGAGGGAGCAGGGACTGGGACAGCCCTGAATGGCCCCAAAGGGGAGGGGAAAAGGGGGTTCCTCACCAGGGCCTGGTGTCCCAGAGGAGCTGTGGCTGTCCCATCCCGGGAATGTTCCAGGCCAGGCTGATCCCGCTGAGGCCCTGCAGGTGCTGGGCAGCCCCAGGGCCTGTAATCAGGAGCCAAGAGGGGAAATCCACAGCAAAATGAGCTTTAAACCAAGTGAATCTCTTGAAAGGCCCTCCCAGATTTAATTACCTCTGTTCAGGGAGTGGTGCAGCTTCCCAAAATTCCCTCACTTGAGACCCCAGGTTTGTATGGAGCAATCAGGAGCTGAGACTCCAGTGCCTGAGGTCCCATTTTAAAGTGATTTAGAGGGTGAGAAGCTGAGGTTTTATTCAAAGCCTGGAGGCTTTTCTGTGCCTCAATACCTCTAAAAAAGGAAACACTTTCATCATCTTTCTGCCAGCTGGAGATGGTTCAAAGTTTGCTCCCCACGCTGAGGAGACACCTGGTCTGAGGACAGACACACGTGGGGTGACAGTGACTGAAACAGGACAGCGGGGGAGGCTGGAGCTGTCCCCCTGTCCCTGCCAAGGGAGTAAAGCACATCCTCCAGGGGCAGAGAGCACCCTCCTCCCTCCTCAGCATCCCCCAGGAGCTTCTCTGGGCTGGGAGCCCTGGGCCAGCCCAGCCCCAAACCAGCCCTGCAGAATTCCACGTTTTTATCCAGCACGATGCTGAGAATCCCTGGCCAGACAGGGTGAGAGCTCAGGAGTGCTTTGCCATCAAGGAAACCGCAAGAACAACCGGAGATATTATCTCTGACATCTGGCTCTGATCAGGGAGCTCCATCTGCCTTCCTCAATGGATACGGGATGGCCCCGGGCTGCTTTTTGTTTCAGGACTCCTCGTGGGAAGCCAGCACAAGGATCCCAGGGCTGGGGACACAAAGGCAGCGCTGCCACCCTCCCCCTGCCCTGCTCCCCTCAGCAGCCACGGAGCAGAGCCAGCAGTGACCTGGGCACAGCCAGAGAGCAGCAAGGGGACCTCACCCACCCTCTCTACCCCCAGGTGAGAGATTTAAAGCTCATCCAATCTCACCCCAGCCATGGCAGGGACACCTCCCACTGTCCCTGGCTGCTCCAAGCCCCGATGTCCAGCCTGGCCTTGGGCACTGCCAGGGATCCAGGGGCAGCCACAGCTCCTCTGGGCACCCCGAGCACTGAGTGTGCTGCTCGTGCTCTTGGAGTTATGGTGATCAGGAGGTTTCAGGTCCTGCAATCATTTTCCCTGGGTCAGGCTAAGAGGGATCTCTGCAGAGTTTTGCCTTCTGGGATCTGTGCATTTCCCCCACACACCCTGCTCTGTGCTGGAGCCTGCCCAGGGTTTTTGCTCTGCTGTTTTTTAAGGTACTGGCTTTGGATCAAATGCTCGTGATAAGAACCCGGGTTGTGCTGTGATCCTGGGGCGGGGATGTTCCATAGATCCAGGGGAGAGAGGATATTCCACAAATCCAGGGGATACTCCACAAATCCAGGGGAGATCCACAGAAAATCCTGGTCTCCAGAAACAGCCTTTCATCCAGAGATCAGAAATCCAAACTCTCCCTGTGTCCAGTTTGAGCAGGTGAATTTATGCCTCATCCAACTCCAGCTACTGCTTCCATCCCCCTCCAAGGAGGTGCTGGGGATATTTTTAGAAAGAATCTACAAAAACAACCCCCCAAAGCAGACGGGAGCAAACAGAATGGAGCCACCGAGGCCACGCTGCTACTTGGTTACACCCACAGCCTGTAAATCCTGCTCCACTCCCCAGCCTTCCCGGACGCCTTCCAGCTGTTCCCCAGGATCCTTTTTTGGGTACTTTTCCCCAAAGGCACATTGTGGTTCTTTGTTCAGAACTTGATGGTGATTAAAATGACCGCTCAGTCCCGCTAAGTTAAAACAAGCCCTGCAGCCAGCACAGTGCACAGGAAACAGCTGGGGAGAGGAGGCTGGAACGGATTTCCATAAAAGCCAATGATTCATGGAAATGTTCAGGGAGCGGGGTCAGCCTCGGGCTCCTGAGGAGCTGCTTCCGACAGAGACCATTCCCGAGGCAGCCCTGCCCCGAGGCATTCCCGAGTTCGGAGCAGAGCAGAGGGAACTCCCAAAATCCAGCCCGGGGGTGCTGCATCCCCAATTCCTGCTGCCACTGAAATGCTGAAAGTTCAACTGCCCTGGATGTGGGGAAGGGATTCAGGAGAGGGACTGGAGGGACAGGACACAGGGAATGGCTCCCATTGCCAGAGGGCAGGAATGGATGGATGGATGGATGGATGGGATTTTGGGCAGGAATTGTTCCCTGTGAGGGTGGGCAGGCCCTGGCACAGGGTGCCCAGATCAGCTGTGGCTGTCCCTGGATCCCTGGCAATGTCCAGAGCCAGGTTGGACATTGGGGCTTGGAGCAGCCTGGGACAGTGGGAGGTGTCCCTGCCATGGCAGGGGTGGCACTGGGTAGACTTTGAGATCCTTCCAACTCAACCCAGCCTATGATGATGATGATGGTGAAGGACATTTGGGCAGGACAGAGTGGGACTCTCCAGCAGGAAGAATAACCTGCTGCATTCTGTGGCTCTCCAGGTTCCTCTGTGCCCACCTGATTTTTTTCCAGGACTCTTTCCCTGGAGTTCAAAGCAGGCACTGCCAGCTGGGCATTACTCCCTGGAGTGGGGCCAAACCAAACTCCTTTCAATGTCCCATAAATGAGGAGATGGAAAATCCCCTTTGGGGCACTCGGTTCAGCTGCTCCTCACAGGACATTTTCCATGGATTTTTCCCACCCCCTTTGAATGACTCAAGCACAGGGGCTCCAGCACTGCCCAGGGATCCTCCCTGGCTGCACAGCTCCAGGGGAGGCATTTTCCTCTCTCTCACACTGAGATTTTCCTCTCCCAGCTGTCAGCCCTTTCCTCCCAGATGGACCCCCTGGGTTTTTCCCCTTTCCCTGACATTTCCCACCCTGTGCTCATTCCGTGCCTGAGTCCTGCTGGTCTCAGCCACATCCCACCATAGGGAACAGAAGGGAGAAAAAGTGGGGAAATGGCCTCAGAGCCACCCTGGGCAAACCCCCCTCAGGGGAGCATCTCCATCCCCCTGAGAGGTCTGGTGGCACCTGTGCCCATGCCTTGGTCCCCTGGGAAGGAGCAGATCCCAGCCTGGCCCTAAGCCCTGGCCCCACTCTGGGAGGAGCAGGGTGGGATCACTCCAGGCATGGCTGATCCAGAGCCTGGAGAACCAAGGAGAACAATCCTTGGGAGCTGCCCATGGCCTGGAACAGCTCCAGGGCAATGCCAGATGCTCCACACAAAATGTATTTCTTTATATTAAAATTATATTAATTATAATTTATTAAGATTATTAAATTATATTAAAATGCCCTCAACATTAATCTCAGGCAGTGCCCCTTTTATTAAGCCAAATGAATTCTGTCCTGTGCTGTTTCACACCATCACAGCTGTTTGGGGTTTGTTCTTCCTTCAGCAGGACACCCTCAACCACCTGTAACCCCCAAGGACAAAATCCAAAACTGAATGTTCATGATGGAAATAAGGGCCTGTTTTAAATAAATAAAAATGCAGCTGTGGGGGGTTATCTGAGAAAGGAAATTTCTCCAGTTCCATTATCCTACTCTTCTTTTGATATTGAAAATGCACAGTACAAAGAAAGACACTCATGTTTTTATTCTGATTAATACTTTTTAATGGTCTGTGGCATCAGCTTCTATTTCCATGCACTTTTAACACTGCTTAGGAACTAAGATGCTTTTTCTTGCAGTCCAATTTCTTCTTTTGTAGAAAAACTCCATCTACAAGGCACAGTCGGGATCCCAGATCCTACACACACCTCAGAGCAAGGTCTAGAGATCATCCCAGCTTTGGTTTGTGATATCCCAGTGGGAATGAAGAGATGTCCATGGCAAGCTGTGCTGAAGGAGAAGGAGCAGCAGGACCAGCCAGGGGCTGGATTCTCCATCAGATTATCCATGGAGAATGTTACATTTTGGGCAACTTCAGGTGGGAAAAGGATGAGCCACCCTGAGGCGCTGACCGAGATTCCGTGGCTCCCCCTTGTGCTGTCCCTTGTCACCTGGAGCAGGGATGGATCCCCCTGGCTCCACCCTCCTGGCAGGGTGGGTAAGGAGGGGTTTGGCCACACCAGGGGTCGTGTCTGGGGCTCACACCGAGCCCCATTTTCCTGCCTGCCACAGGGATTGATCCTTCCTGGGAAGGCTCGAGCCACCACCCCCAGCTCTGCCCGGGGCCATCTGAAGCCTTTCCAGCAGGGAAGGACAAAGCCCGGTGCCATGGGATGTTTTCTGCAAGGGAAGGGCTGGAATGCTGCCCACGGCCAGGTTTGTTCCAAGCTTTGTTTGGCTTTGCCTCGTGCCACCAGTCCTGGAGTGCAAGGTCCCTGACACCCCTCCTACAAGAACTTCCTGCAGGAAGTTTGATTTCCTAAAATTTCAGGGCTGTAATGAGGTGTCCACGTCCTCCGTGGCACTTTGTGCTGCTGCCTTTCATCCCACCATGGAAACACTTGGGAAACTTTCCTTGACATGGTGAGATTCATGAAATTGTTTTCAAAGCCAGTGAAAAAGGGTCCCTGACATTTCCATATTTTGTTTATTGCTTAGCAGCAGGAGCTCTGGGTTCTGGGAGGGAGGGGGAGAAGGGAAATATTTGTTCTGGACTTGGTTTGGATCCAGGGCCTGGCCACTCCCCCATGCCAGAATCATGATCCTCTTCCTGCTCCCATTATTTTACTGCTCTTCCTCCCTGGCCACACTCCCCCCTTCACTCCAGCTGCTGCTCCAGGACACAAACAGGGGAGAAGAGATTTGAAATGATGGAATCATGGAGTCACAGACTGGTTTGGGTTGGAAGGGAGCCCAAAGCTCATCCAGTTCCACCTTCCCAAGCCCCATCCATCCTGGATCCTGTGGTGCTGGGCCTTTATTCCCTGCTCAGGGATGAACAGGATGAAGTTCAAGGTCCCTTCCAACCCAAACCTTCTGGGATCCAGGGATTCTCTGATTTCAATCCCACTTATTGAAGATGTGCTGCTCTTTGTGCTCCTCTTGGTTTTCTCACCTTGAAATGCACCCAGCATTTAATTACACCATGAATAAATTAATGGACAGGTAAAAGTTACCCCATCAAAAATAAATAAAAAATGTAACTGGATTGTAAATAGTAGGAAGGGATGAGTCGGGGGTTCCAGGCAGGTGTTCCTCTGGAGGCTGGAATGGTTTCCCATGGGAGCTGTCACAGCTGGCTCGGCCGGCGCCTCATCCCGGCGGGGACGCGGCTGCGGGGCTCGCTCAGCGGGGCCGCCCTTCCCTTGGGCGGGTCGGCATCCAGGGCTCCGGAGCTGCCGCTGCCGTGCCGGCCCGAGCCGGGGCCCCGAGCAGCCCTGGCCGCCGCCAGGTGCCCGGACAGGCGGAGATCCCCGGCGGGATGAGAGCGCGGCGGGGCCGGCAGGGTCCCGCTGAGCCTCCGCAGCTCCAGCACCTGCTCCCGGGCCCGGCCCAGCGCCGCCGTCAGCTCGAAGCGCTCCTCGCACTCCCGGCGCACCGTGTCCTGCAGCAGGGAATTCTGTAAAGAGAAACACGGGGAATGAGCCACCCATGGCACCTGAACCGTGTCCTGCAGCAGGGAATTCTGTAAAGAGAAACAGCAGGAATGAGCCATCCATGGCACCTGAACCGTGTCCTGCAGCAGCAATGAGCCATCCATGGCACCAGGACTGTCCTGCAGGAGGAATTCTGTAAAGAGAAACAGGGAATACCCATCCATCACACCTGGACACTCCTGGGACAGGGACCTGCCCTGTAACCCTGTGCAGAGAGAGAGCACAACCTGCAAGGAGTCATGGAACCAGGTATGGAATCAGGTAAGGAATCCAGTATGGAACCAGGTGTGGAATCAAGCATGGAACCAGGTATGGAACCAGGTATGAATGCATGGAATCACTCATGGGAGGGCCATGGAGTCCCCCTGCTGTCCCAGCACTGCCAAAGCCCCTCTATCCCATGTCCCCATCCTTGGGCACAGATGGGGCACAACCTCACTGGAATTCCACTCCACCTTTCCCAATCCTTCCAAGGAATAAACCACAGGATCACAGAATTTCTGGGTTGGAAGAGACCTTCAAGATCATCGAGTCCAACCCAGCCCCAACACCTCAACTAAACCATGGCGTCAGTGTCACATCCAGGGATGTGTTTAAAATCAGTGCCAACCCCAGCATTAATTCACTTGGAACAGTTTTATTTTCCCTGTTGACCAATTTTTTCCTGCCACTGAACTGCTTTGGACATTCCAGCCTAATCTTATCTGCAGTCCCTGACTCCACATTTCCCATGGAGCAGCTCTCTCCTCCCTTCCCATTATATTCCAAGCATTCAGCAAATGTTTGTGGTCAGAATATCCATCAGTTGAATTTCTCTCTGCATTTAATTCATTTTTATGCATTCCTGGGTTAGGGAACGTGGCTGCACTGGTGGGAGCTGGGACACCAGTTCAAGGAATGAGAAATATCCATGCCTTCTACTCTAAAAATTGGGAATTCATTTCTGTTTACTCATGTTTGGGCACTGGGACATGAGGCTACAGACTAAGAAAGGCCTTGTAGGACCTGAAAAATTAATATATTTTCCTATAAAACACTAATTTAAGCATTTGCTGAATTAAAACGTCACATCTTTTGTGATCTACCATATTTAGGAAATGGTGATGGATTTGTTTGAGAAATCTTTGCATTTCAATGCATTTTCTGGTATGAAACACAGAGCTTTGAATGATTTTAGAAATCACATGTCTCCAAGTAAAAAAACCCCAGGCATTTCCTGGGTCCTGCTCCTACCTCCTCTTGAACTTGACTCAAGCTGTGAATCAGCTGGGTCTTCTCCTGGCTTAATTTTTCCAGTTCATCTGACTTGTGCTTAATTTCTTTCCTCAGCTTGTCCAGGAATGATTCATTGTTGCTCTTTTCCATGGTCAGCTGGAATTCAAGTTCACTGATGAGCCTTTTGAGGCCCTGGATTTCTTTCTCCTTGTCTCCATCCTTCTCTGCCAGTTTCATTTGGGCATCTTGGAGCTTCTTCTCCAGAATTTCCGTCTCCATCCTCAAGCTCTTGGTGGCACTGGATATTAACCCTGGGATCTGGGTGAGATCAGACAGGAATTAATCTCCACTCAGTACCTCTAAAGATGGAGAATTAATAGCAGGCAAATGTTGACTTGGAAAAAAACAACAAATTCGAACTTGCAGGTCCTCAGAGAGAAAAAAAAGCTCTGAATTTACATAATTCCCTCAGAGGACACCAGAGAGCTGTAAATTAATCACCACTCACTGAGAACACAGAGATTAATTAGTGTGTTCAAGATCAAACAGAGACATTGAGGTAAAAGAGGGAAAATTTAACTTCAAGTTAAATTTACTGCCAGTCAGTGTTTCCTCAGGGTTTAAAAATCGTGGTTAAATATTTGCCAAGTGAACATAGCCAAACTTATTTTCAGCTCTAAATCACAATGTTCCAGATTTTAAATAACTATATAACCTCATCACATTCCTTTTTATTTTTCCAGATTTCTCCGATTTTCTCAGGAATTGTGTCAAACCTTTTGAAAACTCAGTGAAATTTTGAAATTTCTCCATTTCTTTATAAAACTTGGGGGGGATCTGGAGCTCCCAACCCCTCGTGGTGCCAGCACCAGTCCAGCCCAGCAGGCCTTTACTGGGCACCCACCCTGGAGCTGCTGGGTTCCCTTGGAAGGAAAAAAAATATGGGTGAGATTGTGGCACCTCATCACAGCCTGAAACAGTCCCAAGGTTTAAGAAAATGATAATATCAGATTAAATATAATTAACAACTCTGGGCACATAGACAGAGTTCTGGTGGTGAAAATATGAGATGGGAAAGAACTTGCACACCAATTAACTTGAACTGCAGTAGTTATTTTCAGCCTGTTCCATTTTAAAAAATTAAATATACTAAGACTGGGAAAAAAGTCCTGTATCATCCAGAGAGAGGATGACACAGAGAAGGTTTTATTCCCTCACATTCCCATTTTTTACAGGTTTCTGTGATCTTCTGCCACAAGTTTTGTCTCGAGCACTGCCCACCTTCTGCTGGAGCTCCTCGTGTTCCCTCTGGTATTTTGAGATCAGTTCCTGCTGTTTTTGTCTCTCCAGGTCCAGTTCCACTCTGGCCTCTTCCCTGACTTTCAGGATTGCTTCTTTGTGCCGAGCCTCCCCTTTGGCCAGGTCCATTTCCAGCTGGGGACAAGAGGGGGTCAGGGGCATTGTCGGGATGGGATGATGGGATAATGGGATAATGGGATGGGATAATGGGATGGGATGGGAGGGACCTTAAATCCCAGGACACCTCCCACTGTCCCAGGTGCTCCAAGCCCCAGTATCCAACCTGGCCTTGGGCTCTTCCAGGGATCCAGGGGCAGCAACAGCTGCTCTGGGAATTCCATCCCAGGAATTCCTCCCCAGTCTCCCATCCAGCCCTGCCCTCTGTCCATGTGAAGCCATTCCCTGTGTCCTGTCCCTCCATCCCTTGTCTCCAGTCCCACCTCAGGCCCTGGAAGGTCACAATAAGCTCATCCCAGACCTTTCTCCAGGTTGAAATTTCCCAGTCCTTACAGCATCTCCAATAATTCACATTATAAATTCAAATTTGAAAATTCAGCCCTAATTTCCCCAATAGAAAATTCTGGATTCTGGAGGAGACCCTGAAGGCTGTTCAGGAGGACACTCTTCCTAACCCAGGATGTTCCCATTCCCCTTGTGCAGCTGATTCTGATGGATTTAATTGCAGCAGGCTGAGAGCACAACAGGCACATTAAATGCACAACACAAACCTCATTACTTCAAATGATTAAAAGCACAAAAGCCCACAATGAGTTTAATTACAATTATCTACTTCCACACATTATTATGAGCAGAAGTATAATAAATCTCCCTGATGTCTTTAGGGGGGGGGAAGAGAAACTGGAAATATTTTTATTATTTTTTGAACCAAAATATACCCAATTCTGGGTGTGGAAAAGGTGCAAATCCCCCACTAATTATAGATTAAAAATTGCTGTATTTGTAAGATGCTCAAAGTAGACATTTATTTATTTATTTGTTTGTTTGTTTATTGTTGCTTTTATTTTAATTTTTTTTTCTATATTCTTAGATGGGAGTTGGGATTCTGAACATAAATCCCCAAATTTATCAACTTTACCAATTATTACAGATCCTGATCCCTAGTTGGAGGCTCCTTGACTCCAAAGACTAAACAAATAAAGGCAATATAAAAACCTGAGCTCATCCATACAAAACATTTCACATTTAGTATTTGAAATCATTAAAGCTGCGCACCAGAACAGGAAATAAAGGGGAGGTTGATGTTCCAAGAGAGCATAATGGCCACTAATTGATTTAAAGCCACTTACAGGCCCCTCATTAATTAATATTTGAATGATCCAGAAGAGAAGTGTGTGCATCCCTCATTCCAGGAGGAATTTCTCATGGAAAAGGTGCTCAGGGAAGGGTTGGACACACCTGCAGGTGCCCAAGGAATGACTGGACGTGGCACTTGGGGTTCTGGTGGTGTTTGGGCACTCCAAGGTTGGACTCAATGACCTTGGGGGACTTTTCCAACCTCAGTAATCCTAGGATTCCATAAACATGGTGTGTTCCAATGGAGTTATTTCTTAAATTACTTCCTAAGAGTGATTTTTTTTTTGTTCCACTAGAACAATTTCAGGTTTATATGTATTTTAAACAGAAAACTTGACCCTCTGGTGCTCTGCAGTGGCACAAAGCAAAGGTGGCGTTGTCACTTTGTCACTTTTGGGCTTTTTCTGGGATTTTTTGGGGCACTTTTTGGGATTTTTTTGGGCTGCTGAGCCAAGTTTTGGGGCCTTGCTGTGGCTGCATTTTAATGGCTGTGACACCAGAGCTGAAATTGCTCCCTCTGCCTCTCACTTTATCTTGTTCTCATGTCAGGTTGAAAACACACTGTGATCTGCCCAAATTATATCCTGTGAGAGGGATGTGAAGGGATTTCTAAAGAAATGTAATTGATCCTAATTGCTGCCAGTCCCCAAGTTTTCCTGGGACTAAATACAGCTTTCAAACACTGAAACAAAAAATACAGTAACTTCAGTCACCAATTGTGTGAGGCTTAAATCAGACACGTCACAGTTATTGTTCAACTCTGCTTTTAAATTTTCCTTCACAGATATATACTCATTTTAATCTCTTATTCTTTTTAATATATTTTTATTCTTCTTAATACATTCATATATTTTTATTTCTGATTCTTTTTTATATGAATGTGTTTTTATTTCTTATTCAGTTCAGGGGTTTTTTGGTGCTCATGGGCAAAAGCTGCAGGTGGGAACACGGTCGACATGGTAACAGTTGTTTATGGGAAACAGCTTCCAAATCCCACTGGGAGAGGCTGGCAGGAGAACTCCTTGGACAAAGGATATGATGGACAAGCTGTGGCTGCCCCTGGATCCCTGGCAGTGTCCCAGGCCAGGCTGGGCAGGGCTCGGAGCAGCCTGGGACAGTGGAAGGTGCCCCCATGGCAGGGGTAGCACTGGATGAGCTTTAAGGTCCCTCCCAACCCAAACCAGTCTGGGATCCTGTGATCCCATGAACTTCAGCAAACGTTAAATGTGCTTTTGGAAACAGGAGGCTCCCCAAAACAAACCCTTCCCTGTGAACTTGGGAGTTTGAGGCTCCAGCAGACCCAGAGGTCAAAGGCAAACGCGATTTGTGTGTTCCCGACAGAATTTTTGGCTGAGTCGCTTCCAAAGCAGCCTGTGCATGATTCCATGACTCCAGCACGTGTGGCACTGGAGGAGATCATCCCCAGCTTTCCTGAACCCCCTGTGAAAGTGCAGCCCCCAAAGCAGAGCCCCCAGAGTCACCTTGTCCCTCCAGGAGTCCTCGCTCCGCACCTTCTGCCTCAGCGCCTCCTGCAGCTGCTCCGTCCTGCTCTGCTGGGACACCAACAGCACCTCCCTGCAAACACAGGAACTCCTGGAGACTTGGCCCAAAAACCTGCCCACACTGCTGCAATCCCCTTCCTGGCCATGAAATCCTGCTCAGCCTTGCCCCAGGAATCACCACTGGGAATTTCCACCATGCCCTCACTTCTGAATTTCACGTTTTAAAGGAAATCCAGCACTTGATCTTCCACTGCAAATGGTATTTTAATACTTCTTTGATATTTTGAAGACAAATTTCAAAGAACACAGAGAAAATATTCCAACCAGGACTTGTATTTCATGAACTTGGAATATTAGGATCATTACTTTAAAAATTGTAATGGGTTTGGAATGAAAACCACTGAGTGCTTTCTGTCCTTCAAGGTACTGTTTGTTACGTGGGGCTTGTAGGGCAAAACTCCTGGAAAGGTTAAATTCCTGTCATCCATGCTGTTAACAACTTGTCCACCTCAAAACTGCCTCAGTATTCCCTCAGCCAGGGTCTTGGCCAGGATCTGGTACTTGGGGAGGTGTGAGAGCAACTTCCCACCAGCTCAGTCTGGCTCTGCAGGGTCTCAGCTGTCAACAAAGCTGCCCTTGTCCCTGGGATTGATTTGGAGATGTGGAAAATAAAGCACTGGGCTTCTGAGGGCTGTTTTCCCTGGAATGGGGTCAAGTTCGAGTGACTTTGCTTTGGACTCACCAACATGAATCCATATTTTTTTAATTACCTGCAGGAGACTCTCCATCTCCAGTTTTACTCCTGACAGCCACAGGCTTGTTCTCAGCATTTAAAAGTGCCAGGAGGCACCAGTTGTTGGGGTTTGAATATTCCCTGCACCTTGAGCACAAAGAGCAGCTGCAAAAATGGGGGTTTGGGGCTCAGATTAAACTCAAGCTGAAGCCCTGCAGTCCAAGCAGAACTCTTCTCCTCCTATTTTTTTATAGAACTTTTTTTTCTCTCCCATCCAAGTTTTGTCTATCCTGTAAGGATTTAAAAAACCAATGCAATGACCCCCAAAATCTCCAGAATTTTCAGGAGCACCTGAGTCCAGCTCAGCTCCCTTTACCTTTCCTGTTTCAGCATCAGCACCTCCTGCTCTGTCTGGCTCAGGAGAGCTTTAAGGGTTTCCAGCTCACTCTCTGATCTCCCAGTTCTTCTTTTCAGGTCTTCTTCTTTCCTTTCTTTCTCAGCCACTTCCTCCTGTAAATGTTTGCAGACTTGTTGGCAAATGAGAAGGGATTCCTCCTTTTCCTTCAGCTCTTTTGTAAGTCTACAGATGAAATAAAGAAGTAGCAGCATTGTAGCTACTATATTTTTATCTATAGACAGAAATAGTAATGCCTAGAAAATCAAATATTAGTTAATGTGTTCTTTATGAAGTTAAATCTACTGACTTGACAGAAAAAAAATTAAAATATATTGCGTAAAAACTGCATTGAAGTAATAAAATGTTTGCTGTCATTGCTCAAAAAAGTGAAATATCATTTCAGCATTTACCTGGACTCAACAACTCCATTTTCATATTTGATCTTTTTCAGTTCATTTTGACAGACATCAAGTTCTGTTGTCTTCACCCTAAAAAGCATTGGGAAAAAAAAAGGGTATTATTTAAAGAAATGAGCCTTTACTCCTGCAGCAGCCTGGACATCACTTCTGGGTGTATTTTCCTGCTTGCATTTTCCATTTCAGGTAAAAGGCCACAAACAGAAAGTTCTGTCAGCTCCAGCAAAGGTTGTGAATAATTGGAAATTACACTCCCAGTGCCATCTCAGCCTGACCTGGCTCGCAAATGTTGCAAACAAGAACAGAGATCTTGCAACACCGATGACAGTTTTGAGTAATAAATGAATAAAGTGGAACAAATCCCAATTTTCTGGGTAAAAGGGCTGGAAACTTTGCAGGTTTCATGTCATTGCATCAATTAATAACCATGGTTAAGGTTCATATTTACATTTTTCAACAGATATAGAATATGTTGTTTTATTAAACTGTGCCCATATTACACTGAGATGTTAATTTACACTTGGAAAGCCCTCAGTGTTTGTTTAACTGTGTTCATGACATCTTTGTTTCCCACTCAATCCTTACATTATCACTAAAGTACTCTGTTGCTAAGCATCCCAAATATTTGCAACTGGGTTCTGGTAAGACCCCCTGAATAAAGGAACTGAAAGCAGAAAGTGCAGAGCAGAGCAGCCCAAATCCTTTGCTCAAATTCCAGGGAAACGTGGGGAAAGAATGATGATGGATGATCATGAGGCTGGCACTGCCAGCTCTGACTCCTGAGCTTCACTTTTGGAGCTTCACAAACACAATTTGTGCCTTTTCAGCATCCTCTGAATTCTCCTGGAGATGATGTCCCCAAGCTGCTCCAGTGCCCACTGAGGTTTTGTAGAATTTGGGATGTTTGGATGGTGTTGGGGTATCAGGCTCCTGCTGTGGGAGTGTTCTGAGTGGCTGGGGAGTGCTCTGGGAATGGGAGAAAATCCTGGAATGCCTTGGGATGGAAGGGACCCTAAAGCCCATCTTGTTCCATTTTCCATATTCCAGGTGGTTCCAAGCTCCAGTGTCCAACCTGGCCTTGGACACTGCCGGGGATCAGCCACAAACTCCCTGGAAAAGCTGTGCCAGGGCCTCCCCACCCTCCCAGGAACAATTCCTTCCCAATATCCCACCTGACCCTGCCCTCTGGCTATGGGAAGCCATTCCCCCTTGCTCTATCCCTTTATATTCCTTCCCACACACATTTCTAGTCCTGAAGTTGTGTGGATTTCCCAAAATGTATCCCACACCTGTGTGTTAGGTGAGGCACTGCATCAGGCTCTTTATCCCTTTGCAGTTCCATGAATCCCTGCTGGAGGAAGGAAGCACTGCTCCCACAGCCAGGGAGGTGCTTAGAAATAATCATAAAAAGATAAAACAGTTCCTCTGTTGCTCTGCTTCTCAGAGCATTGGGATAAGCAGCACTTGCTGGGAAGAAAGAAAAAAAAAAAAAAATCAAGGAATGGGAATCTTACAGTAAGAGCTTCTTGTAGTGGTCCATCTCTGCTGTCACCTTCTGCAGCTGCAGGCCAGCTGTCTCCACCTGATTTGTTAAATCTGAAAGCAAAAACACAAGGTTGTGTCTCTGTTCATGTTAAATTAATTCACTTTAGTGGTTTGTTTCCAGGCTGGACCTGCAGCTCCTCGCTCCCACCTCAGGCAGAGCAGTGCACATGAGCAGAGTCTTTACAACAAAAAAGATGGGCTTGGTTTGTTTGGGGTTTTTTATCCCACCAGAAAACACCAAATTCAACTACACTGAAACATGAAATGCTTGAAATCAGTTTTTTTGTACATAAAGCTGAGAGCAAACACATGCAGGGAGGTGAACCCAAAACTCACCTGGAATTTACCTCATCTGAAACCCTGGCAGTGATTTAATGGTGTTGTGTACTTGTCTTATCCTCTAAATGTTATTTTTCAGAACACCACCTCAGCTCCAATCAGCCACTGCCTTTTTCCCAGTACAATCCTTGTTTTTTGTTAAATTTCCTCATCTGGTTTTGTATGCCTTAATATCATCCTTTCCTATGTTTTTAAATCCTAAGAACAGCCATAATTTGCAGATGTGAAGCCCTTTAAACTGAAGCACCAGCACATGGCTTAATCTGATTTTCATCTCCATGAACACATCACAGAATCATGGAATGCCTTGGGTTGGGAGGGACCTTAAAGCTCATCCAGTCCCAATTCCCTTCCACTGTCCCAGATTGCTTCAACCTGGCCTGGAACACTCCAGGCATGGGGCAGCAACTTGGGCATCTCTAAATACACTCATGAACAAGAGCTGCCTTTCCAGAAAGCCTAAGAATTACTTGAAATCAAAGTTTCTACCAAAAGGACAGCACCACAAACTACATGGGAAAAAAATCCAATGACAAATCGTTGCAACAGATCCGGAAGTAAAAGAAAAACCAAGATTATTCCTCAGAAAGCAACAGCAACCAAAGTGAGGTGATCTTGTCTCTGAAGGGGACAGCTCCCAAGACAGTCCTTCAAGGTTCTCTGCTGTATCTTCCCAGAAGCCAAATCTGTCATTCCTATTCTTAAATTTATCATTTCACCCAAATTCCCTGAATTTCTGTAACTTTTCCCACATATCTCTTTCAGTCATTTCCAGCAATGATGATGGATGATCCCAGTGTGGGATTTCCTGCCAGCCACACCTTAACTTAGTAACTCCTCCAACTGGAAGAGTTCCCTCTTTCCAGTAAAGGGAAAAGGAAAGTTCTTCATCAGACTACAACAAAAAATCAGAGAGAGAATTATATTGGGTAAAACACACAGGACCTGTCAGATCCATTCCCAAATTACCAGCATTTATAAAGAGCTTTTTGAAGAGAAAAGTGGAATTTCTTGGACTTGACTAAACCCTTGGAAAAATCATGGAAGTTAATTGTAGAAGCACCTTCACCACCTGCCTTGGGTGCCAGAACCACTCAAACCCATTTTTGTGTGAGCACCAACCTCAAGTGTCCCTGCCACGGGTGGAAGCTGCACTGAGGGGAGCAGAGCTCCAAGCTGTGACAATTGGTGGCACCTTCCCCTGTCTCTGAGCCAGCAGCGGTGGCCAAGCACCCTCTGCACACATCAGGCCACCTGCAGTCCCTGCTGCTCCCTTCACTGGGCACTCCTCAGCAACGCATTGTCCTGCACTTGCCCAAAGCTAAATCCAACTTTCATTTCCTGGCAGTGCCTGTCAGAATTCCTGCAGAAAAGGGAGCAGCTTTGGCTTCAGCTGCCAAGCAGATGTGAGGGACAACACTGGGACCCAGCCAACCCCGCCAGCAGAACGTGACTCTGTGAAAACAGATTAAACCCAATTAGTGTGGATGGACACCAGGAAGAGCAGAACCCTCTGCCCATCCTCACAGGCTGCTGGGGAGATGATTTTCCCAAACAGCTCTTGCTGAACTTTTCTAAATTGTTGTTTTAAAAGATCTCTGTCAATAATTAATAACTGTGGTATTTCTTCCTCTCCCTCAAAGTGGGAGTATGGACACAAGTTCTGGAATAAAGGAAAAGGAGAGGGATGATGCTTGGTTTGGTTCTGTACTTTGGGTGGTCTCTCTCAGCGCTGTTTCCTCTTTCACTCCATTTGTTTTCATGCTCACTGAGCCTGGGCAGGAGTTTTTCATGAGGGAATGGATGGATTTAATTATACAAATGGTTTCTGCAAGTATTCTCTAGAGAGAATTCCCACTAAAGTCACTGGGAGCTGGTGAGCAGAAAGTCCCACACCCATGGAGGCAGATTTCAATGAAAACCATGGTAAAAATGAGGCAACTAATACGGAGAATGGCAATACAAACGGAAACTTGTGCTGAAAACCTGCTGAATAGAGGAAAATGTATTCAAATGCTTATGTAAAAATGTTCTCTGGTAATGAAAATAAAGCCTATTGCAAAACATGCAAAGCCAACAGAAAGAACTCCCCCTGTGTAATATTGATACCGGGCCCACTGCTGCCAGCAGAACCACATCTCAAAGACTCAGCAGCCCAAATCCATCTCAGTTTCATTCATGTTTGATTTTACTTATTTTTGTGACTCAGAATGGCTCTCACCACAGTCACAAACCTTCCAGTAACCTCCCAGTGAGCCCGTGCTGTGACAAGGACAGGGACCGAGGGGCAGAGCCCGAGCGTGCACCAGGACCTGATGAACCACAGAAACAGAACAAAGCTGGGGACTGTTTCCTCTTCCTTGGGCAAATTGCATCACTGCAGCCCCTGGTGTGTGCAAAACACCCAGCAGAGTCTGCCCAGGGCTGGCTTTCAGGAATTTAACCACCCAGTTTGCAGCCAAGGGCACAGTGCCCCAGCTCCTGCCTGGAAACAGCAATGACTGGTAAAGTTTTCAGTGAAAAATAAAAATAATAAGCAGCACGTGGGGTAAGCAGCCACTCTGGAAGCCATCAACTCCCCAGCTAATTCCTAACAGATTCCCAGTGAGGCTGAATCAGAGGCACATGTGGTAGAGCTGTGGAATTTTCTGCCTTTCCTGCAAACCCTACAAAATCCAATCCAATGCAATTTCCGACAATTTGGGGGTAATCTAAATAAAAGCTCAGTGTCTCATACACATGCACAAAAAAGAAGATTATTTCCCTGCAGTTGAGACTTTATGGGGAGGTTCATAAGCACAGCTCAAATAGATCATGGAATCTCAGAATTCCAGAATGGTTTGGGTTGGAAGGAACCTTAAATCCCATCCAGTGCCCCCCCTGCTATGGCAGGGACAGGGACACCTCCCACTGTCCCAGGCTGCTCCAACCTGGCCTTGGACACTGCCAGGGATGGAGCAGCCACAGCCTGAGGCTCAAAGCCATCTGCCATTGCCCAGGAGGGTTTGGATCCTTCACCTTCCCCTCCCCTCCAGACCTTTGGGTCCTCTCTGAGCCATCAGGGAGCAGCCTGGAACACATTGGGAGCTCAAAGCTGGAAGATCAAGGAATTGGAACAAAGAGCTCACAGAGCCCTGGCCAAGGCAGACTGGAACCCAGCCCCTCTTGCTGGATTTCTCTTGTGTTCTGGGAAATAGGAGGTTGGAGCAATTATTTAAAACTTAATAACTACCCCTTGTACAGGCCCTGAATTTGCCCAATGAGTTGTGTCAAAGAGGGCAAAAATATTTCATTTTTCTCAGAACACTAATTCCAGGCAAATTCAGATGTACACTTAACACAGATAGTTTGCAGTACATGTATTTAAAGAGCACAGCAGATAATCTGTGAGAAATATGAAATACATCCACAAAAAGTGACAGTGTCAGAGCAGGAAAATGTTGCCTCAGCATGTGTTTCTAAGGAGACCAAAAAAGTGAAGTAACAGCCCAAGTCCCTGCCCAGAACAGAATTATTTGTATTTATAACAGCTCATGCACTGTGTTCTCTAAGATAATTTTTTTTGGTCTACACAAGAAAGTCCTTCTTTTAATTTGTGACTCACAAAAGTCTGGAAGGAGCCCAGGGATGGACTCCAGATTTAGATCCTTTCTGGAGGCCTCAGCAGCGCCATCAGGAAGTGTCCAAATCACAAAGCTGCCAGGAACTGGGAGGATGTGCCAGGAGAGGAGTGGCTGGGGCTTATCTCCCCCAGCATATGTTGCTGACCACTGCCAGCCTGGGCTCTCTGGCCCTCTGCTTCATTCTCTCATCTTCGTATAAAAAAATCAGCAGAGAAAAAGCAGAAAAAGGGAGCAGATTCTACAGCTCTGAGTGGCAAAAATCAAGGGCAGCCTCGGTGCCCTCGACAGAATAAACCAACGACTGCAACCATGCAAACACGACAATCTGCAAGACCTTAAAACCCCTTAAATAGGGGGAAAATGTTATTTTGGCAAAGCCTGCTCCCCTCCCACTCCCCCAGTGACCATTACAAGCACGCCTGCACTCAGGAGGATTGGGTTGGCTCATCCATGGCCAGAGTTCCCACTCCAGCATCAAAGCACTGGGTCTAAAGCCTGAATTTTCTGCCTGTATTCCTGCCTGTCTGAAGCCAAGCTAATTGGGCTATGTCAAAATTCCTGCAGCCCTGCTCCCCCTACACATGAAAATTGGTTTGAAATACTGTCCTTACTTATTGGCTAAGAAAACTGAACAGGAAAAAAGTTGAGATTCTGACCTTAATTTTTCTTGGGGATATTTTTTTACCCTCAGTGTTTGGGCCAAGGAGACAAAACAAAATACAATAAACACACATCTTTTAATACAGAATTATTGTTTGGGTTGGAAGGGACATTAAATCTCCTCCAGTGCCAGCCCTGCCATGGCAGGGACACCTTCCACTGTCCCAGGGTGCTCCAAGCCCTTTCCAGCCTGGCCTTGAACACTGCCAGGGATCCAGGGGCAGCCACAGCTGCTCTGGGAATTCCATCCCAGGAATTCCTTCCCAATCTCCCATCCATCCCTGCCCCTTTAGGCCCTGGAAGGTGCTCTGAGCTCTCCCTGGAGCCCTCTCTTCTCTCAGCCTGGCTCCACAGGAGAATCTGCATTCCTGCTTTTCCTCAAGAATCGCCATGTGGCCCTTCCCTCAGTCACACTGTGATCCCAAGCCCTCATGGCAGGACCTGGGGCTGTTTTCCATGTGCTCCTGAGCCTCCTCCTGCACTCAGGCTGCTGAAAGGCTCTAATGAGCCATTGCCTCATCACACTCTGCCCCGCCAGCAGCCCCGCATTCCCCAGCTCTCACCCTCCCAAGCCTTCCCACCGCAGCTGGAATTCATAAAAAAATACACTTCAACAGCACTTGTAGCATGAATAGGGGCTCTTTGAACTGCAGCCTACCTAAAAACCTCAAACTGCAGGAAACCGTGCCCCCTTTGCATTTGCAAAGCTCTTCAAAGTGGTCTTTAAAGTGCCATTAAAGACACTTCAGGAGACGAAAACACCTTTCCATGAGCAGTTCTAACATTCCCTTCTTTCCAGGAGCAGTTCTAACATTCCCTCTCCTTTCCAGGAGCAGTTCTAACATTCCCACTCTTTTCCAGGAGCAGTTCTAACATTCTCTTCTTTCCAGGAGCAGTTCTAACATTCCCTCTCCTTTCCAGGAGCAGTTCTAACATTCCCTCTCCTTTCCAGGAGCAGTTCTAACATTCCCACTCCTTTCCAGGAGCAGTTCTAACATTCCCTCTCCTTTCCATGAGCAGAGCTAACATTCCCTTCTTTCCAGGACTAACATTCCTTTCCCCAGCTCCTCCAGCTGCCTGCAGTTTTCCATCATCCCTCATCAGCCTCCCTATGGCAGCAGACCACCAAGTTTATATTTGGAGCTGAAGTGTCCTATGGAGCAGGAGCAACAAAAGACTGAAAATTCGGATTTTGGGAGCGTTGCCAGCAATTTCAACCCATCCAGAGCAAGGCCAGAGCTGTCATGAGCTAAAGAAAAACCACAAGAACTTTGGGGAAGAAAAATGATTCTTTATCTGTGATTAAGTAAAAGATTTATAAATCTTTTTATAAAATGAAAGCAGAAATCTTTGAGGAGCCTGTGCTACTGCAGCCCTGCTGCTCCCAGCACTAAGAACACAGACACATTATCACCACTATTGATTTTTGATTTGAGCAGTCTGATTAGACAATTATCCAGCAGACCTTACCCTGTGCTGAGCATTTGTCAGGACCTGTCACCTCTCTCCAACTGCGTGATGCTCTGTGAGGCTGAAAAGAGGCTTGAACCGAGCAATCCAATGATCCCACAAATCCCCTACAAAGGGAATCTTTAGGAAGTCACAAGCATGAACAGAAAAAACAGCAGAAACAACTGCTTGGTTCCTGCCCTTGCAAATGCCTGCTGTGATGTGAAATAATCATGACTTTACAGTTCTGTGAGAAACATGCAACAGAAGAATCCTCAAAACATTGGCTGCAGAAAGGAAAATCCTTTAAAAACATGGAAATCACAAATGCTGGGAGTTTTTATTATTTCTGGAGTGTCAGATTATTTCGAAGAGGGACTTTGGAGTAGTTTGTGGGAGAGAAAAAAGCAAAATAAGGCAAAACTCCAAGCTCCTCCCAAAGCATGGACACTCAGGATGTGGCTGATTTGCACACCCCAGCTTTGGACAGGGCAAATCCACTCTCTAGAACTGATTTCCAGTAAGATGCTGTTTGTTCCCCCTCATTTATTTTAATACAATGGCAAACTCATTCCATATTTCATGTTTGTTTCATGAAAAACAATCCTGCTTGGTATTTCAAAGAGAACCATTTTTATCAGCACTGCATTAACTGGGTTTATTACCCCAACCCAGCAACGTGTTCCCTAGAGCCAGAGCCCTTCAAATCCTCCTGGATTTGTGTTTTACTGATCCATCCAGGAAGGGGGGAATCCAGATGCCTGAGCCAGCAGCTTTCCTGCCTTGAAACCTCCTTCTGGATACCCACATCAAACGTTTTACTGCTTCTTAATAACTCATTTATTAGCAAGTGACTGCTACATTTGTATTAATAAACTTTAAAATGTCTCACATAAAACATCAAGCAGCTTAGATGGTATTTTTACCCATCATGAAGATTGTGCAGGGTCCTAATATTCTGTATTAATTCCATATATGATGTTTTAGCTGTGTTTTCTCCATAAAATTTTTGGGTTTTTATATTTCACTGCAAATTTTCAGCCTGGGGTATTGGAAAGTGTCTCTGCCCATGGCAGGGAATGGGATGAGCTTTAAGGTCCCTCCCAACCCAACTCAACCCATTCCAGGATTCTGTGATAATTAATTGTGATGGGCTGATGCAATGTGCCAATTTAGGGAAAGCAAATCCAGGTTTTGAGAAGATCCAAGAAGCCATGCAGGTCTCCCCAAAATACAGAACACATTTTTTAAATAGAATAAAATAGAGACTGCAAAAATGTGTCTTTTAAGATAAGAACAAGCCAATTCGGCATGGAGTTAAAGGGGGGCAAAGCTGAAAATGAAAGTGTTTGTTTGCCAGGTTCATGAAGAAACCCTGAACAACCACAACTTTGGTGCTTTTAAAAACATTGTTCTTCCCTTGGATTTTTGCAAGAAAGGATAAAAGCTTCTCTTACCCAGAGTTTCCTTCTGCAGCTCACGGCACCGACTCTGGAGCTCGCTCCCCTGCTGAAGGGAAGTCTGCAGCTGCTGAGTTTTCAGCTCAACTGTGTCAGCCACCTCAGAGAGGTGTTTCACCTTCTCCTGCAGACACTCGTTCTCCCGCTGGGATTTTGCCAATCTTTGGTTCAGTTTGGGTATTTCTGAGGAGGCAAAACAAATGCGTGTGGACTGTTGTTATTTTATGTTAATCACGAGCAAGAACATCGAAGCTTTTAAAGGGCATTCACAGGCCAACAAAAATAAGTGGGGTGAAATTGTTTTGATGTAGAAAAGCTGGATTTGAGGATGGGTGTGATATCCCTGCTGTGGCACCGGTCTGAAGTGGGGAATGTTGGATGTGTGAGAAAGGCTCCATTCCTGCTTCCACGCAGATCCTCTGCATGTTTGGAGCACTACAGCAAATAGAACAAGGAATTCTCCAGAAAAGAAACCTAGAAATGTATGGATCCCTCCCTGCTGCTGCTGGCTCAGTGTCCCAGTGGGTTTTTGGTGCCTCTCCAGGCACAGCTCCCCCCGGAGCCCTTCCCCGTTGGAACAAAGCAATCATTGAGGAATTCAGTGCTCATGCCCCAGGAAGCACAGCCCAGTGGGCAGCTGCTGTGTCAAACAGTGCAGGGTTCCTGAGCTGCTCCAGGCAAGGATTCACTGGAGCTGTGGATCTGCAAGGACAGAGGGAGATGCACATCCCCCAGCCTGCCCTCAAAGCCCTGATCAAACTGATCCCCTGAGGTTAATTTGGTCCACAGTGGGATCTTTGGGTTGTCCTGTGCATGGCCAGGAGCTGGACTGGATCCTTGTGGATCCCCACCAGCTCAGGATATTCTGTGATTTTGTGATTCAATGAAACAGCGGCTCATCCACTCATCCACACCGAAAAACTGCTGGGAAATTAATCTGTCAGAATATTATTTCTGAGGGCCTTTAAAGCTGTAAGGGAGGGCACAGGGCCAGCTGGGAAGCTCTGGCTGTTGCAGTCTGTAACTGCACCACTGCACACTCTTTTCATTGACACCAATCTCAGCTGAGGCACAGCAGAAATGGAATTGAAGGCTCAGAGTTCGAGCTGAGGCTGAGCCCTCCCGAAGAAGCCCTGGGTTGTGCCTTGTTCCCAGCTCCACCCTGGCTGGAGCAGGAATTCCCTGGGGACCAAGGGAATTATCCCAGCTCAGGGCTGCTCTGTGCCCCTTCCAGGACCCCTCAGATGAGGAAGGCTGCACTTGGCAGAGTTTGCTCTCACTCAGAAAGGGCAGGGGAGAGCTGCTGCTGTTGGGGGTGATGTGTGGGATTACTCCAAGGGACGGGCTGCAGCCTGGCCAGGTTTTGGGGGCAGCACTGCAGGACACTCCACATCCCACAGGGATGCTGCACCATCACCCTGGAGGATCCCTTTTTCTCTTGCCCAAATGCTTGCAGGATGCTTTACCTGTCAGAGCTTCTTTGCTCACGGCTTTTATTTGCCGAAAAATTTCTTCCTTCATGGCAGCAAAGTTCTCCAGGTTGGTGGAGATGACTTCTTTAATACTGTCTAATTCACTTCTAATGAAAGGGAACAGTGAGACAGCCTTGTTCAGAGTGGAGCAATGGTGATCCAAGGTAGTTCTGCAAGAAAGAAAACATACCAGATGTATATTTATATAATTTATAAATTATATTGTTTACTATATTATATTAATATGTTTATATCAATGCATAAATATATTGATATAAAAATAAATATACTATATAAAATTAATGCTATGAATATATATAACTATATAATTATTATATGAATATAGAAATAGATAATATAAATTAAATATATAAATAATATATTACTACATTGATATATTAATGTATTTGATATATTATTTAAATTATACTTATTACAAAATTTATATAATATATACAATTTAAATTATATATAATTTATATTTATATAATTTATAAAATATTTTATAAATAAGACTTGGGAATTAGACTAAGCTTGGCAACTACTCCCCCATTATCTGATCATTTACACTGCACTGGGTTACAATAATTTAGTGTATGAAACGTGCTGTGTATTGAATAGATGTATAATGAGTTTCCCCATCTGTTTAGAGCTTTTAAGTATAAATGAAGAAAACTGGGTTTGTTTCATGAACAAAATCCTGTACAGGAAATTGTACAATCATTTTTAATTGAGAACTCAGAGTAATCATGTTTGAATGACTGTATACCCAGGTTTAGGGTTTATAAACAACATCTATCTAAGAAATAGAACATTTCCAGCATTTCTTTTTGGGGTCTCACCTGAGCACCTGTGACTGCTTGAAGGCAGCTTCCTTCTCCTCCTGGAAATACTGCAAATCAGCTTTCACACTTTTCACCTCCTCCTGCTTGGTTTTGAGTTCCACTGTCAGGGTTTTTATCCTGTAGAAGTGAATAAAAGAATCAGAATTGTTTGCACCAATAATCAACCTCCACCTTTGGTTTCAGCTCTCTCAGGGCAGGACCCAGCTCTGTGCTGGTCCCAAGCCCAGTAAACCCCTCCAGAACCATCCCCCAAGGTGTTCTTCCCCTCTAACATTTACCTTGGGAACTTTTCCTTGCAGCACCAGTTTGTTTTTCAGGCAGAGCTACCCCAGTGTAAATAAACACAGTTCAAACATTGCTTTTTCAACAATTCAGCACTTGCTCCCATAATTGTCAGGAAATGAATGGAACTGCACAGGAATAAAAGAGCTGAATCCAATTCCCTTCCTGTGGTACATGTGAGGAACAATCCCACACAGCACATCAGCCCCAGCTGTTTTCTGTAGATAACCATCCCAAAGCAGCCTTCCAGCCCCAAAAATACAACTCCAGTGACAAGCAACTGTTAAAAACCAGGCCCTGTTTAAGCTTTCAACGCTTACTGTTCACACAGAGAAAATGATCTATTTGTCTGCTGGTGACTCACTGCCACAAGGAAATAAATAATATTTGAATAGACAAGTATTTCACAAAACCAAAGGCTGGCAGAAGCACCACATCAGCCTTGGCTTCAATTTCAAACAGCAGAAGAGAATGAGAATGATTTATACCGAAAATATATAAAAATTAAACCAAACCATGACAGTGCATTAGCTAGTATTATCACATAGATCTGCACTAAAATACATATTTAAAAAAAAAATTAGTTCTGGTTAAGAAATCTGGATCTGCAGAGCTCTGACAAAACCTGAACTGAACATCTAGGGGTTAAAAAGCAAGTTTGGGGGGCTCAATTGTGATGTCTAGACAAAAAAAAAAAAAAATTGAAGACATTCCTGGTTTTTAGGAAATTCCTTTTTAGGAAATTTTACCCATTGCTACCTGCAAATTTCCAGAAAGTGGAGAGCAGGAGGAGAGAGATAAAACCTGTTGGATTGTGGTTGGGAGCAGAACTGTTGTCACTCATAAGGAAACAGCTACAGGATTTCAAATCTACATTTGCAGATGAGTTAAAAAAGCAGAAATTTATCACTGACCAATAACAAATCCAAACTCTGGGAGCCGGGGAGAGCTCATTTTCCATTCTTCTTCTAGAATGGGTAGTATTTGAAGTCTTTTGGATTAAAAAGAAACTGGTAAATAAGGAGAGACACGTTTTCTTCCTCTTTCCATTCCAGAGCTGACATTAAAGGGATTTTTCCAGCATGTCCTGGTCAGTCACACACAAAAGAGAACCAGTGGAAAAGGCAAGAGAGTTGCACTCCACCGTTACCATCAGAGAGAAGAAAAATAAACAAGTTATTTTGGGCCTTTTTAGCACAAAGGAAGAGTCCAATGGATCATGAAAACTGGCATTTAGGGAATGGTGAGAACACAGTGATCTCATCGCCTGTGCCACAGTGAGAATTCCCAGCCCTGGGGATGTTCCTGGGGAGCACAGGGGGGATCCTGATCCTGCCTGGAGTGGGAGGTGAGGCAGGACACGTTCACTCCCCGTGCTGACAGCAGAGGGACAGCACGAGAAAAGCCAGCAGGAGCCGCAAACAGCCTCATTGTCCCGGGCAGTGAGGAGCAATTCCTGCCTTGCAGGGGATTTAAGGCGTTCCACAGCACAGAAATAATCCCTGCGCTCCCCCGGGACTCCCAGTGGGAGGGATGGAGCAGCACCGGCACCGCCAGCGAGGATGGGATGCACGGAGGAGCCTGGAACACTGTGTCCAAAGAACGCTCCACCCCAGCATTTTCACTGCCATGAAACTTTGGGAGCTGCCCGGAGCCAGGAGCTGCTCACTTTCATTTCACAGCCAGCTCATTTTCAGTTCAGAAAGTGGTGAATCACCACCCCTGGAAGTGTTCAGATATGTGTGGATGTGGCACTTGAGGACAGCTTTAGCATTTACATCTATTTTACATTTCCCACACTGGATACGGCAAGAATTTTGCTAATTAAATTAATAATAATTCAATTAATTATCAAGATTGAAGTGATTTCAACACAGAGTACGGTTGAATAGCTGAGTGGGATCAGTGCAGTTCCCCTTCTCCTGCCAGGATCCCAAAGGAAAGGTAATTAAGGACAGGTAAACTCCCAGGTGGTTTTCAAGGTTAACCACAGGTAAAAACAGGAATACCTGAACCTAGAGGGAATAGAAAACTGAACCAGTCTGCAACTGATAAAAGAGATTCAATCCCTTCATCTAGCAGAGATAAAAGTAAGGAAAAGGCATGTTTGGCTTCTGGGAGCAGGGATCTGCCAGCCTGGCCAGAGTCAGGATGTTGAATAGTTTATACCACAGCACAAGGTAGCCAGAGAGGCCCAGTGTAGCAGGGAGAAGATAAGGAATATTCAACCAAGTTATTTAACAAGGCACAACTGATTTATGGCTGGAATGGAAACCCACTGCAAGTATTCCACTTGATTTCAGCAGCTTTTAAATCAAGTGGAGCCTTAGGGGGGAAAAGTGCAGAGATAAAAATTTTATTAACTGTTCCAGCTTTACTACAAAAAAGTCAGCCTGATGAAAATTTAAAGTTTAGCTCTGGCAAATGATCCTCAACAAGAAGAATGTGCTGTCAGTGCATTTGCTCACACACTGGATTCTGCCACCAGAGCTGCCACCCAGGGTCATTAAAGGGACAAGGAGCAAACAAGCTTTAAAAATACATATTAAACCACAGGAAATGTTAAATATTGGGAAAGAGGAGGTGGAAGATGTTAAATTTAAATGAGAAAGATGTTGTAAGAAACATTATGAGTAATTTACAAGATAAATGCATTTTTTTTCACTTTTGCAGGAACTTGTGCTCTAAAATGAATCTTTTATTAGTAATATTAGCAAGCAAAAGCCTAACTAAATCTATTAATAAGTTAAATTTTTAACAGCATTTGAATGATTCTCCAAATTTCCAAAGCATTTCAGTCCAATGTCAAGAGCAGCTTCAGCTCTAGATCCCTTGGTGTGAGGCAGTCCCACAAGGAACATCCCTCCTGGGGATCCCAAAAATCAAACTGAGCTGATAATTAAAATTAGAACCTCACCCTTACAAAAAAATTCTGTCCATTTGATTCAGATGAGCAAAAAAATTAGCCAGGAGTTTTTGGTAGCCATAATCCATCAGTAGCAAACTTGAGGAAACTGCATTTTTATAAAGTATCTTTTATGAATTGACTATAAACATCAATTATTTATAGTCCTGCTGTAATCAATTAATGGAATATAACAATAGATTCCAAAATATGTGCATAGAAAAGGATAAATCCCTGTAAATATGAGCTGAAAGAACACATCTGAAGGTCCTAATTGTGCCCTGAAAATCCAAATGTGGCTCTGAGATCTATCATTAATTACTGGAGTTCTTTAGGTACAAAACTCCCCCTCTAACTGGGGCCTTCCCATATCTGTAAGGATTTGAAACTTCCTGTTTGTGAAGCAAAATGCCCCTGGCAGCTCCCAAACTGTTCCTCATTGCTTTAGGATTCTGTACCAGCCCTGCAGAGAGGGAATCCTGAGATTCCCAGGGAAGAACTCTGGGAATTCCTTACCAGGGTACTGTGAGACAGCCAGCCCAAATTTCAGACCTGTGCAACTCCCAATCCTGTGGAATTTCCTTTGGAATATTAGAGATTTATTACAAGATGATAAGATGAAATATTCATCATCTCCCTTTGGATTGGGAAATCCCTCTGAGTGCCTTCTGGCCTTTCCTTCACCTTCCACATATTGACAGCTTCTACACTGCTCAGGAATTCTGAACCTGCTTCCAAAGGATGCTATGAAAGATGACTTAAATCAAGTATTACAGTCTATATGGGCCACCTGAGAAATGAAAGACAAATGTTATTTGTATTTTCAGCTGCTTTGGGCTGAAGTTCCCCCCCCCAACACAGGAGAGGATCACCAGAGGAGATGATGAGCTCTGACCTTTCTGTTTTGGATTCGCTCTCAGCCCGGCAGCGCTCAAGGTCGTGGTGAAGAGCCTGCAACTCTGCCTGCAGCCTCTGCTCCCGTTCTAGGCTTCCTTTATAAACTTTCATCTCCTTCTCCATTGCTTTGACTTTGTCTTCCATCACCTTAAACTCGTGGAGTGTCAGGTAGCTGACTCCGCAGTATTTGCACACTGTCTGCTCCCGGGGCATCTACAAAGAGAGAAAATGCTTCAGATTGTCTGTAAGAAACAGGTTCAACTAAAAGAAATACCCTCTGTGACACTAAGAAATAATAAAATATCCAAACAATTCAAACCATTTACTGCTCTGGAACATTAAGATCAGATGATGTCATTGCTTTAACAAATAAAGACAAAAATCCTCATTAGCAAAATGAACCCCAGCTAGAGCAGCACTTTCCCTTCCTGGCAACGTCCCAAGACACTTCAGCTCTGGCAATCTGATCTGTGGGAACTCCCACTGAAATGCTAAAACACTTCTGAGTTAGGTTGGATGTATCCATTGCAAATGAAATGCTGTGTTGTATAAAGCTATTTCATTAATGAATCTGGGATGGCCTGTGCCAGATAAATGCTATTTCTGTGGGTTTCCAACAACTCGTACCCAAGTGAAGGAGGAAAGATGAGAGAGTGAATAAAGTGATGTAACCCACACTCTTGACAGAAATCATTCATGACTGGTGCTGGTGTGGTGTCCATGGCACTGGGGTGCTGTGGGATCTGTGGGTGCTTTAACCCCTTTGCCAGGTATGAAGGACTCAGGACTGATTACAAAACACAGAGCACATAAAACACGTCCAATGGAAAGGTCATTTATTAAACAGACTTTTCCAACTGATCCCATTATTAACCTCGAAGCAGGGAACACTCAAGCACCTGCTCAAACAGTTTAAGTCTAATTAAGAAACTTTGTTTTACAGAAGAAGAAGAAGAAAAAAAAAGATGTTTTGAGACATTGGGATAAACAGAAAGAAACCCTACCTAGAGGAAAGAAAAGAGCTTTCAACAATTATAAATTAAAGACTCCTACAACAACCTTTAGGAGTTTAAATGTAGCTTGATATAAATGGATCCATAATTTATAAATTATATAAACCTCCTGGTTTCAGGAGGCCCTGGACAAACTTTATTTCCCCAGTTTAAACACCACCCCCCCCGGTCACAGCTGCTCTGAAGGAGCCGAAAATGCAAGTTTATTTTTCCTGGCAGCTGCAGTCTGTGCTTGGAAACCTGAAACTGTTCTTCAGGGTAAGTACCCCGAAGTTCCAAAGCACTGGAATGAGTGCACTGAAAAAGGACAAAATGAGCTGTGCAGGGAGCACGGCACGGGGGTTTTATCACAGAGAGGACACGGTGCTCTGTGCAGCACAGCCACTGCTGCTGCTCACACAAACAGCTGAGAACTTTCACTGCTTCTCCCATCAAAAACAAGATAGAATCACCAGGGGCCTGAACTGGAAAGGGTTTGTGCGAGGACGGAAACGTCTTAGTTTTCAAAGTCAGTTTTGTTACTGAATTTCAAAATAAATGAAGTCATAGCACAATAAATACTCTCTGTCTGGGCTCAGCTGGAAGTGGGTCCTACTCTCCTTCCCATCCATTCCTCAGGTGAAATGAAAATCTGGGAGGATAGCTGATCAGCTTGGATTTTTACAGTATTTGCTACAGAGTCAAAAAAAAAAAATCACAGAACAGGAACTTCTGTGTAAATCAGGACCTTGCTCTGCACATTAATAATTACCCTGCAAGCACTGCAATAAGTGTCCAAATTGAACAGCTTCCAAATATCCACCTTAATATATGGAACAGCTCCCTGACACCAGGAACGGATTTGGCACACGTTGAGTGATGCCAACCAGAGTTCATTCAAACCCAGCACATCTGTCTAGTGTACCTGGAAAATTACAAGGACCCAGATGAAAGTGAATACAGCAGGGAAGGCACTGACCTGGCTTCCCATCCTAAATCCAAGGTTTCTCTCATGGAATCACAGGATTTGCGTTGGGAGGGACCTTAAATCCCATCTGGTGCCACTCCTGCCATGGCAGGGACACCTTTCACCGTCCCAGGCTGCTCCAAGCTCATCCAGCCTGGCCTGGGGCACTGCCAGGGATCCAGGGACAGCCACAGCTGCTCTGGGCACTCTCCCAGGGCCTGCCCACCCTCTCAGGGAACAATTCCTGCCCAATATCCCATCTGACTCAGGAATTCCAATATCCCATCTATCCCTGCCTCCCGGCAGCCTTACAAATAAATGATCTTTCCTGGAGAAAAGCTCCACTAGACCTTGTCTCTTAGACACCAAAGTTGACCAAGCATTACACAAAACCTGTAGGAAACAAACTGTCATCAGTTCTTCTGCTTACAAATTACCTTTTCTGGAACAGTGAGATTGCTGAGTAACCACTGAGGATGTGTACTAAACACAGATGTATGGTTTCAGATTCCATGCTTCACTGTTTCCATTTGATAAAAACACTGCTGTCATCTCAAATTCAAAGCAGAAAAAAATCAGGGGAAAAAGAGTTTGGAAGGAATAGAAAAGGAAACTATCAGAGCTCTGAGTAGAAAGGGCACTTGCATGACCTGAGTAAGCACTGAGGACAAACAGTGAACAGAAAAAATCAATTAGGAATTAAAAACCAGTTTTGCTGAGGACAAAGTGCTTGATCTAGGATGATATTTATCCATAAGACGTTGAGCTACAGTTGTGATGCACAAATGCTGTAAAGCATCAGGATGAACAGTTTCCACTCTGCAGTTGGAAATATTATCCCCTGGTTACAAAGATTTCTTTAGCTACCAAGAGAAGGGGACGACTGAGCCAAGAGGGATAATCACTCAAATTACATCTGTCTGACTCAGTTTCATCTGTAGAGCATAAGTTATAAGGAAAAAAAAAAAAAAAAAAAGAAAAAAAAAAGGGTCTGGATCATTTTTAGCCTTTTGGATGATGAGACAGGAATTCGTACCACTTGAACTTGACCAAATAACTCCAGGGTGTGTCAGCCTGTGCACCACCACCCTCTCCTCTGGAATCTCACATTCCACCCGCAAACATCCCACGATGGAGAGCTGGAATCCTGGGAGAAGAGTGAGCTCCTCTCTCATTTGGCAGTGCTTTGATATTACAGCATCCAGCACACAGATCACTCATCACAGAACCCTGAAACTGTTCAGGTTGGAAAAGCCCTCCAAGACCATTGAATGCCACCATCCCATACCACCCACACCCCGAGTGCCACATCCACAGGGCTGTTAAATCCCTGCAGGGATGGGGACTCCAGCAGTGCCCTGGGCAGCTCTGCCAGCTTGGATTGGACAGCCCTTTCCATGCAGAAATTCCTCACAACACCCTGTGCTTCTTGGAGCACACCTCTTGCTCCCTTGGTGGATTGGTCAGGACTGAGGTTGCTTCAGCAAGGACTGGTCAAAACCAAAAAACTCTGTATTTGTCCAAACTAAACTTGCAGCTGAATACATAACAGTCAAGGAAAAAAAATCCTTATGCTGCAGCTGGGTGGTCTTAAATTACTTCTGTATGTTGATTTATTCTACCTTATTACCCAATTTCGCTTTCTTTTTTGTTTCACTCCTCTCCCACATTATTTTCATGTCTCTCATCCTGTCTGTCCCTCATCTGACACACCAGTCAATCCCTATTGCAAAAAAAGAAATGATGACTCAAACCACACCATTGATTTTTGAGGAAGAAAGGGAAGTCTTTTGATGTATATGCAAAATGAGGAGGTACCAGATTGGAATTTATACTTGCCTTGGTCAAAGAAAGATTTCTAAAAGTCTCAGTAGAAACATCACTTCTTTTAAAAGAAACAAAGTGTATTATGAGCCAACTTTTCAGTCAGCATCTACCCCAAAGCAATACACATGGTACTGCTGAGCCACGCTGTTCACATCATTATTTGCTCCCTGCCCATAAAATCACAGTTGCAAAATAAAAATCCCCGTGCTTGCTTTGAACACACGAACAGTGGAGAAACAGGCTGGGAGTAAAACCAGAAGGTTGCTTCATTCAAAACATGCCCTGGGATAATCCCTGTGTCACGACAGGAAATAACACCAAAGGTTCAGGTAGATTAAGCCATTGCTGCCTGGAGAAAAGCAGAATAATGAATCCTGACAGCCTGCAAACACCAGCACAGGGCCAGCACCCCTTCCTGAGCTCCTCGATTTCCTTGGGATGTGTCACAGCCCGTTCCAGCTCAGAGTGCTGCCACGAAGCATCTCATGACAAAACACTCCAGCCAAAGGATGGAATTAGCCCATTGTTAAGCAGACCTTTGCCCGTAGGTGTGCCTGTCAGGAAGCCCCTCCTGGCTGCAGCCCCACTGCAGGGGAGGGGAGGAGATTCCAGTCCCTCCAGCTCCTGCACACTGGGACACTGCTTGCAGACAGGGTGGGACTGTAGTGAGCACAACCCTGGTTTTGGGAGAAAACCTTGGATTTAGAGAATACAGGCCTGGTCTGATGAGAAAAGCTTGGTTATACTTCCTAGAGAGGGTGTGGAGTGTTCCTTACTGGAGAGACTGAACATCTGGAGACAATCCCTGGAAGTGCCCGCAGCCAGGCTTGGAGTCACCTGGCACAGTGGAAGGTGTCCCTGCCCACGGGACATTAGGATCCTTTCCAACCCAAGGCATTCCAGGATTTTCTCCCATTCCCAGAGCACTCCCCAGACACTCAGAACCCTCCCACAGCAGCAGCCTGACACTCCAACACCACCCAAACATCCCAAATTCCACAGCCGAGTGCTGAAAACCTCAGTGGGCACTGGAGCAGTTTGAGGACATCATCTCCAGGAGAATTCAGAAGGTAGGGCCAGCAGGATGCTGGAAAGGGCTCTGCCATTCTACCATGCTTATCTGGAGGGCACAAATTGGAATTTTATCTGCTTTTAAATCCTTGCTGGTGCCATGCAGCCCGTCCCAAACACAGAGCCGTGCTGTCTGGTGGACAGGACAGGCTTGTGGGCTCCCAAGCACAGCTGGAACTCTGTGTTCCAGAACCTTCTACGAGAAAACTCCAACCCTGGGTTCAGACAGCAAGAAAAGGGAAAGCTGATGGGATGTGCTCATACAGAGCCCATACTGTGCCCAATCTATAGCACACGTGGCACAGGCACCCAGTACACATTTGCTACTTGTGGTGAACACGACACTCTGGGGACACCACAGGACATTCTGTCCTGATGGGGAACAGCCTCAGAGTTCCTGCTCAGCCTGAGCTCTTCAGCTCCTGGGGTGACAGAACTCTTAGTCTCTAAGGGGATCATGGCCCCATTAATTTTATGATTTATGGTAACAAGGTGCACTTTTTTGCCAAATAAAATATGAAATTAAATATAACTTTGTTTGCTGCTGTGAGGACTTGGGTCATTCTGATGCTGGTCTGTTTCCTGTTTCAGGGAGATCTTCAGTGCAGAGCTGCATCTTCCCTTCTACTTCACTTCCACAGAACTTTAATTAAAGTCCACAAGCACAAAAAAAGATTCACCTACCACTGGCAACAAACAACTACCGAGGTGAAATATAAAAGCCTTGAGGAAAAATTAAACCAAAATAAAACATTAACCAGGCAACAAAACCAGAAGTCCCTAAAAATACATATCCATGACATTGGAGTCAAGGAAACACTAACTCCATTCTGGGCTCTGTGACTCTCCTGCTGAGTTTGATTGCAGAAACTCTATGTAAATACATCAAAAATAGGCATTAAAAGCCAGTGATCACCATCTTTACTAACAATTAGTTTCCAAGAAGTACGCAACTATAAATACAAAAGAATACTATAAACTTTAATAACAGACATGTGGCTGTTTTATTCACCTATTGATTTTGTTTTTTTCATTTAGCACCCATCTTGCAATGAATGTGTTGTGAAAGGGGTGTGAGAGCAAATGAAGGAATGAGAGAGAGAGGAAAGTAGGGACATGTAAAAGTTTTTACACAGTTCTCTGAGGCAAAATTGATCAGAACATGAAGAACCAAAGTCCCTTCACATATGTCATCCCCTGGAGAAATCTCCTTCCCTCTAGACTAAAATTTCCTTTAAAATAGAATCTTGATGAGGATCTTGTGAAGCTCCAAGGAGAGGAACAATGAGAGCTCTGCACCCTGCCCTGTGAGGCAGCTCCTGGATCCCTGATGAGCAGCACAACCCGACCTGCAGCATCCATCCATCCATCCATCCATCCATCCATCCATCCGTCCGTCCGTCCCAAAGCAGCTCTGGCAAGGGAACATCCCTGACTCTGGGCTGCAATCACAATGCCTGGCACACTCCCTCCAGCCACACATGTTCTCTCAGCCTGCAAACCCATCTTGGAAGCACGTGCTGCGTCTGACACGGCAAAGCACAGCTGGCACAAGTCTGAGAGAGAGATTCCAAAGGAGAGGCTGTAAAATCTGAGCAGCAGAGAATGGGAAGGGAATGAGGACATGTGTGCAGAAAAGACGGGAGATACAAGGACAGGAAGTTGTGAGAATGACTTGTAGCGCCTTGTAACCATTCTGCAGCTACAACACGAGTGGGCTGAGCAGGAGATGAGCAGCAGCGCAGGATGTGTAAAGCCCCGACACTTTCTCATCCCAAACCCCAGGTTGCCATTGCCTTGGAGCTCACACGTGGCATGAGAAGGATGGGACAGGAGCAGAAGTCTATCCATAACTGGAAATCCTGCATCTTCTG
Organism: Brachypodius melanocephalos; assembly: GCA_013398615.1. Taxonomy (NCBI): domain Eukaryota; kingdom Metazoa; phylum Chordata; class Aves; order Passeriformes; family Pycnonotidae; genus Brachypodius; species Brachypodius melanocephalos. The sequence continues at coordinate 1,044,200 of VZSR01000247.1, read as the reverse complement.
CACCATATTTTTCGTTAAAGGTGTATCCAGTACTGGAGGATCTGCACAGATTGTCTGCCCCATCCTCTCCTTCAAGGGAGAAGTTGAACTGAACAGTCCCCCTGGGAGAATTCCACAACTGTCTGGGTGAGCTGCTCCAGAGTTTCGGAGCATTCAACCAAAGCACATCCAGAAAGGGGAGGAAAAGGCTCATTTGCACCTGGAAATGAACCACTAGTTCCCTCCATCTGTGAGCAGTTACTCTGCCCTCAGGTGTTTTCCAGAATGAGCAAACCCAGCTCTATTATCCTTTCTTAGAAACAAGATTTTAAAGCTCTTTACTATTTTTGCTCTTTTCTAAATTCCCATCAGTCGCATCATTATTTTTAAAGCCTTCTGCTCAGAACTGAAACCTCAACAGCCCTGGACACACGGACAGCAAAGACCCAAGATTCATATGCAATTCCCATTACAATTATTGAGATATTGAAATTATTAATATATTAACAGATTCTTTCTGTGTAAGAGCCCTTTGTTCATATTATTCTGCTTATGAAATGATTACAGCCTTCACTGTTACGTCTGACAAGTGACAAGGAGGTCATTATGGATTTTTACTGATGCATTGGATTAATTTAAATGACTTATTTTTCCTAAGAATATGGGGTTTAATGCTATTCCCAGAGTACTCACCCCACTTCCTGACTGGCAACAGATCCTGGCTCAATAATATCCAGCAGCCACTGACATTGCTGCTGACAGAGTTAATGTCACTGCCTTTCTGTACCTGCCCTGCCACTGCTCCCTCCTCGTGCCAGAATATGCCTAGCACATGGAGCAGGAACTGGCTCAGGAACTGATCCCAACATAAAACAGGCTCAAGTGCCACCAAACTGCAGCTTTAAGTCATTAAAGGAAATATTAAGCAGTAACCAGCTCCAGGAGGATTCCCTCATCCAACAGTTTGGTTGAATTGTTTCTGTGAGAAGCTTACACTGATTTTTGCTCACCACTGTACCCCTGTCAGGGCAAAAAAACTAACTGCTAAATAAACAAACTTAGTGGGGTCCTTCCTGCTACCAACCCAGCTGCTAAGGAGTCTGAAAGTGTCCCATAGCTTCTTCCCCTCCTCTTTTTTAAGGCTAAATATTCCTTTTCCCTTTCTTTGTCTCTTACCCACCCTCCATTTCTCAGAAATCAATCTCAGAAACTGTCTGAACGGTTTCCTGGACTAACCCAGGGTGAATTTCTCCAGGCTGAGTACACAAAGCTTTTAAATGACTTGTCAATTATGAGCTGCAGACCGAGGAATGAGGACAGCTGGGTGTTGCACTGCCAGAGTGAAAACCTGATACTGTTACAAAAAGTGACTCCTGTTCCACTTGAGTGCAGCCTCCTCTTAAATTGAGCCATATAAACAGCAGCACTGTTACACCGGCAGTAATCTGTCTCTCAAACAAAAGAACACACAAAGATAGGAGGGGAGACGAAGAGGAATGTTCCGTCCCTGTGTGTGTTGATATTCCTGTGGAACATGTCATGCTCTGCAGTCCTTCCGAACTCCCGGCAGCAAAACACGCCAGAACAGGGGAAATCTGAGACTCACCTGCACTGACAACACCGGCACAGGGCGAGGTGTTCTCCAGGACTCACCTGCACTGACAACACCGGCACAGGGCGAGGTGTTCTCCAGGACTCACCTGCACTGACAACACCGGCACACACTCAGGTGTTCCTCTGCAGGGCTCCTACAGAAGTACTGTAATTACATCACACAGAGTGAGGAAACCCAACACGCAGCCTTACCCCGGACCAAAATGTACAGATGATGCACCGGTGCTCACAGGCCTGTGCAACACCCCATAACTGCTGCAGGAGCGCCCAGTGTTGGGGTTTGGCATTTCCACAGCTCGTACCTTGCGGATCTCTTCGGGCAGCGCGTGGACGGGGCCGTGCCGCTCCATGGCCTCCCGCAGGCTCGGCG
>VZSR01000247.1:1025852-1042137 GCA_013398615.1 Brachypodius melanocephalos | reverse complement strand
ACGACTCATCTCTAAGATGAAGAAGCATTACTAAGTTTGGGAGCTGAATAGAGGAGAAAAGGGGGAGCTGGATTGAAGAAAGTAGTGAATTTTAGGGGATAGAAACAAAGCCTTTATTGGGGAAAAAAAAAGGGGGTTGGAAATTGCATCAGTTAGGGGGGGGAAATCGTGAGTTTTGGGAGGAGGAAAAATGGGTGAGTAGGTGGTGTCTCGAGAGGGAGGCAAAGCCCGTTCGGGCGCCCGGTGCCCTCCATCTCCCCCCCAGCTTTGCACGGCGCTGCCACGCGTGTCACCGCGGGTCCCTCGCGTGTGGCCGCCGTGCCCCGTCCCGCGTTGCGTGCCGAGCTCCGAGCCGCGCTAATCCCGCCTTGGCAGCCGCCTCACGCCCCCGCCTCCATTTTAACCTCTTCGTGCTTCCACGCCAGGCGCGGGCGAAGCGGGGAGTGTGTGTTGCGTGTGAAGGGCGGCTCGCCCCCCGCGGGGGTCATTAATTAAGATCTGCATTAATAGGAGCTGGCGAGAGCCCGCCTTGGCTGGGAGCGGGGTCTGGCCGCGCCGTGCCGGCAGCTGCTCCCGCCGTGCGTGATGGCGGCGGGCGGGGGGGCGGCGGCGGGCGGCGGCTCTCACGCGATGGCGAGGCTGACGTGCCGAGCCAGGGTGTCGTGAGGCGCGGCCGTGAGCTCAGCGCGGATCACCGCGGGCGGCGAGCGGGGGGAGCGCGGGGCAGGGCGGGGGGAAGGCGGGCGGCAGCACGCAGCAGGCAGGGAGGGACGGGGGAACGGAGGATGCTGCATCCCGGCCCCCCCGGCTGTGCCCACTGAGGAGGGGCTGAAGGGGACCGGGCCAGAGGGATCTGAAGGGATCCAGTCTTAGGGATCCCGTGTTTGCGGGGTCTGAGGGGAGCTTGTCCCAGAGGGTTCTGAGGGGATCCAGCTCTGGGGATCCTGTTCTTGGCGGGGGCTGTGGGGTTCTGAGGGAATCCAGCTCTGGGAATCCTGTTTTTGGCGGGGGCTGAGGGGAGCCTGTCCTGGAGGAGCAGGTGAGGGGATCCAGTCCTGGGGAAAATGGAGGCGATCCTGTTCTTGGGGACCTGAAGGGAGATTGGATAAAGAGGAGCCTGTGGATGAGAAGATCCAGTCCTGGGCAGCTGAGGGGAGGCTATTGTAGGGGAAATAAAGGAGATCCTGTCCTTGGGGTCTGAGGGGAGCTTGCGCAGTGGGAGCCTGTCCTTTGGGAAGGTTGAAGGGAGCCTGTCCGAGGCGATCAGGGGAGATCCTGTCCTGGAGGTGTGGAGAACCTGGCAGAGCCACGCTGAGCCAGCCGGGATGCCCCCACGCCAGGGGCCCTGTGGGAAGCAGAGCACGGGAGAAGCTGCTCCCACCGCACTCAGCTCTGAAGCAGCTGTTTCCTCTCAGCAGGAAGCCCCCACAACCCCCCCCCACTCCTCACGGAACCCGCAGCCCGCTCCACACATCCGCGCTGGGCTGAGGGGCTCGGTCAGCCCCTGCCCGAGGCCTCGAGCTCCGGCCAGGCCGTGTCTGTGCCCATGGCACGGTGCCGCTGTTCGTGCCAGCCCCGGCGCCCGGCACCGCTCGGGATCAGGTTCCAGGCGGCGCGAGCAGCTCCAAGGACAAACGAACGGGCAAGAACCGAGTGCGTGACACGCAGCAGTCATAAGGCAGCTATTTCCATTGTTTTCCGGCAGGCTTTGTACCTTCTCAAACACACGTGGAAAGCCTCCCGCTGCTTAGAAATCCCAGCCCGGAGGAGCAAAGTCCGTGCCAGTGGGCAGCTGGGGAAAAAGGCAATAAAACACCAACACCCTCTTCGCACAAAGCGGGACCGGCCGAGGGGCTGGGAGGGTGAATAGGTGTGTCCGCACCTGCAGCATTCTCTGGACAATGAGAAATCCAACTTTTATGCCAGCCCTCTGGCTTTAGGCTGCCCTTGTATTTGCTCAGTACAAAGAGCGGCGCGGGGAAGCGGTTTTGCAGCGTTGTCTGCAAACAGTTCCTCTGGGAAGCTCCGGTTGTTTTCCTAGGGAGGAGCAGAGCTCGGTTATCGCTCCGTGGGTACACAGGGGATTTGGGGAGGAGCGGGGGGTCCCGTGCCGGAGCAGACGTGCGGCAGGAGGGGTCAGGGGAAGGACAGGGCTCGGAAGGCAGCGAGATTATTCCCGGTGCTCCCTGCACATCGCGTTGGTTCCCCTTTTGCAGCGGTATTTGCTGCATTTGTTTGGTTTGCTCCGCTTGCCCCCTCTTTGTAAATGTCACAAGGACGAGAGCGTGGGGGGAGAGGGGCCTCAGTGGGAGGATGTTTGGAGAAGGGATCTGAGCGCCAGGGCTACCTGGGAGTCAAGGGCAGGCAGGTCGCTCTGTGCTAAGAACAGAAACTCTGCAAAGCAGCAGGGAAATGATAAAATCAGGAAAGGCGGGGTGGAGCAGGGTGTGCGGGAAGGCAGTGGGGAGGGAATGGTCCCACTCTCCAGAGGCACCGATGCCGGCCCAGGGCAGAGCACAGAGGAGCGTGCTGGTGGCACTGGGACACGCAGGGCAGCAACGGGAACCCGAGGGATGTGCTCCTGCCGTGACATTGCCAAATCAAAGTCAAGCTCTTGGCTGCAAGAGCGCATGAGGTGACTCAGAGAAAGAAACCATATGATTAAGCAGCAGCTGAGTGCCAGAAATGAAGAGCTGTCAAGGATAATACCAGGAGTGTGTGTGTGGAGGACAGTGGGTTTATTTGCCACGATAGGAAAGGATTTGAAAGGGAATACAAGACGCTTGTACTGAGTCTGACTTGGCAGCAAGAGGAGTTGGGAAGGGTGCCAGGAAAAGCCTCGCGGATACAGGGCTGGGGTGAGGAGGGAATGCAGAGCACAGAGGCAGCGCCGGCAGTCAGGAACGGGCACAGAAGGGCAGAGGGCACAGACCAGTCAGCAGGATGGGGAGGGAATCAAAGAATCGTTAGAGCTGGAAAAGATCTCCAGGATCATTGAGTCCAACCTTTGCCTGACCAAATACTGCATTGTCACCAGCCCAGAGCCCTGAGTGCCACGTCCAGTCATTCCTTGGACACCTCCCTGGGCAGCCCCTTCGAATGCTGAAAAACCCTTTCCATGAAGAAATTCCTCCTGATGTCTAACCTGAACCTCCTCTGGCAACAGCTTGAGGCTCTTTCCTCTTCTCCTTTCAAAACGTCCAAGCAAAAGCCCAACCCCCTGGGAGATAGTGCAGAGGGGTTGGAGGTTTCGTTCTCTATTTTTAAGGCATTCAAGGGCATATCTGTAAGATCTCCTAATGCTCCTGGATGACAATGATGGTGGCACTCCTGATGGCTCCTCAGGCAAAACAGAACTGTTACCATGAGGGCGAGGTTCGTCCGTGCAGGAGTCAGCAGTTTCCCAGGAGCCTGCCAGGGAACTCCCATGGGATCGGAGAAACCCCATCAATCTCCCCTGTTCCCCCCAGCCACCAGCAACCTGCTCTTTCCTAATTTACACACAGGAGCTGGAGGGAGGGAAACGTTCCTACTGCTGGCTTAAAAAAAACAAAACACAACAAAAAAAGAAAAAAACACCTGAAAATCCTGCCAAAACAGAACTGCACACAAAGCCCTCCCCACTGGAAAGGGACAAGGATGGATGAAACAAGACAGATATTACAGCCTTGGTGAGCTACTGGAACAAACACCAGGCAGAAACGAAGGAACTGTGGAGTCGCTATGAAACATGAAAAGATAAAGAGAAAACACAACTGAAGGAAGCTGGGATGTTTAGAGGATGGAGCATTCCAAGGAGGATGGTGGGGCTCACTTGAATCCAGGGAGCAGGATGAGAGTGCATGCATCATTCTGAGATCCAGCATGCAAAAACAATCCCTGGGTTTCCCAGCCAACAATGAAGGAAATGGGATTGCCCCTATAAATAAGGGCTAGTGAGGAGAATCTTTGCAAGCCCTGACACCTGCCCTGTGTTTTTGATATTTCCTGATGACACAGTTCTGGAGCTTTGCTTGGGCTTCTCTCCATGCCCTTTGAAACACTTTTAACAGCAGCATACAGTGCCTGGCAGGAGGTCAGGCTGCTCCTTCCTCCACCTCATTTTAGTGCCCAACTCCTGCTTTGTGATTGCCCTGCAGTGTCCTGGCACATCCTGATAGGAAAATGCAAATGTTGCATTTCCGTGGCATGGCCCGACAATTTAAATTTATCTCCCACGAAGAGATAACAGCACGTGTGTGTTGATCACAGGCTGTTGCTACAACAGCCTTGCTAAAAAGTAGCCCTACCCTCAATATGTGCGGAACTGAGATGAAAATAAGGTGGGATAAGATTCTTCTTGCTTTGCTTTAGAACCTGTTTCCTCAAAAGGAGCAAGGACAAGACCCCAGCTAACATCCAAATAGAGAGAATGTTCAATGAAGTGCAAAAATGGTTATTTCTGGTGTCTAAAGGTAGGTACTGGGAGAGGTGATGGCCAAAGGAGTTGGACTTGACTCAGTCTCTATACTGCCCTGACCAAGAGCTCGGCTGTCCTGTCCTGAGGCCACCTGAGGTGACCCATGGCTCCATGCCGGCTGAGCTGGCAGCTTGTGGAGCCCAGGGAGGTGCAGGTGGTGTGGCAGCCACCACCTCGCCATGCTGGCTGGTATCTGAGGGCTCTGCAGCAGAATCCTACACAGGGAGCTGCAGACCCCTCAGGGGGGTTCTTTTGGTGCTCCTCTAGTGCTGCTCAGCATCACAAACTTTGCCCCCATTCCTGTGAATCTGTCAGCAAGTGATGGTTTCCATACTTTTCCAAAGTATCCTAAATGGTTTAAGAAAGGAGGTTTTAGATAAAATCGCTTTTAAATCTTTAGGTTTCTTTGTGATTTATCCCAAATAAAAGCTATTGAAGAACTTGGCACAGCTGCCAACAGAATGCCCAGAGCTGTTGAGATGTCTGGGAGGAAGGGTGGGGTCTCCCTGCCAGGAGTCCCTGAGCTGTAGGGTCCCTCCAGCCCGAGCAGCTGTGACTGTGTTGTCAGAGGCACACACAGAGGTGTCCGTGGCTCCTGGGGAAAGCAAACCCTGTGTGTGACCCGTGAGAGGCTTGTGAAATGGGCCAGTGTTTCCCAGTCACCATGGAGTCACCCAGGGAACAGGCAGATTTTCTTCCTGTTTACACAACATGGCACCAGCAGCTTTGTCCCCATCTCTGGTGACCTGCAGCCACCATTGGGAAGCCGTGTTGACACGCCATGGCAATAACAACTTTGCCAGAGGGTTTTTGAAGAGGTCCCCATCCCCACAGAGCCCGGCCCTGCCTCAGGATGCTGCAGTGCAGGAGGGCTGCGAGGAGATTCAGCCCCAGCCTGCAGCCACCAGGGTACCAGGGAGGGCACACCAAAGGTGGCCCAGATATGTCACAGGGAATTGCTCCCCAGGGAGTGGCAACAACGACCTGCATCCAGAGTCAGTCCTGGGAGGGGGGCTGAGGGAGCTGGGGAAGGGAATGGAGCCCCAGCAGAGGATGAGGGAGCTGAGAAAGGGAATGGAGCACCAAGAGAGGCTGAGGGAGCTGGGGAAGGGAATGGAGCCCCAGCAGAGGCTGAGGGAGCTGAGAAAGGGAATGGAGCACCAGGAGAGGATGAGGGAGCTGGGGAAGGGAATGGAGCACCAGGAGAGGCTGAGGGAGCTGGAAAGGGGCTCAGCCTGGAGAAAAGGAGGCTCAGAGGGGACCTTGTGGCTCTGCACAAGTCCCTGCCAGGAGGGGACAGCTGGGGGGGTCGGGCTGTGCTCCCAGGGAACAGGGACAGGATGAGAGGGAACGGCCTCAGGCTGGGCCAGGGGAGGCTCAGGGTGGACAGCAGCAGGAATTTAGTAAGGGAAAGGGTTAAACTTTGGAAGGGGCTGCCCAGGGAGGTTTGGAGTGCCCATCTCTGGAGGTGTCCAAGGAAGGGCTGGAGGTGGCACTCAGTGCTCTGGGCTGGGGACAAGGTGGGGATCAGGCACAGGCTGGACTCGGTGCTCTGGGAGGGCTTTGCCAGCCTCAGGGGTTCTGTGATCTCATCACTGTGCGAGACTGAGCCTTGCTGGGAACTCAGGCTGGACCTGGGGTTCCTGCAGGGACTCAGGCTGCTGCCACCCTCTGTGAGTCCATCTTAAAGTGCAGCAGGTGATGGCTTAAAGCCAAAGGTGGCACTCAGGACCCTGTCACACCACACAGGGACAGTGCACTGCACAACTCACCGTTTTTTCATAGCACTGTGAATAAAGTAAAAGTGAATTCTTTTCCCAGCAGTTGTCGTGAGCGCTTTCGTGAGCCTCCATTTCATGGCAGAAAATTTCATTCCCAAAGAGTTCTGCTGTCGTGTGGGGATGGTGAGAAGCGACAGAGTCCCCAGCTGCACCAGCAGAGCAGCAGGCACGGGCTGTCACAGGCCATCAGTCACAGCTGCACCAGGGAAACCCACACAGCAACCAACCTGGCAGCCCACACTGCAGCTCCTCTCACAAGCTGTGCTTGTCTTCCCTGCAGAACCCAGAGTTACAAACCCAAGCTCCCTGACCTTTACCTGCTGGCCTTTCTTGCAGGGCTGAGAGGAAGTGCCGTGGGTTGTTCCACAGGGTGTGCGGGGTGATGGCCATGTCCCCCCAGCAGGATTTGGGGTGCCCAGCACGGGGATCAGCTCACAACGTGTCCCACTGTCCCTGCACTCTCCCTTCTCCCCATTCCTGTGTGGGAGAGCACCACACTAATCCCCCCTTTCTGGGGAGACAACCTCCCTTTCCAGATCAAGCCAGATCTGTCTCCAAGCCTGCAATTTTGGGAGCTCTGCAGTGTGTCACCTGCTCACCTGGGCTCGGTGCCTGTGGAACAAAAGCTCTCCCTGCTGCTGTTTGCTCTTTGTCCAATATCCCTTTGAGTACACCTCCCATATCTGGGCTGATACGGTGGGAGATACTCACTGTAGTATCTTGCACTCACAAAGGGAGGATCAGCACTTCCTGCTGGGGGTACAGCACTCCCCACCCCAAGATTAAGGGCACATTCAATATTTATCGAGCTGTCACACCTTGAGGCCCTGCCAGGATTAAGCTCCACGGTACCTGGTGCTCTAAAACCCTGATAAGAGGCAGTCCCACTCCCCCTGTGCCGTGTGTGTCCCTGCTCACCACCAATGTCACAGTGCCCGGAGCTGCCACCCCGGTTATTTTAAGGATGGCAATGACTTCCACACAGGTGTCACCTTTCAGAACTCTCAAAAATAGAACTTTAGAAAGTGCTTCACGTAGCCCTTACCTTGTAAAGCCTTCCCAGTGGAGGGGAGGGGACTGGCCAGAGCAGCAACAGGACACAGGAGTTTTGGGAATTAACCTGGATCCAAAAAGAAGCGTAATTACAGGTTATTTATACAGAGCCTTTTTCCTTCACAGACTGCACAGAAAATGGATTGAATCACGGAATCATGGAACCACTGAAAAGCCTTCCAAGACTGAATCTAACCTGTGACCAATCCCCATCTTGTCCCCAGCCCAGAGCACTGAGTGCCATGCCAGGCCTTCCTTGGACAACTCTAGGGATGGTAAAATGATGAATTGCAGAATAATCCTCATTTTACACTGAAAGAGATGTTTGCTCAGACAGGCCAAGCTGAAAGAGCATCCAGATCTCTGGATTATAGAATCATGGAATGGTTTGGGTTGGGAGAGAGATTAAAGTTCATCTCATTCCACCCTGCCATGGGCAAAGACACTTTCCACCATCCCAGGGTGCTCCAAACCCCATCCAGCCTGGCCTTGGACACTTCCAGGGATTGTTCCATTGATTTCAGCTTGATCACAGCTTTCCTGCTTTGGAATAAATCCATGATCAGTAAAAGATAATTCTGTGAAGGCGTTAAGGACAATCAGACAGGACTGATCATTTATGTTTGCAAACGTGTGAAGCTCCCTGTGGAAGTGCCTTTTGCCAGTTCTTTATGGGGGATCAGATCCCTGATTATTCCCTGAAAACCAGCCCTTCCCAGCTGTGCGTGTCCCCAGGGAATCAGAGGCAAATCCTGTCTCTGGTTGCCAGTGCAGCCTCCCCTGTTCCATGGCACTGCAGAACGTGTCAGGACACCAGCACAGCTGATCTGGCACGTCACTGCTGCACAAGGAAATGAAAATAAATACAGATTTATGAAGGAAGGCCCATTTCTGGCACCAGGCACGGATTTCCTGGCTGACTGCTAATACCGAAGTGCAGATCCTCTATTTTATATCAGCCAGGGGAAATCCCAGCAGTTCATGCCACAGCATTAAAACATAGGGTTCTAAAAATAGCATGACAGAGCTGGACTGGAAACAGCAGTAAAAACGAGAAAGGAAACCTTGTCCTTCTGTGTGCTTGGGGTTTTTTTTGAAAGCAAGGATGTTAAATTCAACCCCGAGAGCTCATTGCAAAACAGCAGGGATTGGAAGGTGAGCTGGGAATATCAAAATAGCCACTGCACAGGGACATTTCTGTGTTTAAATTCTACATTTCTTTAACATTTCCAAAACCTACTTCTCTAAAAAGGAGGGTGTTTCCCAACCTCTGCGTTCTCCACCAGTTGTGTTTTTCCTGCATAACCACGTTCATTTCTCCTGTGATCCTGATAATTAACCCACATGGATAGACTGGAAATTCAGATATTTCACTGTTTGACCTGCAAATCCACATTCAGATTCAACCCAGCTCCCTTGTGCCATTCCATTCCCTCAAACTAACAGGGAGAAGAAGAAACAGGGAAGAGTCTTTCCTGCCTGAGGGCCCCTTGGGAGACCACACAGGAAAACACATCTCATTATCCCACCATAACGTGGGAAAAATCAACCATCCCCAGGCCAGGGAAATGATGTCAGGGGCTGTAGGTTTCTCACAGTTGAATTAAATACACAACACCCACAAAAATCCCAGCTCAGTTGGATGGAGGACTCACAGTTATCCCAGGAAATCAGCAATCCTTGCAGCCCTGCTGACCCAAGGAGATCCCCTGGCCCTTCCCCCGTGTGTGACTCCCTCGCAAACGCCTCTCTGGCAGGTTGGGAAAGCAAAGTTTGTGAGAATTTCTCGTGGTTTTCCCCTGGAAACGGAGTTTCCCAGGAATCACGCTGTCCAAGAGGAAGAGGTCAGGGGGATATTTGTACAGCTGGCTGGTCAGGTTGCCTTGGTATGGATTTTCCAGAGGTCTGGTTACTTGTGGACCTGCCAATCCATTCCCAAGCCTGACTCATTAAATTCACTCAGTATGGCAACAGCCAGCATTGCTTTTCCATATTTTTTAGCATTCTTGCTAATCCATAAAACTTAGCGACTCGGAATGAAAACCACAGGAAGAAAGAGCTAACGAGGTCCTCCTGTAAGGGTCTATTTCTACAACTCCCATTAATGTTAATTGGCCTTACAAGAGACACAGCAAAAGGAAAACAGGCCCTGGAAGATGGAAAAAATCAACTTATTTGTGCAGCCAGGTAATGACCCCCTTTGCACAGCCTTGCTCAGTCCAACAGCCACAGCTCTCGTGGCTTTATCCCTCCTCAAAAGCCTCGAGACACGTTGCAGATGACCAGACTGCCAAAGACACTCAGTCACATTATTTATGCTGTCACAGCACATGACTTAATAGGAAAAGAAGAAGAAAATCCAAACCCACAACGGTATCAGGGGAGCACTTGAATTTCAGCATGTATTTGATTTGTAAGGAAGATTTAAATTCTGAAAAAACTGATCTGGGGAAGGTCGCTGCCCAGGGCAGGGGGGGAACAGGAGGGGCTTTAAGGTCCCTCCCAGGCCAAACCAGGCTGGGTTTGTGATTGTGATCGGCCCTGGAGGCTTGGTGAGATCAGAACAGATCCCAGCTGCGGCTGGAGGAGGCTGCAGGGGCTCGGTGCCCTGCTTGGCGTGCCGGCCGAGGTGTCCTGGCCACGGCGGCTGCTCCGGGCAGGAATGCGGTGTCAGGAGCCATCAGGGAGCTCCACGGGGATGTGAGCCCCCGGCAGAGCTAATCTGAGCAATCTGCCCTGCTCCCCAGCTAATCCTGCCCCTGCTCACACCACAGCACTGCCCTCGGCTGGACCCTGAGCCTCTTAGGGCCGCTGCCATCCGTGCAAAGCTTCCAGAGCAGCTCCAGCACTGCTGGGATGGGGCTGGAGCCAGACCAAACCCTCAGCTGAAACTCGTTCCCTTAACTATTCAAATAAAGCATTTCCATAACCACAACCAACAACTGCCGGCAGTTTGGGAAGTGACAAAGAAAGGCTTTCTCAAATAAATTTCATGAGAAGGAAGGTGAAAATGTGGCTGAGAAGTTTTGTTTGAGGCCACATGAAGCCAGCTTTTGTTAGCTGATGTTTGTCCTTGTGGGAATCATAGGATGTGATCAGATGGAATACATTGGGATGTTGGGATTGTGCTGGGCAGGGCCAGGAGCTGGAGTCCATGGTCCTTGTGAGTCCCTTCCAACTCAGGGTGATCCAGTAGAACCCGACACATGCCAAACCTGAGGCATTAAAAGCCTTTCACATGAAGCCCACAGCAAAATTTAAGTCATAGACAGGGCACCTTTAAAATAAATCAGGTTTAGGGTGGGGGTTTTTTGTTATTATTGTAACTACACAGCAACAAGCAGCAATTCCTGTGCCCTCCTACCCCACTGGGATGTCAGCAGTGGACTACCACTCATCAGCCTCCTAAAGGAGATCATTAAAAATCACTGTTAATTAAAGCTCAAGCAGTGTGGAGATGCCAGAGGGGGCTCTGGGATCTCTGCAGTGGCCGGAGCTGCCGGAGCTCCCACCCCATCCATTGCATCACCCCGTGTCCCCGGGCAGCATCTGCATTTTCCCAGCTGGGCCATTAAAGTGAACGACGAGCTGGTGTTTCCCGAGGAGAGGAGCTCCCAGCGAAGTGCTGATTCTGGGAATTCTGGAGAGAGGAAGGGCTCTGACATGAGCAGGGGAAAAGCAAAGGCTCCTTCCCAGCCCTGCTAGGACGGTGCCAGGCACACACACAACACACAGCACACACATCTGGGCTCCTGGGCCTTCTCCAGCTGCCTTTGGAGAATGCTAGACAGGAAATCGGTGCCACAGGGCAAATATTCATTCTTCCCCACTTCCCTCCCAAAGCAAGCCCAGATTTGCCCTGGCTAGACTGGCTTCCTGCAGAGCACCGCGGCCTCCCCGGAGCATCCCCGGCAGAAATGACGAAAATGTGTGTGAGGTGGAAAAACAAACAAACACCGGCTGCCAGATGTTTGCAACACCGACCCAGGAACGCGGAGCTCACAGGAGCAGCCGATGCTCACGTTGCTCTTCCAAGCCAGGCCTGGAGAAGCTGCCAAGTCCAGCCTTGGACCGAGTACCCCCATTCCCACTAAACCCCATCTCCAAGTGCCACATCTGGAACCCCTGCAGGGATGGTGGATGCTCCTGGAGCAGGAGTGGGGTGTTTGGTGCTGCATCCCTGACAGTCAGGGACATGAATCCTGCCTTTTCCCTGCTTGCCTCCTGGCACGGGAGATGATGAGGATTTTGGAGGCATCACAGCGTCCCACATCTCCTGGGTGCCTCCCCACATCCCCTGCCTCTGGCTGGGACACTCAGGCTTTGTTCCCTGCGGCTGTGGAGTGACCGCCTGGGCTGGAGAGATCAGCCTGGGACCCTGCTGGCACCTTTGGGTGCCCCTGTGTGCAGCCCCAGCCCCGGGCAGCCCGTGCCGTACAGAGCTCTCGGCTCAGAACAAACCCTCGCAGCCTTTGTACATCCAGTGCTGCTCTGGGCGGTGTTATCGCAGCCTTATCAGTGACAAATGAGCCATTCGAGCTGCTCAGCTGCTCTGCAGCCCCTCGGGAGAGCACACGGGGAGAAGGGAAGGACACGGGGAGCAGCCCCGGGGATGGAGCGAGGCAGCTCCGTGTGACCCGGCCCGGCCCGGCCCGGCCGATTGCGGCTCATGGAGCAACAGGGCACGAACAGAGCCCGAGGATCAGCAGAACAATGGGAACGGCTCACAAGCCACGTCCTGGTGTTGCAAGAGCCCCCAGGAGCAGCCAGAGCCGGGAGGGCCCAGGGGATGCTCCCGGAGCTCGGCGGGCTCTTCCTCCCCAGGGCGGCTGCACACGCGAGCCGGAGCCGCTGGGATTAAACGGGGTCAGCAGCGGGTCCCTGCCAGGGCCGGGTGACAGCAAACCCTGCCCGCCCGCAGCAGTGCCCGGCTGCCCTCGGGACGGGCTTTTAGCACCAGCTCACCAGAAAGCTTCAGCCTCTGTTCCTCACACCCCGGGAGGCAAATTCGGGAGCGTTTTGGGGCTTCTGTTCCCAGCTGAAGCTGCTGCTGGTCCCTCATCCCCCCCAGTCACCCCGTGGGGCTCTCAGCGAGTGCCACAAAGCCAGGCAGGGACAGCCACCACTGCCATGTCCCTACCCTGGTCACCAGCCTGAGAGGGGACACCGACCCCGCAGAGGGGCTGCACATCCACCCAGCCTGACTGAGGGCAAGTGGAACACGAGGGGTTGGAAGAAGGGGAGCAGTTGGAGCAGTGAGAGCTTTGGGATGTGCCCAGGGAAGAGCAGGTCACCCCTCCCCAGGTGTGCAGGGCTCCGGTACAGCTTCGAGTGACACCAACCCCCCGGGGTGGCTCAGGAGAGCTCCCAGCGCCCCTCCAGGCCCATCCCTGTCCAAAGCAGACACGAATCAGGGTGAGCCCGGCTCCCCAGCCCAGCAGGAGCCTCCTGCTCCCCATGCCAAGGGTGGGGAGGGGTCGAGCCCTTCCCTGCCCGGGCAGGAGACAGCAGCGAACAGCAGGTCCCGGAGCACAGCAGGCACCCCCGGCTCAGGAAAGCGCCTGTCTTTGCACGTCCTTTCCCCTCCATCAGCGCTCTGGGTGCTGCCAGAGGAGCTGCCAGCGCTGCTCATTAACACCTGCTCATTAACCCAGCAGCGCCCGCTGGCCCCGCACCTCCGGAGATTTTACCGGGCTGCACAAAGATCCCCTGGTGACAGAGCAAGAGATCTCAGTGCTCCCGAAGGTGTCAGGGCTCAGGCAGCCAGTGGAACCTCCTCCAGCAGCAGCTGGTTCCCAAGGCAGCCCTGTGGAGAGCAGGGCCAGCAGAATTCCTGCTCTCCCTTCTGCTCTGGAGCAGCTCCAGAGGTGAGGGCAGAGCGGGGCTGGGGAGGGGAAGGGGAGTTCAGCCCATGGCTCCCTGCCTGCCCGGCTGTCCCAGCACTGAGGGCTCAGGCTGCAGCTCTGATCTGATGAAAAACCAGCAGCAGCTTTTGGAAGGTGCAGCTGGTCACCCTTATGGGGGCACGGTGCCAATGGTGCCACTTTTGCAGCTGCAGGGAGCCTTGGGTGCCTCCTCATGGAATTATGGTTTGGGGTGGAAGGGACTTTAGAGATCATCCAGTGCCACCCCCCTGGGACACCTCCCACTGTCCCAAGGTGCTCCAAGCCCTGTCCAGTCTGGCCTTAGATCCACGGGCAGCCACAGCTTCTCTGGGCACCCTGTGCTAGAGATTTTCCACCCTCCCAGCCAGGAATTCCTTCCCAATCTCCCATCCAGCCCTGCCCTCTGGCAGTGGAAGCCATTCCCTGTGTCCTCCATCCCTTGTCCCCAGTCTCTCTCCAGCTCTCCTGGAGCCTTCTCCTCTCCAGGTGAGCACCCCCAGCTCTCCCAGCCTGGCTCCAGAGGGGCTCCAGCCCCTTGGGCATCTCTGTGGCCTCCTCTGGACCGACCCCTGCAGCCCCACAGCAGCCCAGGCCAGGACACACGGGGTGCCCTGAATGCAAACCAATATTCCTCCTTTCCCTGCTTTGCTGTTTGCAATAATTACTGCTCTTTGTGCACTACAATGGCCTCCACAATGTGGTACAAACGTGGGCACTATAAACACTGCTGTGGTTTTATCAAACAGTTCTGAAATGTGCTTCCCATGCCTCATGCTCTGGAAAATGGGCAGGAATGAGACAGAAAGCACCTGGAACATCTCCGTCAGCAGGAGACTTCTGAGCTCAGCAGATCCCAGCTGAGATTATCTGGAAAAGGCATCAGTTGGTGCCTTGGCCTCGGTGCTGCATCCCAGGGAAAGCCAAAGCCCTTTGGTCTGACTGTGCAAACACTGAGTTCATGGGAAACAAACAGGAATTTGATTCCATAGTGGTATTTACTGCAGCACTTCCCTGTCCTGCCCTTCCTGTGACCTGGCTGAGGGTGTTTGGGATGGTTCTCAATGAACACCAGGCCTGGGGGCAGCAGCAGGGACAGGCCAGGCTGGGCAGGGCTTGGAGCAACCTGCTCTGGTGGGGAGCAGAGGAGGGAACAGCCAGGAACTCCCTCACCATCGGTGATGGACTAAAAGAGATGTTCAGTCTCCAGGCTGGGCCCTGGGCTGGGCTCAGAGCTGGGCAGCAGATCCACCACCCTCTGTCTGCATGGACATCATGGATCTCAGAACCATGGGATGGGTTGGGTTGGGAAGGACCTTAAATCCCATCTCATCCCACTCCAGCCACTGGGGACACCTTCCACTGCCCCAGGCTGCTCCAAGCCCTGTCCACCCTGGCCCTGGACACATCCAGGGGCAGCCACAGCTCCTCTGGATCATCTCCAGCAAAGCTGAAGCCGTGTGCTGCCAGGAGCCCATCCCAGAGCAGCTGCAATCCGTGGCTGTGGATTCCTGTCCCCGTGCAGCTGCAGAGGCTGGGCCCTGCTGAGGTACAGGGAGTGCACAGAGTGCACAGACAAACAAACCCCAGCGTGGATCAGCACATGGGAATGTGCTCCTCATGCACGGGGAGAAGGAGGAGATGATTTATCACGGGCTAATTACGCATGAGACAACTTGTACCCGGCTGGTTGGACAAGAGGGAGCCCGAAGAAAACGGAGGCAACAACAACCCTTAGGTCAACCTGACATTTGTTGTTGGGTCTGTGGGAAATTATCCTCATCAAAACAGGCTTTGTAGCCACAAGAGAAAAATAAATATTAATGCAGAAGGATGTGCTGCGATGGCTGGGTGGTGACGACATGGTGAGGATGGAGAAAGCCCCGGGGCAGCCAGAGGTGCTCCCTGGGTCCATCCCCCAGTCCTCACTGAGGTGAGCACCTCACATTTCCACATTAAAAACTACAGATAAAAAGATCCTGCCCTGAGGCTGGGCAGGGGTTTGGTGCTGGCAGCACCAGGCTCATGGTGTGTTGTGCTCTGTGCCTCCCATGACTCAGCTCCAAATTCCCCTCCAGCAGAAGGAAACCCAGGGCCGCTCTGTGCTGTGGCACCCAGGGCACCCTGGCCTTGTCTCACTCTGATTTTCCCAGCAGTGTTGAAAGCAAAAGGATTTCTTTCCCAGGCAAAACTCTTGTGAGCTACGGGAGAGCCACAGAAATCCTATGGAAGTCCTGGGAGAGCCACCCTGCTCCCAAGGAACCTCTCAGTGCATCCATTTATGGTCTCACTCATCTCCAGCACCTCTCCCACAGCCCCTGCCCCAAGCCTGAATCACACACACGGATTGCAGCCCCCCAGGAGCTGGGCTGCATCGTCCTGGGCCACCAGAATCCTGCATTTCAGGGGGTTTCACCCCTCCCAGGGACATTGCTGTGGCTGGAGGCTGTCCAGGAGCTCCAGCCCTGCGGTTTCCCAGTGCGGGCTCAATGCAGCCCTAAAGCGCCTGCCGTGACCTCAGGGCTGACCCTGCTTTGAGCAGGACATTGGTTTGGACACCACCCCAGGCTCCTTCCCACTCCCAGGACACTTCCCAGGGATCCTTCCCACCACCTCCACCCACTGCCTGCACCTTCCCTGGAGCCACTTCCCCAAACAGCCCAGCAGAGCTCCCAGGGCCTGGAAGGAGGGGATAGGGAACATTTCCCACCCCAGGGTTATTCTCGGATCAAATCCCACAGCTGGAGAGCCCCAGGATCACCACCCCAGGCAGGGCAGGGCACAGCCGGGTCCCTGTGGGTGTTCCTGAGCCCTGGCCAGCGTGGCTGCCTCGGGAGCAGCGTTTGTGCCCAGTGGGAAGGGGAATGGTCTGGCTGTTCCCACAGCACCTTCGGGCTGCTGACACTTCACAGTCTCCTCCAGGAACAGCTCCTGCCCTTCTGCCCAGCTCCCAAATCAGCTCCTGCTCAAGCTGTTCCTTCCTCCTGGCCTCTGGGGCACCTTTATCCCTCTGTCCAGAACAGGCTGTCTCATGACCAATCCCAGTGACCGCGGCAGGGGTGACCTCACCCTTCACTGTCACCACAACACTGCCCTGGCTCCTGCCCCCC
>VZSR01000247.1:1005272-1020563 GCA_013398615.1 Brachypodius melanocephalos | reverse complement strand
GCACACGTGAGAAACCACACACTCCAAAATTCCCATTCCTGTTCT
This sequence comes from Brachypodius melanocephalos, assembly GCA_013398615.1. NCBI lineage: Eukaryota > Metazoa > Chordata > Aves > Passeriformes > Pycnonotidae > Brachypodius > Brachypodius melanocephalos. Next base: position 1,020,518 of record VZSR01000247.1, on the reverse strand, counting down.
ACCCTGCACAAAGCCAGGCCTTGGTGTTCTCCTCACAGCTCGAGCACCCTCACCGTGTTATTTGTGGTATTTCTGCCCAGCTCTCTCCAGTTCTTACATCAGGAATTATTTCTGGGACTGCCAGCACTGATGAGGTTTCATTCCAAACATCAGCTGTGCCCGGCCTAAGGGCTGCACCCCACAGCTCTGGCAGTGCCTGTCCTGCCCCAGCAGAGCTCTGGGGACAGGGAAACCAATTCAAAACTTTTAATTGAATCAATTCAAAACTGCCAAGGTAAATGGAGGTGGTGTTCTGAAGGCTGCAGAAGCTGTCCCACTGTCACAAACACAAATCAGGCTGCAGAAGGGCTTCCTTGGTACTGCCACAAGCTGCTCTGCTCCCCAGGGTGAGTCTGGCCAGCCCTCATGTCTCTGGTGTTTTCAGGGTAATTCAAGTCACAGCATCACAGAATCACAGCCCAGGCCAGCAGAGCTGTCCCTTTATTGCTTTCTCAGTTCAACACTGACCCCCCTCATCCTCAGAGGAACTCCAAATCACTTCCCTGAGCGTCTGCAGAGGAGCCAGGCTGAACAGGGATGTGTTTAGTGTGTGCTGCATGGGGAGTTTGGGGTTCCAGGCCAGGAGCAGCACTGGGAAGGGAAGGAAGGGGCCATACCTCAGAGTACTCTCTCCAGCCAAAGTGGTCCCTGCAGAAGTATTTCCACACCGTGTAGCAGTTGGAGCTGGAGCTGGGGCAGGAGGGTGTGGACAGGCGCCGCATTTGGTCGAACTCTGCACTTTCATATAATTTCATAAGGTTCAGATCCACCCAGGACTCCTGGCCCCTGGGAAGAAGGGGGGAAACAGACAATCCTCACCTTTTGTATCCCATTAAACCCACGGTTTTCAGCACAGAGGGACAAACCTCAAACCCAGCGGTTGTCTGAGGTGTGGGATCCCAGAGTGGTTTGGGCTGGGACACTGCCAGGGATCCAGGGGCAGCCACAGCATCTCTGGGCACCCTGTGCCAGGGCCTGCCCACCCTCCCAGGGAACAATTCCTGCCCAAAATCCCATCCAACCCTGCCTCTGGCAGTTTAAAGCCATTCTCCTTGTCCTGGCACTAAGTGCCCTTGTTAAAGGTCCCACGGAGACTCAAGAGGAGAACAGAGATTTCTGAAGAATTTCTCCTCACCAACTCACCAAATAAAGGTCTCTATTTATAAAATAAAGCAGTTCAGTGGAACTATTTGCACAGAGAGAATGAGCACGTTGAACTCTCAGAAGAACGGGGCACGCAACCCAAATTTGGTGCTGTAGAACAGCACAATTCAAAATAAAACTCCACGAGCTCTCAACAGCAGAACGTGACCCCACAAAAAAGTTTCATTTTCTCTGTTCCCTAAATGTAAGAAATAACAGAAAGGTGTAAACTTTCCAGGACGCTGGATTGAACAGGTTCCTCGACTGGCAAGTTATAACACTGATGGATTTTTTCAAAATAAGGATATTTAGGCTCTTCCTTCCACCCTTCTGAAGAACTTCAGCCTAAGCCATGAATCCCCCGGGCCCTCCCCCTTCAGCAAGACAAACACTCTCTAGATGTTATGTACAAATAGATGAGCAGAGAAATCTGTTTTGTAAGTGCTCTGAAAACGCGTGCGGTTTGCAACTCCCGTCCGAGTTCGGGGACGTGTGGCGAGTTACCGCAAACAGGTTCAGAAAAAACAGAAACAGGGGCTGAGCAGGAAATGAAACGCTGTTCCCATCAGAACAGCTGTGAGGCTCAGCACAGCTCACGCTCAAGCACCCTGCCATGCTGAAACTGGTGATTTTCTCTCTCTGACTAAACCAGTTCCTCTCTGCAGCAGCAACAAGCTGACAGCCCCCGGGGACCTCGGGGGCTCCAAGGGCCAACAGGCACCAGAAGCTCTTGTAGGCAGGGCTGGGAGAGGCACTCTGAGCTGAGACTGCAGCAGAGGCAGGCACTGACACTTCCTGGGGACACCAAAGCAGCAAGATTTCATCTTGTTTGTGCACTTGGCTGAAGCTGCAGGGGAAGGACTCTCCCAGACATGAGCCCAGCTTTGGGTGGGGGACTGAGCGTTTGAGCTCCGGTATGAAACCAAATGTCACTTCAAGGATAGTGGCTTCAAAAGATCAGACAAATCACAGATTTGGGTAAACTGGAAAAGCTCTCTCAGACCATCGAGTCCAACCTTTCCCCCAGCACTGACCCATGTCCCCAGGGCTGTTAAATCCCTCCAGGGCTGGGGACTCCACCAGGCAGCCTGTGCCACAGCTGGACACCCAAGCACGAGCTTAATTTTGAAGCACAGGTACTGAAATACAACAGCAGAGCTCAGACAACACAGCCAAATGTGCTCCCATGGAAAGGCACGGAGGGAGGAAAAGGCCCCACTCCCAAGGGATGTTCAGCACCAGCTCTTCCCAACACAGCAGTCACCAGGAATGGGCTGCAAGGGTGTGACAGGCACAGGAACCTCTGCAGCAGGGCAAGAGCACAAACAACTCATCTGAGCCTCCACCTCATCAGTGTGTCCTCAGTTCAAACCCCAGAGAGGGGCAGCAGTGCCAGGGCAGCACAGGAGTTTCAGATTTTACTGAATTTGCCCTCTCATCAAGTCACGCTGCTTCTCTCTGTGGTGACTGTGGGCAACGTGGGAGGTGACAACTCACACCGGGGAAAGATGCTGCAGACACATTTCCCTCTCAGCTTAAAGGCTCCATCCTCAGGGGACAAAAGAACCCAAAAGTAGTGACTTTGCTGCTTTTCCTGTGTTTATTTTTTAAGGGTTGGAAAGACTGTTTTTCCCTGCCTTTACAATTGGTGACTGGGGTGCTTGCAAAAGGAATCTTCTGGAATTTTCACAGTGAGGGAGGCCAGCTTGTAAATCTGAAACAGCAGCTGACACACTGGCCCCTATGTGTATGTGAGTGTGTGTATACAGCTTAGATCAACGCCTGGCAGGGAAAATAAAAACAATAATAATAAAAGTAACCCTCCCAGCTCTGGATCAGGAAGTCCTCGAGGCAGGGCTGCTGGAGGAGAAGAGACTGTACCAGAAGTTGTTTGTTCTTCCCAAGAACCCACTCCTGGCCACTCCTGAACACGAGGTCCTGGGCTGGGGGGGGCCTGGGTGGTGAGGCACAGGGGAGAGGAAGTTCTAAACTCCACAGCAGTGAGGATGTTGAACACATTCCCCTCTTCCAAGGGCCCCACAGGCACTGCATGTCCTAATTCAAACCCCAGCTACACCTGGTGTTTGCAGGGCAGCACAGACAGGGTGGCCCTGTCCAGGCTTGCTGGGCTCCAGGGGCTCTGAGCTGCTCCGGATGTGGACGTGTTTGGGAGAGGTTTGTTTGTTTGTTTGTTTAATTGTTAAATCGGCAGAAGATGCTCCTGGCAGGGCCTGGGACTCCATGATCTTAAAGAGGTCTTTCCAACCTAAACTATTCATGTTTTAGAGGAGCACAAGCACAGCTCACCCAGTGCCACAGGCAGGGACAGGACAATGCCACCATCCACTGTCCCAGGCTGCTCCAACCTGGCCCTGGACACTGCCAGGGATCCAGGAGCAGCCACAGCTGCTCTGGGCACCCTGTGCCAGGGAGGAATTCCTTCCCAATATCCTACCTAGCTCCGCCTTCTGGCAGTGGAAATTTATTACCCCTTGTCCTAATAATGAATGCTCCACGTCACACCTTCCAAAATCAACCTCCCAAACCAAAAACCAAAGTACATGTGACTACAAGAATCAGAAGCTCAATTGTTACTCAGCTCAAATCCCTGCTGATTTCAACAACTCAGGGAGGAACTTCACGATCACTGCCCCTGCTGAGCAATCATTGTCACAGTCCCTTTGTGTCCCCCTGGAATGGGCAGTGCTGTCACAGCCCTGTGCCTGCTGCCTCACCTGGGAGCAGCTCCTGAGAGCAATCCCTGATCTTTGTTTCAGGAAGGCCTGCTCTACTGCCAGGAACAGCCTGACCTCAACCTGCGGCCAGGTGACAGCTGTTCCCCCAACTGCAATCTGTTTATTGACAGGAAACAAGAGCAGGGATGGCAGTGATTGCTGCTTCCTCACAGCACCGGGGCCTCCCTGGCTTTGTACAGCTAACAGCCAATTAGTTCCATTTCATATGGAAATGGTGCAGCAAAAAGGAACCCACACAGCACAAGGCAAACACTTCCAAAATCACTTCACAGGAGTTTTATTCGAGGCTCTGCCTCGCATTCCTCCTGGAAAGGAATGAAAAGCAGCTCTCAGGCACTCTGAGGGTATAGCCAAGAACCTCCCCCAAATCCAGGCACAGGGACTCTCAGCTGGTTTCCCATCTCCCCGTTATCACTAACACGTGCCTTATCTCACACTGTGGCACTGTGTGGATGACACAGAAAACTTCTGACATTTAACTATTTGGTGGGCCAGGGACCTGCAGAACTGCCCAAACAACTGCTGTGAGAGAGGCTGTGGCTGCCCCTGGATCCCTGGCAGTGTCCCAGGCCAGGCTGGGCAGGGTTTGGAGCAGCCTGGGACAGTGGAAGGTGCCCCTGCCATGGCAGGGGTGGCACTGGATGGGATTTAAGGTCTTTTCCAAGGCAAGGCACTCTGTGATTCCATGATTCCACGGCTGAAATGCCTCCACCGTGCTCTGTATGATTTGAACACGTCAAGCACATTCTGTCAGCACCAGAGAAGGAGCCATCCCACACACAGAGGAATGAAGGAAAACCAGTTTCCTGCACATTTCGTTGTGTCCATGCCTTTCCTTCCCCATCCCCTCGCATGCCCCTGGTAACTCCACTGGAACACTCTGTATTTACAGAGCCACCCAATCATTTGGGCTGGAAAAGACCTCCAGGAACACCGAGTCCAACCCTGTCACCCAGCCCAGAGCACTGAGTGCCACGTCCAGTCATTCCCTGGACACCTCCAGGGATGGGCACTCCAAACTCCCCGGACAGACCCTTCCTGTGCCTGACTGCCCTTTCCAGGAAGAAATTCCTGCTGATACCCGAGCTGAACCTCCCCAGGACAGCTTGAATTTCCTCTTCTCCTGTCACCATTTAGTGATTTCACCCAGGACCCAGCAGTGTGCACAGACAGAAGAGCTCCCAGGCAGAACACGTCCCACTGCAGAGCCACCTGCTTTTCCCTCCTGCAGCCACTCCAGCCTGGCCTCTCTTCCAGGCAGAAGGAGCCATTTCACAAAACTTACAGAAATGACGGGAAAAAGAAAGAAAAAGGAAAGAAATCAAAACAACAGCAAGAAGCTGCTGTGTCAGACAAGTTGGGAGCCCTTTTTGCCAAGAGAAAGGCTGGAATTTTCAGCCAAAGCAGGGGGGAACTGATGGGTCAGGAACTGCAGAGTTGTTTTAAACAAATCCTCCTGTAATCTCTAATGCTGCTGCTTGTTTTGAAAAGCAATGTGTGCATGATAGGACAGGTGTGTGTGTGTGGGCAAACCTGCTCAGCTCCTCAGCCAAGTACTTCCCCTTAGCAAAGAGCATCTGAAAATATCCCAACGTGGGCATCTCCTGCTGGAAAGCAGCACTTGGCACTGCTCTCTCTTTGCTGCAAGCTGGAACTTCTCCAGGGCCTCTCCTCACATCTAGGAAGAAAACTGAGTGCTTCTAAGTACTTTAACCTGTTTAAGCTGATGTTCCCCCATTTGTTTAGATAGCTTGGTATGTGGCTCTATGTACTTGGCAGACTCAAGAATACAAAAAAGCTTGAGTAATTTATGATAAATACTCAGTTTGAGGCCAAACTGCAAGAAGCAGCTGAAGGAGTTGCATTACAAAGTAACTAAACAAGGTTTACCACTCCTCTGGGATCACATTCCCTTAGGTGAGAGGCAACAACTTAATGTGTATTTTACATTACTCATCTCAATAACTTATCTCCATCATTACTCATCCCAATAATTAAGAGGAAGGGAGGTTTATATAAATAGTTCCTTGAAGAACACCCTAATTTAGAGCTCATTCCCTAATTGAGCTGAGAGCCAACACTTTGTGGAAGGGCCCAGCTCCCCGGGGGCAGCGCTGGTGCCAGGATTGCCCGCAATGCTGGCTCACCACACCCTCCAAGGCGTGTGGCCCACAGAGCAGGACAAACAGCAGCCTTGCTGGCCAGGCAGAGTGCTGAGCAGGCATTTCCCCTGCCTGCCAGGGAGCAGACAGGCCTGCAAAGCTCGTCTGACCACGGGAGATTAATGGCTTTAACAAATAATGCCGTAACCATGGGACGTGGCGCTGGCGGGGCACGTTCACAGCTCCCCGAGCTGCCAGGGGACACAGCACAGGGACACTGAGCACCAGCCTGGGGACCACCAGGGCACCAGCCTGGGGTGACCCCCCCACACCTTGGCAGGTTCTCCCCAGACAAGGTGATGTTGCCTAAGAACGAGCTGGTGATGCTGCATGCACAGTGAAACATTTGACCTCCCACCTCAAAACCCGGCTTAAAAACTTGGCAAGTCAAAGTTCTAAGGAGGATCAGGCTCAAAGTTTGAAATCAGAAGCTCTGGTCCTAAATAGAGCTTCACTCCAAAGGTCTCACTGACACTTATCCAGACGTGAAGCTCTTCCAAGGTTGGAAGGGCTCTTCAAGATCAGCTGATTCCACCCCTGCATGGACAGGGACACCTTCCACTGTCCCAGGGTGCTCCAAGTCCTGTCCAGCCTGGCCTTGGGCACTGCCAGGGATCCAGGGGCAGCCACAGCTGCTCTGGGCACCCTGTGCCAGGGCCTGCCCACCCTCCCAGGAAGGAATTTCTCCCCAATATCCAGAGTCAATCTGCAGTTTGGCAGAACCCACTCAGCCCAGCAATGCCAGGTTTGTGTCCCCAGGCTGTGCCTCGCTCCGAGGGCAGTGTCCCATCCTGGCTGCTCCTCTGCCTTCCCTCACCCTCAGGGAATGTCCTGTCTCTGCCAACCCTGTCCCCAGCTGGCTCAGACAGGCAGAAATCCCTGTGCCTCAGCCCCACCAGGCTGGGACCTGCACCCCCAGTGCAAGGGAGGTGTCTCTGCACAGCAGCTTCCCAGGCTGGGGGTGAGTAAGGCATGACCAGGCACTGTGTCCGTTACCATTAATCATTCCCAAATCCATCCTTCAGGACACAGAGCTCATGTGCACTGATGGATTCGATGACACAACTTCTAAAAGAAAACCATTTGCTCATTTGCACAGAGCTCCAAGTTAAATCATTTACTGGGCTTGTCTCTGTGCTGTTTTGTTTTCAGAAATCATTTCTAACACCTGGGAAATGGAAGTTCCTCTGTTGTAAAATACAGCAAATTTTAACTGCTATGCACTTACAGGATTTTTCAATTTTTTTTTTTAAAGACTGGCATATTTCTTCAAGACAATTCTATAAAATACACTTGTTCCCTTCTACATATCCTACTTCATTTTCAGTGTGGGGCATCTATATTTTGATACTGCCATCCCTAAAAAGGCCCCGGCAGAGGGTGCCCAGAGCAGCTGTGGCTGTCCCTGGATCCCTGGCAGTGCCCAGAGCCAGGCTGGACATTGGGGTTGGAGCAGCCTGGGACAGTGGAAGGTGTCCCTGCTCATGGCAGGGGTGGCACTGTGAGATCTTTGAGGTCCCTTCCAACCCAATCCAGTTTGAGTCTATGAAAAAAGTTGAATTAGTGTCTAATCCAAAATCAAGTTAAGTGAAAGTAAAGACTAACGCTGACTTTAAGCACTAGATTTGGTCTCTGGTGCCGAATGAGAAATCTCAGCTTAATAAATGAAAATACAATATTGAGAAAGCAGAGATACACTTCCTTCAGGAACTGAAAGGAAGAGGCAGTGAGCAGAACCCCAAATGATTCAGGTGGCAAAGGCAGTGGGAAGTTTTCACTCCAGAAATGTCACTTTGAACTGGTGTTGCACCAGCCTGGCAAACTTCTCCTCTCTTATCTACCCTGCCACAATGTGCACCACACACTTCCTCCAGGAAAAAAAAAATCAAACCAGTCTGCACCTTGCACTAACTGGACCCTGTAAACATCCCTCTTCTCCACTGCTCCCCAAACTGGAACCTGCAGGGAGAAGCTGAAGAAGTTTTAGCTCTCAGGGTGCAGGAGCCCACACCGGTCACACGTCAACCTAACAGCTGTTGGTTAATTTTAGAAAATGAGTCAATAAACACAGCTCTGACAGAGAAAACAATAACTGCTTTAATACTGGAGGTGATCAGCATTTCTGCCAGTGGGGCTCAGGTTTCTCACAGGGCATCAGCTGAAACATCCCCATTTACTCCCAGTGCCGTGACAGCTCCCAAGCTGTCCCCAGAGCTCCCCTCTGCTTTAGCTGTGTGGGATGGAACGATGCAGACTGTGCTGGGAGTGCACAGCCAGCCTGTGCTCACAGTGACACAGAGCAACTGCTCTGTCATTCCAGTCCCCAGCGCTGCCAAGGCTCTTTCATGCTGCCACTTTGTCTAACACAGAGAAAAGACTAATTAGGGACGCCAAGAACAAGCACAGCATTCCACAAGAGCCTCTGAATTCCTACAGAGCTGAAGTTTTCTCATTTCACACACTCCAAGTCCCCCAGCTTCAAAGAACACATTCCAGATGCTAAACAACAATTTTACAGGTACACAAGTACTTTTTGTGGAGTTAAACTTGTTGGATATAAATCAGGAAACATCATGCCAGGGTTTATAACACACTTGGGGAAAAAAAGGCACATGCTGTTATATTTCTGCACCCTTCCCAGCAAGGGAGTAAATCGAGTTACCTACCGATACTTGACTTTGATCTTGTCATTGTCAGGGTTGCAGTAAAGCCTTTCCAGGTGCTCCTGGGAGTCGTTGGTCACACTTTGCCACCTCTGGGTTGCTGTCCTCCTCACCTGCCAGTGATAGGGTAACACTGTGTGATGCTTGGGACAATCACTGCCATAAACACAAGTGCCCTGGAGAAAATCCACACAGATCTCAATCCCGTCCTCCTGGTGGGTGTGATACTGCAGCTGGTTCAAGAGCTCAAACACCAGGTCAAGGGAAGCTTCTTCACTTTTATCCTGGAATATCCCAGCACTGAATTTATTGCTTGGGGTCAAGTTGTATTGCATGGGACAGCTGTTCTCCTGGAGTAAGCCAGATGTGTAGCTTTCCAGAACCTTGTCAGGGAACAAAGGACACGCTGCACCATCACCAGCACTTGGGTGCAAAGGATGATCCTGGAATGATTCATTACCATTATCAGCTGCAGTTCCAGTAGTTTCTGGGGAGAAGCCTTGCTCTTCTGACTGGACATCCTGCTCAGGATGCATGGAGGAAGGATGAGCTCCTGGCAGCTGACCCTGCACATCTGGAGCTGTTGGCATCAGCACAGTCACTTTATTTTCTGTCTGGGGGCAAGAGGTACCGAGGTCCAGCGCCTTTTTCACAGCAGGTTCACATAAATCTCCATGGCCACCATGCTGGCCTCGGGGCACAAAGACCCTGTCCAAGGCCTCAGTGCCCAGCAGGCTGGTGAAGATGGGCCGCAAAGCCCGCAGAGTCTGTGTGTCCAGTCTCTTCTGCACTTGCTGCTTCTTCTTGAAGCAAGGCTTCACCGGTGGGATCTTTTCAGACAGCCTCACTTGGGGAGGAAAGTCCTCTGAAGGAGAGCACTTCATTCCTGGGCAGGGAGCCTGGGGCACCACGCACGCTGGCTGCGCTTCGGTGTCCATCGGACACGGACTTTGCTCTCCCCAAATCACTTTCAAATGTCCCAGAGCCTCCCAAGAATCAATCTAGGGCAGAAAAGAAAACAAGATAGTTAATCTCTCTAATTGCTCATGGTTGACACGAACAAGATCACCCCTGGAGAGGATTTCGAGCCAGCAACAGCAAACTCCTCCCCTCCCTGTGACTGCGGGTAGCCCTTAGGCACGTAAAGCATGAAAACAGCTAAACTCAGGCTAATTAATCCCAAACCCACACTCATCTCCCCGCACATCCAGGCGCTGAGACGCTCCGGCACGCACACACAGTCCCCGGAGGGTGGGCAGGAAAGGGGGATGTTCCGACGCCTCCTCCTTGTCAGGATGTTCAACAAACCAAGAGCACTCGGGTTCATCCTATTCCACAAAAGCGAACATGACAGCGCTGGTTTCTGTGCCTCCCTCACACACAGACCTGAGGAGCATGAGACACGTTCCCCTCCCGCATTTCAGACATTCCTGCACCATTTCCTCTCCCACCGGAGCAGCGAACCTACACATTCCCATTCCCATTCCACTGGCATGTGTCCTCCCTCGTGCCACCTCCCACATCCCGGGGAGCCGCTGCCTGCGCCGAGACCCACGGCAAACTTCCCACGGGCTTCAGCGGGGGCCCTGATGGAATCCTGCCCTGCTTCCCAGGGATTCCAGGGCTCACAGCCCGGCCCTGCCCTGCCCTGTCCCCGCCCTCGCTCCGTGCCACCCGGTGGTGACACACCGCGCTCCTCTCGCCGCGCCGGGCAACAGGAATTAAAACTGGGCAGGGAAGCAAACTGAAGGGTGATGGTTACTCAGGAACCGAGAAAGACATTGCTTGCAAGCTGCAGAACTGTGTTATTTTAAAGCACAAATGAGCAGTGTGTCTCGTACGTCACCAAAAGCAAGCGCTATGCCTTTTAATCAGGAATCCTGTAATATTTGATTACATTTAATTAAACCTCCTTCAATCTCCCATGCAGGCTCAATGCTCAGAGTGGAGCACATTAAGGATTACTTCCTGGATAAATGCATTCCGAGCAAAGTTACTCCTCACTTCAAAACAAAATCCCGAAAACCAGAGAAAATTTGGCAATAATTTCTTACTACTGATGATTTGCTCTGGAAAATTTCTCATTGAGTCTTCCGTATTTTGGAACATTCATTTGTAAGGCTTTTCCATTTCCCTGGGAAACAGCACGTCAGGATTGCCAGGGAAAAAAGAAGGAAAAAAAAAAAAAAAAGAAGAAAAAAAAAAAAAGTTGTGCCTCTCCAGTTTTCCCATTTTTAGATTAAATTTAAAGCAACTGGTATATCTGCTTGGCAGTTAACCCCAAAGTCATCGGTGTATCTGTCAGTCTTCCACAGACACCCAGGCAATTCCTCCAAACCACCAAAGGCACCTTCAGGTAACTCCAAAGGTTTAAAAATCCTCGACTCCGAAGAGAATGAGATGTCCCCGTTGGTGCAGCCCAGGTCTCAGTGCTCCGGCGAGGAGCGAGAGGATCTGCCAGGGCTCAAGGACCCCTGCAGCGCCAAGGTGCTGAGCAAGTGACTTCTGATCTCATTGAGCCGTCCCTTTGCTGCTATTTCAACATTTCTATTCCTCACTTGACCAGCATTTAAGTTTTGCTGCTATTTTTACAGAACTGCCTTAGCGAGCAGAGCCGGATCCCCCAACGACTCTAAAAATAAAATTACAAAAGCAGCACGACGGGCGAGGATGGGGCATTCCCGTGTCAGCGTTGCAGCCGGCAGGAGCGGTCCCGCAGCGATGCTCCCGCACGCCGAGCTCCAGCAGCCGCCGAGGTCTGGCCGGGGGGGTTCGCTCCCCCAGCGCTCGCCATCGCACGCGAGCCGCACCTCCTCTGCTCGAGAAAGCCGCTCCGCTGGCCTTAAGACACGTTCCGACAAGGAACAATAACAGCGGCAGCCCAGAGACACAACCTGAGGACGGCGGAGCTGCCGGGCAGCCCGCCCAGCGCAGCTGGGACCTACCGGCGCGGGCTCCCTCGGCGCTGCTCCCGCGTTCTGACCCAAATCCACCGTAACTCCAGAACGAAATCACTTTTCTGCCGTGGGCGGATGTAATAAACACGGCGGGCGCCGGGGCGGTGCCGGGACACCGTGGCCGCGGCCGGTGCGGGGTCAGCACCGCCGTGTCCACACCGAGGGCCCCGTCCCGCCGCACATCCCGCCCCGACCCGCTCCGCTCCTCTTCGCTCGCTCGGCCGCCCGGTTAAATAGCGCTGCCAAGGGAGCTGCGAGGGCAGCGCCGGCCGGGGCGGAGCGCGGGCGGGTCGGGCCGGTTCCCCCCGCCCCCCGGGCCGGTCCCCCCGCGGCGCCGGCCGGGCTGCAGCACGCCCCGCTCCGGTGTCAGCGGTGAGAACCGAAAGCGCCTCCCGAGGCCGTTCCCCAGAGCGATAGGACAAGAGGCCCCTTCGCGTTTCATTTATCACGCACCGAACGTTTCGTTTCGGGCCGGCAGGGAAGGAGGCAGGGAGGGAGGGATGTCCCCGAGCTCTCGCTGCGTGCGTGGGGCTCGCACGCGAGCCGGGAACACGCCGGGAATGAGCCGTGTCAGCCCGGGCGCTCCAGTCACGCAGCACGGAGGAACACAGCGTCCTCACAGCAGGCAAGGACGGCACCCTGCGCCTCCCCGCGCCGCCGAGCTCTCGGTGCGAGCGGCTCCAGCCGCGCTAATTAATGAGTAAGAGACAAACAGGGCGCCCATGCCGGAACAAAGTCACCCTGACTCACTTGGTGCACCCACACGCAGCCCCTGGCACGGCGCTGCCCGGATCGGGGCCGTGCTCCTGCCGCTGACACACTCCGGAAAAGCCAGCGTGGAGTGGAACAGGTTTTCCGGAGAGGCTGTGGCTGCCCCAGCCCGGAAAGTGCTCAGGGCCAGGCTGGACCGGGCTTGGAGCAACCTGGTCTGTGGAAGGTGTCCCTGCCCACGGCAGGGTGGTGCAATGAGATGAGTTTTAAGGTCCCTTCCCAACCCAAGCCATGCTGTGATAACGCACTGCAGGCAGCTATTGTTTATTTGCAGAGTGTTTTATAGGCGGGATTGGTTAAGAGCACAGTTAACCTCCCTTTGTCCCAAAGCCGTGCCCGTGCTGTCACCATCCGGCCGTACGTGTGAGGGAGCACGGCCGGTTCAGCTGTCCGTGCCGGCCTGGCATGCTTCCCTGCTGAATCACCGCCTGCTCCCCCAGAAAACCCCGGCAGGACACGGCCAGCACTTCACACGGACACCAGCCACAACCCCTGCACCCACAGCACTAATATCAGTGCCACAGCACTAACAAGATAACTTCGGAATGTACCATTCATGCTGATGGAACACCCATTGTATTATCTGCCCAGAGCAGCTGTGATTCTCCATTGTAGAGATTCATTTTCTGGTAACCTGCCCTCTTGATGAGCGCTTGGCCCAAGTTTTATCTTGTTAATGGTTTCCCTGGGTAACTAATGTTTCTTATTATACTGTCCTATGTACTGTATTGTTTTCCTCCCCCTTCCCAACGACCCTCAACTACCCAAGCCAGCTTTCTTTGTGCTCTAGCGGGTTCCGCCCCAATGGAGAATGGATTCCGAGAACAGACGCCCAAAGTCTATAGAAAACTAAATCCCCTCCCCTTTTCTCCTAGTTTGGGCTCCTGGGCGCTCTCCTTGTACCCCCGATTGGTCCAAGCTTGTATCCCCGAGTTTCCCTCGCCCCAACTTAAAAAGTAAGGTCGGTCCGGAAAAGCTCTCTCGCTCCGATCACCCAGGTGAAATAAAACATCTTCTTCACCTCGCATTATTAGCCTTTTTCATTTCTTCTCTACTTTGCCGAACTGAGACTCACAGATTGGGATAGCTGAAGTGGACACAGAGCAGAGCTAGCTTGGAGCAGCTCTGAGTTACCGCACTCCATCACTTGAAGTGTCCAAGGCCAGGTTGGGCAGAGCTTGGAGCAACCTGGGATAGTGGAAGGTGTCCCTGCCCATGGACCAAGATGAGCTTTAAGGTCCTTCCATCCCAAACCACTCTGGGCTTCCACAACTCGTGTTCTTGTTTTCTTTTTAAAGCCAGTCTTTCATTCCTTGTGCTCAGTGACTTTATGAAATTGCACACACAGAAAACACAGGCAGCTGGAAGGAAACTTGCTTTAAGGTAGCACAAGCTGTACAGCACGGTTCGAAAATATTGCACAGCTGCATTTATAGTGCAGGTGGGCTATGCCATTTTCCCAACAAGTTACAGAAATGGAGCTCCATGGAATCACAGACCTTTTGGGGTTGGGAAGGACATTAAAGCCCATCCAGTCTCACCTTCCACTATCCCAGGTTGCTCCAAGTCTTGTCCAACCTGGCCTTGGACTTCCAGGAATCCAGGGTCAGCCACAGCTTTTCTGTGTCAGGGCCTCCCCACCCTCACAGGGGAGAATTTTATCCAATCTAAACCTACCCTTTGTCAGTATGAAGCCATTCCCCCTTGTCCTTTCCCTCCATGTCCTTGTAAATACTTCCTCTCCAATGCAGTTGGAGAGAGAATGACTCAAGAGAAGCTGAGTAAAGGTGGCATCTGTATCTGCAGGAGCTGAAAACAAATTATCATCTATAAATTAATTGAGCTCTTGAGTGTCTGAAGCATCAGACAGAGCCTCCCAGTCTGTCTGGACTGGAGCGTTCCCAGGCAGGGTGACTGGGATGTGTCACATCCTCGTTCAGGGAGAAGGAGCTGCTCACACACACTTGTATTTATGTGCCACCACCAGAACGAAATTACCACTTTGGAAGAGCTCCCTTCGTGCATGAGCTATAAATAAGAGGCACATATGGCTGATCTGCACACTGGGGTGGGCACAGCTCCCGCTGCACTGGGGCTGGGAGGATGGAACCAGGCACAGACAGGCTGCAATAACCATCTCTCCCCAAAGAAATATATAATTAAAGGAAACACAGCACACCAGACCCTCGGACACCCGTTTCTGAGGCCGCCCTACACAAATATAGAAACTCTGACCACCATGAAAGCATGATCTCATCTTTAAATACACGTTTAAATCTTAAGCAAGAGAAAGAGAGCTTTAATTATTTCTTTCAGATGGTAAACGGCCCCAACTGAATACAGCAATTAACAACTCTGACTTGCAAATACAGGATAATCAGTATGCACACTTGGATTCGCTGATGAAAGAGGGGAAACATATGACTTAAATGTTTGTGATAAAACAACAAAGCTCTCAGGCTCCAACAGATTTTTTTCTAATGACAGAACTCCTTTTCCACCTCAACTCTTGCACAATGAACATTCTTCACTTCCTAAAACACATCCCAGTACAGGAAAGTTCATTGTCCTCTCTAGTGTTTCACACAAGCCAACAAACAGCACCGAGCTGACAACTAACAAAGGGATCACAGAATGGTTTGGGTAGCAAGGACCTTAAATCTCACCTCATTCCACCCCCTGCCATGGGCAGGGACCTTTCACTGTCCCAGGCTGCTCCAAGCCCCATCCAACCTGACCTTGGACACTGCCAGGG
>VZSR01000247.1:990943-1005172 GCA_013398615.1 Brachypodius melanocephalos | reverse complement strand
GAGCTCCCAAATTCTTCTCCTCAGGGCAGCTCCCAGTGCCTGGATTTGTGCTTTTCCACCCCAATGCCTGATGGCAAAAGCTAATCCCCTGCAAATCCCAGCCCAAGCTCTACCCTTTGCCAGCCAGCCAGGGCAGGTGAGCACCCAGGGAAAGGAAAGGTCAACGGCGCAGACATTTATTAAAAGTTAACAGCAGGGAAAAGGGAATCTCTGCTGTGCTGGCTGTGTCTCTGTGACGGGGACATGATGCCAGCCAGGTTTCACTGACGGGAAGGAAGAGGCAGGAGGGCAGCAGAGGTTTATTCACAGCTGTACTCAGGAAACCTTGGCTGGACTGACACCTACTGGGCTCTGCCTGCTGTGCTGGGTCCTCAAAACAAGGAAGGCAGAAATGTCACGGTCTAAGCGTGTCAAGATGAAATTTTCTATTCAATAAATTCATTTATTAATGAATTTCTATTCATTTATTTCGTTCTGTTCATTTATTCTATTCATCTCCAGACCTTATCTGTTTATACATGATAATCTAGAGAAGGTCAGTGGTGGTGCTAGTCTTAAAAAAGAAACATTTTCTTGCTGGTTACATATTCATTGTGCATTGGGGATTTTTTAGTAAACCTCGTATTTTTCTTTTTTACACTGCTCAAAAGAAAAGTCTTAAAATTAGAGTGGTTCCAATTAATCAATGAAATCTTTTGAATTCAGACTCAACTTTTACATTTGCGTCTGGCAGTAACCAAAGTAATTTGCTTGGTCTCAAATTCTCCCTCTTTTAATATCTTGTACTAGTAATTAAAAGGTTTGAAAGCACAGCATGCTGTTTCTCCTACTGAATATCAGGTCTGGTGAACACAGCACTTATCAGGAAAAAAAAATCATGTATTTTACATGAGTATCACCACACCTCTGGTTATTTCACTATCAAACAATCTTATCTCAGGAAGTAATTTAGGACTGATGAATTCGGACAGGGAACACAAGATTCCAGGGTGGGCCTGGAAATCGGTCAGGAGTTAATCATTTCTGCAGAGGTATTTTAGTGCCCCAGACAGAGGAATGGACCTTGACCCTTGGCCTGCATGAGCTGACACCACCTCTGTGCTTCCAGGATCAGCACAGCTGCACCATCCAGCTCGAGTTCTCACTCCTGAGAGCTCCCGACTGTCTCATGGAACAAGAAATCATTTAGCACACAACTTCATTCCTTTCTGTTCTATCAGTCACACTCAGGTCAGCAGTTTCTCCAGAATTCAGCCTTCTAGGTGGAGTTTCCTTCTGCAGCTGGACCCGTCTGAGGGGAAATTAATGATGCTTCCAAACCAAAACGATAATATGTAGAAAAATGCCTACACTTTATTTGTAAAATGCACGTAGTGAGCATTTGCAGGGAATCAGGTATAGACTGAGACCAGGTAACACTGGACACCAAAAAGTACCAGAGTGGAGGGACACGGAACTGATTTGCTGAAGCACCCGTCTGATTTTTTAGTTGATGTAAACACACAAATTAATGCATGAAATGAGTCAAAATATGCCCCCAGTGGGGACAGGCTCGTCTGGTTTAGATGGGATTTTGTTGAACTGCTGCACCCTCTCGTGGAAGTCTCTTAAATCCATGTTAGCCCTGGAAATTTTTTCAAAGCCAAAGCAACACTTACTAACACTTAAGGAACACAAACACCACTGAACTTTTGAGACTTTTTAAGGATGATGACGATTCTGGAACACTTCCCAGGTGGATCCTGCCACCAGGTGAGCAGTCATGTGTGGATGGCAGCGCTTTGGTCCTTCTCCTTTAGGCCAACTCCTTTTTAAATTAACCAAAAATGGGAATGTTCCTTTGCAATGCAGTGTGGGCCAACTGAAAGCTAAGTATTTTCTAAAATCACCAGCTAGTTCCACCTAGCACAGACAGTTTTCATATATCTGAAAAACAGCTAAGAGCTGCTCCTGGAGAAGTTGAAGGTGAATGAAGGTCTCTGTGGATATCCCTGGAAAAGGTCAATCCTTACAAGACAAAAGGGAGAGGCCTTGTAAATTGGAATTCCTCCCAGGCTCTAGATGACTCAAACAGCAAGGAGGGAAACAGGAGTGTAAGCACCTTAAACTGACAATAACGTAATGGAATGGACAAAATCAATGCTAAATTCAACAGCACTTTTTTTTTTTTTTTTTTTTTTGGAAGATGCAGGAAGTGAAGAACCAAAATCTGAAGCTCAGGGAGCAGCTGGGTGGGCCCAGGATGCAGAACACCTAAATAAAACCAGCCTTAGGATGATGCAGGAACAGCCAAATGCCTGCTCTGCTCAGCAGCTGTTCTTGGAAACAGCCTGAAGTGCTCTGAGTAGGAGATGCTCTGCAAATGAGAATCTGCATTTGGACATTTCTTTCCACAAGAATTCTGTGTGGGAGCACACTAGAACTGCTTTATTCCTGGGATTCATCCATCTGTGTGTTGCTGGATCCAGCATTCCTGAAGGGAACAGGATACTGCCTTGCTACGTTCTTTCTGTTCATGACTTTTTTGTCTTTCACATTTCCTAAGGTTTTTTAAATTAGGGAAAAAAACTTGGTAGAATTTTTTTTCTAACCAGCTCAGGTTGAGCCATGATTGGCCAGTTGGATAACACAAAGTTTTCTGTGGATGCATTAATCCCCAACTGTGCCAGGATATAAAGCAGTCAGTAACATCCCCTTCTATTCCCTCATCCAAACATTCCTCACTTGGCACTTCAATTTTAGTTCATCCTTCTTACTTTAGGTATTAGCATTTTAGGAACAGCCAGCACAGGGATGGTCAGCTCTTCTGACAACACGCTACGTGCTAAAACCTTCCTGTGGTTGAGGTCCAGGTGCTTGCCAAGCTGGAGGCTGCAGGAACAGGGAGCCCTGGAGCAGACACAGGTGGGAAGTGGCACAGAGCACCCTGAGCACCTCCCACAGTGCTGAGGGATGGAGCAGCAGCAGTGGGTGGGTGCCAGGATGACACAGCCAGGCTCAGAAATCCCATCTGCCTGCTCCCTCCCACTGACAGGGATCCAGCCTGCTGAACTGCACTGGATAACCCCATTGCACACCATCTCACACTGGGATAACCCCATTGCACATCCCCTCACACTGGGATAACACCACTGCACATCTCCTCACACTGGGACAACCCCATTGCACAACCCCTACACTGCGATAACCCCACTGCACATCCCCACTGCACATCCCCTCACACTGGGATAACCCCACTGCACATCCCCTCACACTGGGATAACCCCACTGCACATCCCCTCACACTGGGATAACCCCACTGCACATCCCCTCACACTGGGATAACCCCATTGCACATCCCCTACACTGGGATAACCCCATTGCACATTCCCACTGCACATCCCCTCACACATCCCCAGTGCAGGGACCACGGGACATCCACTCTGGGGCTGCTGCTCAAGAGGCACAAGCTCCCTGTCCCACATGGAAATGATGCTTGATTGCCTTTATGTTGTGGCTATTTTCCAACCAGTGCCTCTGACACTGCTTTTCAAAAGTGGTCAGTTCCAAACTGTTCCCAGAATAAATGCTGAGCAAGGCTGAATCTATTCCTAGACATGATTTCGTTCATGTGCTCCACATGCACAAGAACCTTAAAAATGCTAAAGAAGGAAACTGGAGCAGATGAGACCATTTCAAGACATCAAAAATGGGTCACATATGTGACACACTGAGCTGCCTTCACCAACAGCAAGTGCCACACAAATCCAGCAATTCCCAGCTTTTAGAAATCATTGGCACCTCTTCTGGGGGCTACATTCCACTGGAAACTGTCCCTGCCCATGGCAGGGCTTGGAACAAGATCAGATTTAAGGTCCCCTCCAACACAATCATTCTGGGATTCTAAACCACACAGAGGGACTGGAAAATAACACAGCCAGATTATGGCTCCACTTTTAAACCTCAGACACCACAGAATGTTTCAGGAAAAGCACAGCACACAGGAGGACTGGAAAGCCTCTCACTCACCCAGTTCTCACACACAGGGAGTAGCTGCTCAGCTCATGAGTGTCATGCTCATCCAAAGGAGGTTTTCCTTTGTATTTAAACAACTCCCCATCAGCTGATCCCAAACTCAGCACATTGATCCATTCCTGCATGATAAATTGCACAAAGGTGTTTTGAGTCTATATACACACAAGTGGCAACAATAAAACAAATAAAGCAAATCCTGCCAGGAAATGTCACTGCTCTCATTAAAATTTTTCAGCTTAGTTCACCTTATAAATTTAGAGAAAAAGTGAGAGCAGGAGAGACAATCTGTGTATTTTCAGAATATTCATCACTGCTGCTGTGCTTCAGAAGGAATTTCATAAGAAATCTAATTGCTAAGTTACAAAAACAACACCATTCATTTTCCTATTACCAAGACAACTTTTGCTTTTGGGTCACAGAGTCACTGCTTCTCTGACCTTGATGCCTCACATTTCCAACGGCTTCTGAATGAGGATTTAGCAAGATGCAAATTTAGGCACGTAAACAAAACCTGGAATTGTTTTATTTATTATCAAATAAATAAAGTGGTGGCCCTGATTATTTTTGGGGAAGCATCTATGATACACACAGGGTATGAAGCTCTCACTATACAGAGTTCTGCCTGAAGCCACGGTTTCCCAGTAGCAGGGGCTTTGGAAAAGCAAAGTGCTCATTTGTTTTTTTAAGAAAATCTTTCATCATTCCACTGCC
The DNA here is from genome assembly GCA_013398615.1 of Brachypodius melanocephalos. Classification (NCBI taxonomy): domain Eukaryota; kingdom Metazoa; phylum Chordata; class Aves; order Passeriformes; family Pycnonotidae; genus Brachypodius; species Brachypodius melanocephalos. The sequence goes on along the minus strand of VZSR01000247.1, from coordinate 1,000,447 downwards.
TAAATCAATGTCCTGTTTCATCCTGATGGGGAGACAGATGGTCACTGGGCAGATCTCATTCCAAAATGACAGCATCCTTCCCATGTAAGCCAAACCAAGAACAAAATGACTTAATCACATCCCACCACAACACAAAACAAATTTACCCAGATGAGAGGAAGGAAGGAATCTGGGCAAGGGCAGAGATAATGACTAATCTGAATCTCCAAACCATATTAAACTTCATTTTCCCCACAGTTTCCAACTACTTTATACAACTTTAAGCATCCTCTTTAATAAAAAGATTCACATGATTGGCAGCATTGATTAATAACTGATGTTTTCTACTCGAATCAGAGTGGTTTGGATTGGGAGGGACCTTAAAAGCCCATCCATTTCCACCCCACAGCCACAGGCAGGGACATTGTGGGTTTAACCTGTTTTACACAGAAACCAACCCTGATCTCCACTCTTGCAGAAGAACCATCCTCAGCACACTTTTGGGAATGCCAGCTAAGAGGCAAACTGCATCTCCCACCTGTGGAAGCCAGGAACTGCTGAGAGCACTTCAGGAGAGGTTCATCCCTGGCAGTGTCGCAGGCCAGGCTGGGCAGGGATGGTGGAATGAGCTTTAGAGCCTCTCCAGCCCAACCCTTCCCTGATTCCAGGGTGAGGGGAGGGCTGGATCCTGCTGTGGCAGCTGGGGAGCTGCACACCTGCCCTCTGTGCACAGGTATGGCCACAATGGTACTCACAGGTGTTCCTGCTGCTCCTCAGACCTCCTGTGCTTCATCTGATGGGCTGGTGCGTCCACAAACCCAGCCTGGGAATCCCTGCAGGACAGAGATTTCCGTGCCTGAAGGAAGGGCTGGCTAGCAGAAGTGTAGCTCCCATAGCTGCCTGCAGATAACACAGTATCAACAGAATCTGTTAGCACACTGCATCAACACACTCTGAATCTGGAAATCTGCTCTGTTTGCTCTTAGAAATTTATGATGAGCTCAAAAAGCAAGGTCCTACTGCACTCAAGTGCTGTGTAAAGCTCTATCATAATTAATTCGTTTTGATCTTATTTAACCTGACTTAAATTTAATCTGATTTCCACATAGCATCTCCTCATGGCATGCAACTGAAGTGCTTTCTTGGAAGCAGAGAACACTGGTAACCGGAGGGAAATAAATGGGGGAAATTACTTGAATTAAATTTTAGAAAAATACATGCTTTGCTACATGAAGTTTACACCAAAACACGTTAAAGATATGAAGAGATTTGGCAGTGCAGGGGACAGGGAGTGCTGCAGACAGCCCAGGCCATCGGGACAACACCTGTACCCCACCGGTAGCGCTCCCCACTGGGGCAGGACACTGATGTTCATCCCCAAGATCTCTGCGGGCTGTCACCACGAACTGCAGAGGGAACAGTGGAAAGCAGGGCACTCTGCACTGCTCCCCAAGCTGGGGGACATCAGGAGTGGTTCTAAAAGCCAGAGGAGACAGAAACACTCTGCTGTGGGAGCTGGAGGGTGGGACTTTTCACAGCGGGGGAAAACACGAGAGCAAACAGGGCCGATTCCACTCCTTCCCAGCCGAACTGTGACAGCCCGCAGGGATCCCGGCCCGCCGGGGACTCACCTGGCTCGGCCACGAGGGCAGCGGGGCTACATCGGGATGGGAGCGGGATGAGATCGGGATGGGGATGGGATCGGGATGGGAGCGGGATGGGATTGCGATGGGCTCGGGGCCCGGCTGAGGGATGGGCTCGGTTAGGATCGGGATAGGCTCGGGCTGAGGGATGGGCTCGGTTAGGATCGGGGTGGGCTCGGGCTGAGGGAAGGGGTCGGGCTAGGATCGGGATGGGCTCGGGCTAAGATCGGGATGGGCTCGGGGCCGGGCTGAGGGATGGGCTCGGGCTAGGATCGGGATGGGCTCGGGCTAGGATCGGGATGGGCTCGGGCTAGGATCGGGATGCGCTCGGGGCCGGGCTGAGGGATGGGCTCGGGTTAGGATCGGGATAGGCTCGGGCTGAGGGATGGGCTCGGGCTAGGATCGGGATGCGCTCGGGGCCGGGCTGAGGGAGGGCCGCGCTCCGGAAGCGCTCCCGGCCCGCCGGGCCCGCCCCGCCCCGTGGCGCCTGACCCGGAGCCGCTCGGGCCGCGCTGACGCTGCCTTGTCCCGCCATGGCTCCCAAGGGCGGCCCCGGCGGCCGGCAGCAGTCTGAGGAGGATCTGCTGCTGCAGGACTTCAGCCGCAACCTCTCGGCCAAGTCCTCCGCGCTTTTCTTCGGCAACGCCTTCATCGTCTCCGCCATCCCTATCTGTGAGTGGGCGAGGGCGGGCGGCAGCCGTGAGGGGAGCGGCGGGTTCTGAGGGGACAGGAGACCTTGGGAGAGGGGGATCAGCAACCCTGGGGGGAGCAAAATACCCTGAGAGAGGGAGATCAGCAGCCCTGGGGGAGCAAAATAGCCTGGAAGAGGGTGATCAGCAACCCTGAGGGGAGCAGGAGATTGGGAAGATGGATCAGGGCTCCCCAGCGCTCACCGCGGCGGATCCCGGGGCTGCTGATCCGAGCCCCGTCGGATCCTGGCTCCGGGCTGTGTCGGGTCCTGGTTCTGAGCCGTGTGGGATCCTGGCTCCGGTCCCTGTCAGATCCTTGTTCCAGCCGTGCCGGGTCCCGGTTCCAGCCGTGCCGGGTCGCGGTTCCAGCCGTGCCGGGTCCCGGCTCCAGCCGTGCCGGGTCCCGGTTCCAGCCGTGTGCGGTGCGGGTGCTCGGCCGGGCGGGCAGCGTTACTGACGTGTCACCGCAGCAGCGCTGCCTCGCAGGCTCTGCCCTGCTCTCACAAAGCCGCTCGCAGCCACGGGCAAAGCTCATTTCCCTCTTCCAAAGTATTTTTAATGCCGTTGAAAGACCCCTCCAAGTGATTTTGCAGGAGTTGGCTTTGCTCAGGCAAGGACTGTGGAATTGCAGAGCTCAGATCCTATATGGGTCTCCAGTAAGGGACTTTTTTCTTGGAGAGAAACTGGTTCAAATTCTTCTAATTCTTTTTTTTTTTTTTTTTTTTTTTTTTTTTTTTTTTTAAGGGCTTTATTGGAGGATATGGCACATGGATCTTGTTCAGTCTGCAGTCCTGTACAGCGTCATGACCCTCATCAGTACCTATCTCGTGGCTTTTGCATATAAAAACGTCAAGTTCGTCCTCAAACACAAGTAAGTTTGGTGCCTGTTTGAATGTATCATTTAATAATTTAACAAAATCCCCATATGCTACTGTAGTTTTTTATTAATAAGAATGCCTGAAATGTTACTCCAAAAAGTATTTTGCACAGAAGTGTCTCCTAATTGGTTTGTGTTGTTCATTTGTAATTATAGTCAAATCTTTTCAGCTAAGGGTATAGTGAAATAGTAAATCCACCATCATGCTTGCTGGGTATCACCACAAATTATGTTTAAATTATAAATTATATTACTTATTGTATGTGAGTTACATTACTTTCAGTAATTGCTGTTATTATTTCTTGTTGTCCCTTCACCTTGACAAAACTATCCAGTATCTTGGCTAAGTTGTATTCCTCACTGTATGTAAAAGTTCCTGTTATCTCAGGGTTGGGTTGTGGGTTTTTTTTCCATTTTTGAAGTATGACATGAGTGGTGGTACTTACAGAGTAGCCCAGAAAAGAGAAGATGCTGTTTCCAAAGAGGTGACTCGCAAGCTGTCCGAGGCGGACAACAGGAAGATGTCCCGCAAGGAGAAGGATGAAAGGTGATCTCTCTGTCCTCTTCCTTCTCTCCCTTGTTGTAGGACTGCCCTAAACGTCTTTAAGGCTCTGGGTGGGGTAGCAGGGACTGTGCTTGGAGGTTTTTTCTGTATTCTGGTAAGCAGAAGCTGCAGGGAAGCTCTTGGTTCAGCTTCAAACCCTGTTGAGGTGAGTTGTCAAGGGAAGGGCTGAGATGCACTCGGTGTTAGAGGGGATGCCCACTGCAGGATGGCAGCTTTGCAGCCAAAATCTGACTTCTGGTTAAAAAGTACTGCACACTTCACCGTGTGAGCCTGCCAGGATGTCCTCAGCACTGGCAGTGTCCCAGGCCAGGCTGGACCGGGTTTGGAGCACCCTGGGACAGTGGAAGGTGTCCCTGCCCATGGATGTGGATGAGCTTTAAGGCCCCTCCCAACCCAAATCATTCCAGGATTCTGTGATATCCATTGATTTAAATCTATTTGACATTTTATCTCCACTTGCTCCTAGGATTCTGTGGAAGAAAAACGAAGTTGCAGACTATGAGGCAACAACTTTCTCCATCTTCTACAACAACACCCTCTTTCTGGTCCTGGTCATCATCGCTTCCTTTTTTGTGCTGAAGAACTTCAACCCCACTGTGTATCCTTTATCCCCACACTAAAACCCCTATTCATTGTCACCACTGGCTGTAGCTGTCCTGAGGCATTCCTCTATTGGTAAGTGCAGCTCACTGTAGTACAGCACCTTAGAATGTTGAGACAAAAATAAGAGTTTACCAAAAAAAAGTCTCCCAATGACTGTGACATGAGATGTTTTAAGGATATTACTTGGACAGCATACAGGAATCCTCCTGGCTTCGCCGTTTCCATTGTACTTTTGGAGTGGGGACACAGCTCAGTTTCCTGCAGAAACACTGTGTCAGTGCTCTTCCCTGACAGGATGCTGCAGCTCCAGTAACTCACGAGTAAAATACTTTGTTCCTGAAGGATGTTAGTATTGCCAACAGGGCACTTAATTCAGCATCTGTATTTATAAAACTTGTAAGAGAACAGGCTCATCTTTATGGCTGTCTTAATTCTGAAGGTGAGTTCTAAAGCTGCATTTCAGGTTGCAGTATTCCAGTTTTAAAACTACAGAGAAAGACCATTTCAATTCCTTGCTTCTCATAAAACTCCTACCAAATTTTGTGTACCAGAGAAGGATCTTGACAATTCCTTAACCTGTTCCCTACAGAAACTACATCCTTTCCATCAGTGCTTCCTCAGGACTGATTGCTCTGCTGTCCACAGGATCCAAGTAGGCAGAAAATCCACAGCAGTTTCTGTGAGAGGCTTCAACTGCCATCAAAATGCCCAAGGGTGGAATAGGAATTTTTTTTTTTTTTTAGCATGAGGAAAATGTGGGGAGGGTTTGAATCCAGACTGGTTGAACTATATTTACTTTTGGTATCTTTGCATGGTATTTGATATTGGAGTTACTCAGTTTTGGTTTTTTTACTTAGCAAGGAGAGGGAGTGGGGTGTGAGCCGTGAGCAGACATCACCTTTCTGCAGCTCCACCCTGGGGACAATCCATTTATCATTGTAACTTGAAAAGCTGTAATAAAAGGAGCTTTTTTTGGCCATTTGATTCCTTATATTTTTGTTCTTCATTTTAAAAACCCCAGGGATTTTCATATCTAGGTTTGTCAACTCTTTCTGCTCTCCAGAGAGGAGACTTCTACAAGCTAACATATTCCTTAGAAGCATTCCTCATTTTCCAGTAACTTAGAGTCAGGACAAAACATAAATCTCCTAGGAAAACACTTGAAGTTTGAATATCTTTTTTTTTTCTTTTCATTAATCTTCAAAGTTGCAAATAAATAAAAAGCCCTGCCAGTCTCCCTGCACAGCTGAAGGAAAGGCTTTAGCTGGCTTTTAATAATAGGTTTATCAGACAATCCTGTGCCATTTTTTCTGGCTATCACTGGAGCAGCTGTTCACTTAAATGCCAAACTCTACTGATAATAATGGAATTCCAGTGACAGATCCTGCCATTAATGAATTGGGATCCTAAAGAGGGAAGAAAGAGAAAGTTTATAATCAGATTTAATGTAACAATTACTCTGCTAATCTTGGCTTCAATAAGATTAAATGGAAAACAGTAAAATGGAGAATGTGACGAGCAGGAGACAGTAATGGCTCTATTTCTGACACATTCAAGTACTTCTAGTCATTTTATACTCTTTAATTAGCTGTTTTCTCTCAAAATGCGTGGATTTTTCTTTATCCCTTCTGCCTGATCATTCAGCACTGGGAGGACACATTCCATAAAGCAATTTCCCTTTCCTTGGCCTCACTTCTCCTGAGGGATATAACTGATGGATTTTAGGCTGAGTATTTAGCTCACATAAAGCAGATTTTTAACAACCACCAGAGCCCAGCACAAAGCCAGGCTGGCTCCTCTGGGAGCAGCAGGGCTTTGCTGTTGCTGTTTTTGCTCTGTTTTTCCTCTCAGAACCCGCAGCACTGAATTCAAACCCTTGAACAGACAATGTTATACTCACTTTTCCTGGCAGGGCTTTAGCAGGTGTACTTTCCGTAAATTCTGCTGTCTGGAAAGAGCTTGGAAGCAGCACTTTGTTCTGCCATTACTGTCAGCTCACCGAGTCTTTTATTATCAGCTTTTCATCTTCTCTCAGGGCTTTTTTGGTATTGACACTTGCTGAGGCCTGGAGCTTAGTGAGTGTCAGCATTTTCCTGGAGAGGGAACACTGAGCGCTGACAGCCTGAAACAAAAGCGGGTGGGTGGGTGGGGTGGGCTGTGTTCTGCAAAAAAACCCTAATCTTGAGCTGTCACAGCAAAGTTTGGGGCTTTTTTGGTTGGCATTTGGATTTTTGTTCACTTTTTCCATTGTCGTTTTCCCTTTAGAGGTGGTGTTTGGTTTTTCCCTTGCAATCCCCACTACAAGCTGCAATGATAAATAAAAAATTCAATGTAACATACTGACATTATATTTCTCTTGACTAATGCTGAGGGTTAAGCTAAAGCTGAGCTGCTGCTTGGCCCCATAGAGCCTGTAAGGGACAATGCCATCTCCTCCATTAAAGAAAAAGTTGGGAATTGATCTAGTTTTAATACATCCTTGGATTCCCAAGTACATGGGAAGGGGAAGAGAGAACATTAAATTGTACCTCCAGAGGGAGGAAAAGGAATTAGTGTGCTACTGGGAGGATAATTATATTAAATTAATAAAGCTGTTAGCTGTGTAATGGTTGAAGCCTTTGTAAAAATGAACAATAGTTAGTGGTAATGCAGCTCTGGGGGATGCTCCCAGGGCAGGGGAAGGTGGGCTCTACCTCAGCTGGCTGGGACTGGCCAGTGTCACCTCAGAGAGGCTGGGGACAGCTGCACTGGGCTCATTTCAGGCCAAATCACAGCAGGATTTGGGTTGGGAGGGACCTTAAAGCCCATCCAGTGCCACCCCTGCCATGGCAGGGACACCCTCCACGGTCCCAGGCTGCTCCAAGCCCTGTCCAAGCTGGCTTTGGACACTGCCAGGGATCCAGGGGCAGCCACAGCTGCTCTGGGAATTCCAGCCCAGCCCCTCCCCACCCTCCCAGGGAGGAATTCCTTCCCAAAATCCCATCCAGCCCTGCCCCCTTCAGCTTGAGGCCAGGACAGCCCTTACCTGGGACAGCTGTGCTCCTTGGGGACCGACTGCCAGCAGCACCCTGGGGACCAGCACAGCTCCCTCCTGTCCCTGCTGCACTGGCACCGGCCCTCACCCTCCTGGGCACAGCTGGAATGGTTCCCTGGGCACAGCTGGAATGTTTTCCTGTGGAACACCACCTCCCCTCCTCAGCAGAGGCCCCGGCTGGCCCAGAGCAGCTCCAGGGTCAGTAACAGGCCTGCAGCTCTCAGGGTAGATGCACAAAATGCTTTTATTGTGTCCAAGCAGAATTCCAGTCAGACTGCATTTCTCATGTACAGCAGGAGTCATTTACACACATCACAGCTTCAAATACAGGAGGAGAGCACTCAGGTGTGGGGAGCTGCTCACCTGGCCCAGGTGAGCTCTGCAGGGGTGGGGAGGAGAGTACAAGGGTCCTACAAATACTGTACAGAGCTGTGTCCCAGCAGGGGTGGGAGAAATACAGACTGAAATCAGAGGAGCATGGTACAGAGCAAATCCAGGGGAAGGAAGATACAACGTGGGGCTTGAGCTGGGCAAATTAAGATGTAAATTCTTCCTGTCAACTCCTGTAAATGCTCACAAAAATCTGTTTAAAATGTGTCTCTGTGTTTACCTATCCCCACTTCCAAACCAAACCGAGTGAAGGCAGGTGTAGCCTTTTGGAGTACGTACCTGATTGTTCCTGCAGTTCCCAGCAGCTAGGTATTGTATGTATTTATAGTATCTATATCCTTAAAAGCTCCTGAATATTGAAATTTGCAATAGCTCTGTCTACAAGCAGGCAGAAGTAGAGGCAGGTTCCTATAGATGCAAAACCCAATATTTAATCATGGCTTTCTTGGTTTAAGGTTTATGGAGAAGTAGAACGTTGCAGAGCTGTTTTCAGTAACCTGACATGCTTGTTTGGGCTTCCTAGCACTGCTGCCCAGGAGCACTCCACAGCTGCAACAGCTGTAAAATTCGGAGCTCAACTATCTAATGGCTAACTAGTTCTCTGTCTCACAGCCTTTATTCAACTACAAAGAAATCCTAGAGCTTATATTCAGCGTAAAAAAGCAAAGTTTGAGCTTGCCCCTTCCATCTATTTAACCTGAAGAAACTTTATAGTTGAGATTTCCCAAACATGGTTTTATTAAAACCTGAAGTTGTATCTGGCTTTTTCTTCATTGAAAAAATAGATCTGTACATCCTTCTTTAATTACCAAGTACCTGAAGGTTATAAATTATTTCTTTTTTTTTCTTTTTTTTTTTTTTGCTTTACAAGTGTTTGTCACAGCACAAGCATGAGGTGCAAAGAGTAAAGTAAAAATCAATGAACTCGGTCAAGAAGGTAAGAAAATACAAGGTAATTCTTGGTTAGAAGAGAGATCAACTGTGCTTTTAAATTCACTGCAGAGTAGTAGCAAGAGCACACATCTCGAAGGATCCAGTGACAGTAGACACCGAGCAGCAAGTGCTGAATGATTCTCATGAGAGTAATTCGGGGCTGTACTGGAGTACAGAGCACTTCTAAACCATGCAGTCCAGGAAATTCATGCATTGCATTAGGATCTGTAGTCCTTCTTGCTGTAGGGCTTGTTGCCCAGGATATTATCTATTTCATTTACAATATGGGATGTCATCTTTGGAAGGACCTGGGGTGGGAGAGAGCGACGTTTAATCGAGATAGCTCCAAAATGAAACCTGGATTTTATCAAAGTACATTTCCTCTGTTTTTTTTTTTTTTTTTGTGTGACAGATATTAAGCATTCATCTAATAACTTTCTCCCTTAAAGGAAAAACCACTGCAGTGTCTTTACTCAGGGAGAGAATCACAGCAAAGCCTCTCAGCTTTCTGTGGGGAATATTGCAGTGGGACAAGGACAGCAGAGGAGGAGGAAGCTCTGACTGGGGAAAGAAAACCAACAGGAAATAATTCAGGTGGGTGCAGGTGACATGTGACAGCACAGAATCTGTCACAACATATCCAGGAGCCACCTGCATTGTCAGGTACATGAAAGCTGCTGATGCCACCCTCGTGTCACTGGGTGTGTCTGCAATGACCCCAAATGGTGCCTTGGGGACACCAGGGATGGGCCTGAATGGAGCTGAGAGACAAAACCCCGAGTGTTGTCCCT
>VZSR01000247.1:958248-970544 GCA_013398615.1 Brachypodius melanocephalos | reverse complement strand
AGTCCAGGCTGGCACCCAGGGCTGGATCCATGGGATGCATCCCTGCAGGCTGCTCCTCTGGGCACAGAGGGTTTGACTGCACAGCTGTGCTGGGGGACGGGGCCAGGGGTACTCACCCAACCCCAGGCACGACACTCTCAGCCCGGACTTCCCGAGGTTTCTGCGAGGAAAAGAAAAGAATTAGGAAATACAGTTCAGCCCTCGAGGGACACACAGCTTAACCCCAGGGGAAACCAGCAGCTGGAGAAGACAGGCCACTGCTTTTGTCCAAAATCCTGTGTTTTCCTCCACAAAGGGCAGATCTCCCACAGTGGGATCAGGGCAGCCAGGCTGGGGAAGGGTGGAAGTGCTGCCATCCCCCTCCCTGAGTGCTCAGGAGCTGGGAATATTTGGGAATAAACCCAAACACACCCAGCTGTAGCTCGCCCCCAACACCATTTGGGGTCCCACAAATATTCCCTGCCCTTCCACAGCATCCCGGAGTGGTTTGGGTGGGGAGGAGCTTACAGCTCATCCCATTCCAGCCCTGCCATGGGGCAGGAGCAAGGTTTAAATAAATCCCTGCCCATCAGTCCCTGCCCTTCTGGCTGCTCCTGGTGAGTTGTTTGAAGCCAAATAAAACGAAACAGAAGAAAAAGCCCTGCTGACCCCCAGGCAGGGTCAGGACAGAACAGCCCAGGCTGTGCCCTGTGCTTTCAGCTCGTCCCATTTTTCCACACTGCCTTTCCTGGCCATCTCAGGTTCTCATTCCTACTGCACAATTTCCCTGAGGAGCATCCCAGGGGGGCAGGAGGAGCAGCCCAACCCCAGCCAGACCCTGGGGCAGGACTGCCCATCCTCCCACCCCTGCAGGACCTGCTAATGCTCTGCTGCACCCCGAATTTACCTCTGCTAATGGCGATTTAGGATGTTGGGAGACACAGGAGCCTGACCTGCAGGTCTGTTTGAAAAGCTGCAGCTGCATCTGCAGCCCCAGCAGCCCCCAGGCTCACAGCACAGCTAGGGCACGCACTGACCTCTTTTTTGTGTGCGTGTCTGTTCTATTTTTTCTTCTTTATTCCTTTTCTATTTTTCCTGCCCTTTTTTCCCCCCATTTTGAGCAAAGCACAGCTGGGCCCTGCCCACCAAACCCATCCCAGCCCAGAGCAGCCCAAGTGATGCCCCATCCTCCCTGGCACCACGGGAACTCTCGGGAGGGTCAGAGGCAGAGCTGCAGCACCGAGGGCAGGAATTCCAGAACTCCAGACCCATGGAAAGGGGATGTCTGCATTCCTTCTGGACACAGCTCACACACCCCATAATGCTCCTTGGAGTCAAAGCTGTTGTTCATCCCCACACAGCTCCCAATTATTTTATAGGCGATTATAAAATTATTTTTATGATTTAAAATAATAATTTTTATTATTTTATGGAGAAGAATTGTAATCCTATTTCTCACCGACCTGTTCTTTGCCTCCCAAAGTCTGTGAGCACAGCTCAGCCATGAACTCCTCTCTCCACATAAATAAAAATACACATCTACACATACACCCTTTAGATATATTTGCACATATATATACACTTTATATACATATATCCTTTAGCTCTATACATATACACATCATTTATGAGTAACCTTTTATGTAAATTCACACATACACCCTTTATGGATATTTGCACATATATATACACTTTATAGACCCCCTTTGCACATATATCCTTTAGCTCTATGCAGATGCATACCCTTTATGTGTAACCTTTCATGTAAATACACACATTAACCCTTTAAATCCAAATATTCATGGACACACCCATTTTACATCCACACACACAGATGTTCCCAGTCTCTATGTGCAAACACAGATCCTCTCCTCACGCCCCTTTACACATCCCTGTATAAATGTATTTGTATGGACACTCTCAGTGCATCCCTGGGGTGTTTCCCTGCATTTGTAGGATTCCCCACCCCCTGGCAGTGGGATCTGTTTTAGGGTCCCAGCCCAGACCCCAATGATTGCCCTGTCCTTCCCCACAACACTACACAGGACTGCTCCCTCCCCACTGCAGGCAATTTTTGGGGTCAAGCACCCCCAGATTTGCTCCAGGATCAACACCCAGCTCTGTGAGGGCTCTGCTCAGCCAACAAACCCAGGCAGAAATGCCGTGTTTGGGTTTGCAGAGCTCTGCCATTTGCTCAGAGCACACCTGACCCAGGTATTTGGGAAAGTGATGCTGGAAATGCCAAATCCCTGCAGGGCCTGCAAAGGGAGCCGGGAGGCTGCTGGGCAGGAGGAGTCCTGAGCCCATGGCCCAGCATGGAGAGCACCCCAGGTGTGCCCCCCATCCATCCCCAGGCGTGCCCCCCATGCCCTGCTGCTGTGTCAGAGCCCACTGAGCCCAGAGCTGGCTCCTCCTGCAGAGCAGGAATTTGGCTGGAATTTGCCATTCCTGCTTCTCCTCTGCCTCCCAAAGCAGGAGAAACAAAACCAACAAAAAACTCACCAAATACTCAACGTGTACCTACATTGACACCAACTTTGGAGCAGCCAGGTGGATGCACGTGGAGATAGATCAGACACACGGACAGACACTCGGACAGACACACGGACAGACACACGGACAGACACACGGACAGACACACGGACACGTGCCTGAAGCTGCACAACTGCTGAGTAAAATCAATGGACTGTCTCTAAGTAACGGGGCACTAAAAGCTTTTTGTGCTTCCTTGCACTAATGCTGAGACAATGAACCAGCTCTGTCCCTGCAGCTGAACTGGCAGCAGCCCCATGGATCCCCAGGATGGCTTTGGAAGGTGTTGGGAATAAATTCCAATCCATCAGGAGCATCTGGCCCTGCACAGCCGAGCATCCTCCTGGGAAAGCTGCTGGGGTGCCTGTGCCAGAGAGCTCAGGGTGCTCACCTGGAGGGTCTGGGCTCAAGGGGCTCCAGGAGAGCTGGAGAAGGATCTGGGACAAGAGGAAAGCTCCCCACTGCCAGAGGGCAGCATGAGGGAAGGAATTGCTCTCTGTGAGAGTGTAGCCATCAGAGAGGGCAAAGCAGGAGCCTGTGGTCTCTGAGGATCACTTTGCCTGGCCATGGCAGCTGATCAGAAGTCAGCTCTGCTCCATCCTTTCCTGCTTTCTCATTAGCACAGGGATCAAGAGTCCCCTGTTCTTTCCAGGCTTGGAGCAATGGCTCTGCTCCCACAGATCACTGTCCAACCCAGAGCACACACAGGGCACAGGCAGAGTTTATCTGTGCCTCGTCCCTGCAGCCTCCCAGGTCCCCTTCACACAGCTCCAGTCTCCCAGTCTGGGACTGTCTCCTTTTCCTGGCCTTTTCCCTCAAACTTTTACCACAAGCAAGGTCTGAAGGTGTTCAGCACCTCAGCTCTGAGTTCTTTTAGAGCCAAACAGCGTCACAGTGGTGTGGTGCCCAGAGCTGGGCTACAGCTGAGCCAAGGCTGGGAGGGGCAGAAGGGAGAGCTTTTGGGGCAGAGCATGGGGCAGCCCCTGTACAAACCTCCCTGAGGTCACCAACACCTCCAAGGCAGGACAGTTCCATCCACCTCAGCACACAGGAGCACAGGGCACGGTCAGAGCAGGGACACCCCAGCCTTTCTGCTGCCTGTAGCTCTCAGATGCTTTTTCAGCCCAACTCCAAATCTTTCCAGTCTCCCTCTCCAGGGAGCAGCCTTGGCACAGGTGAGCTGTCTGTGCTGTCCTGGTGCCTGGCACCGAACAGGGCACAGCCAGAGACCAGGGGACATCCCCCCACGCCGGGAACCCACTGTGCAGGTGTGTTTAAGGGGATCCTGCCCGGCTGGCAGCACCCAAGGGTGACAATTCCCGCACAGCAGGAGCCCGGGCCGGCACCGCAGCGCCCGATCGGCAGCGCAGAGCGAGCTCTGAGTCACGGCAAACACAGCCCGGAGCCTGGCACGCCGCTAAAAACACCCCTGGCCACCCCAGCAGCGTTGGGCAGGGCTGGCATCGCCGTGATTCGGCTTTTCCAGGCGCTCCCGAGGGATCCCGGCGGGGCAGGAGCTCTGCGGGAGCCGGGGCAGCATTCCCGGGAGCCGGGGCAGCATCCCCGGGAGCCGGGGCAGCATCCCCGGGAGCCGCTGCCAAAGCCAGCGGCAGGAAAAGGCTGGGGAGGAGCTGCCAGCAGGGAAGGGATGGCACTGCCCTGCCCGACAGGATGGCACAGGGATGCTCACCTGCTCTGCTCAGGACAATCCCAGCCTTGCTGCTCCTTCCTCATCCTCCCCCATCGCCGCAGGTCCAGTGTCGGGGTTTTCCCTGGGATGAGCTCAGGTTTTCGCCTGTCCCAGCTGCAGGGGCCATCCCAGCTGCACACAGACCTGGAAAACCTCGCTCAGCTGCTGCCAGCCCCTCCCAGGCTGCAGCAGAGGGGAAAGCCCGACCTGGGCAGGGTGTACCGCACCCCTGGGGATCAAAGGCTCGCATTCCCCTTCCCTCTGTGACCCATTCCCGATTTCCTCCTTTCCAGCAGACACACGGCTCCTCAGCCCGGTGGGGACCACACCTGGCTCCCCACAGAGGAAAAACCTCACCCAAACCCTGCCCAGCACCGAGTCCTTTACACCTGGCAGAAATGCTGCTCAGAACAGACACCCTGCTTCTGCTGCAGAGCTCAGTAAACCCCAGTTAATTATTTTGTTCAATGTAACGGGCTCAGGGGGTGACACCAGATCCAGACCTACAAAAGTCTCCAGCTCCTCAAATCCGGGGGAAAATCCATCATTTTGCCTGTCAGTCACTTAACTGCAAAGCAGATGATGGGCAAAGCCAAGGAAAGTCCTCCAGGGATGCATCCAGTTGGGAATGCTGGGTGAGGAGAGCTCCTTCTGTGGCCAGAGAAAGCACCAGGCCCAACATGCACGCAAAAGGTCAAGGAGACAATTTCTGGCTTCAAGAGCCCTGTGGCTCAACATCAGAGAGTCAAGAAGTGGCACAAAGGGAAAGGGAGGACTATGACACATCCTGCAGCAGCACAGAGGTGTCTGGGATAAAACCTGGCAGCAAAAAGGGGAATATCACAGCTTTGCAAGACTCTTTCAACTAAAGTTAACGTTACACACATAATCCAGTCTTTAACTGGGACCACATTAAAAGGAAAAATCTCCAGGGATTGGGTTTCAGCCTCCCTTGCTCCTGGGAGGCTGCACAGAATCAAACCAGCAGTGCCCAGCCTGCACCTCCCTCAGCCCAGGGCAGCAGGGCGATCATGGAACACACGGAAAATTCCCAGCCCTCCTTCTGCCTCTTCCCTCAACACTCTTCCATGGTTTTCATGGGAATTTGGAGTTGAATCATTCCCCCAGGAGGATAAATGCTGACTGGGCAGCCAGGGCTGAAGGAGAACTAAAGGAATTTGTGGTTTATATTTGTACACATGGATGTGGGATGAGCCCAGAGCTCCCAGGGGAGCAGGCACAGGGATCCTGGGGAGCCAGGAGAGCTGAACTGGGGAGCCAGGGGCTGTGGGGAGGACAAGGCTCAGCTCTGGGGCACCAACAGAGGATTCAGGAGAAAAAACCCAACGTGGTGACATTGGTGTGACCACCACTGCTGAGGCCACGGGGACAGCAGAGCCCTGCAGGGGACACCGGGGACAGAGCCAGGAGGGACATGAGGCTACAGACTAAGAAAGGCCTGGCACGACCTGAAAAATAGATATATTTTCCTATAAAACACTAATTTAAGCATTTGCTGAATTAAAACTTCACATCTTTTGTGATCAACCACATTTAGGAAACGATGATGGATTTGTTTGAGAAATCCTTGCGCTTCAATGGATTTTCTGGTCTGAAACACGGGAAAGGACAGAAAGCAGGGCTAAAACATCCCTGCACAGCACCCCGTGGCAGGAATAGGGCTGGTTCCTGCGGCACAGGGCAGCAAACAATTGTAACTGTGATGTTGTAGTGAGTGCTGGAGCAGGGGATGGGTGAGAGCCCATCGGGGCAGTGAGTGCTCGGTGACATCGAGGACAGCCCCAGGCTCGGGGCCAGCCCAGGCTGAGCTCCCCAGAGGGGCAGGAGCTGTCCCTGTCCCTCCATCCCCCCAAACACGGCCCCAGGGCAGTTCCCCTCATTAGGAAAACCTTCACCATTAATCACTCACCGCGCATCAGCCGCATTCCCCGGAGCTGCGGGAACAGCACAAACCCCCCACGGGAACACCACCAACACCACCCCCTGCCCTGGCAGAGATTTATGGCCCGAGACACTCGTGCTGCTTAATTACCTCGTTAACCTACAAGCGTTCCCGTGTCCTTCAGGGCCAGCGCAATCACAGCACAGCATCCCCTTCAGCAGGTGGGGATTGGCTTCCCTGCTGCCCTTCCCTGTCTGGAGCACGGAGAGTTTGCGTTTGGCCCAATCAACACCCCCCAAATCGGCCCAAACCCTCCCTTCCCTTCCAGCATTCCCAGCTGGAAGGGATCAGGATAACCATCCTATCTGCCTGTCTGTTTATCTATATATCTATATATCTATGTATCCATATATCCATATATCTATATATCTATGTATCTATATATCTATGTATCTATATAGATACATAGATATATAGATATATTGATATGCATCTATATAGATATCTATATCTATCCAGCCATTTAGCTTTCTATTGATTTATCCATCCATCCATCCCTCCATCCATCCACCCTCCTATCTCTCTATTAATCCATCTCCCCATCCATGCATTTATTGCCCCATCCATCCATTAGAAATGAGACAGAGAAGGAGAGAGAGGGGGTTTTTTCTCCCCCCCTATGCAAAACCAGAAGTTTTAAATAAAATCTCTGCAATAACACATACAATGACTAAAACATTTTCGAGTCCACACCCACAGAAGAATCAGCAGGCTTGGGAGAGCTCCACAGAATTCAGAAAAAGCTGCTTTTGGCTTGTTCCAACCCTGCTTTCAGTACCCTGGGTCTGTGGTTGTGCCCACAGCAGCCAAACTCTACCAAAATAAAATCCTGAGGGGAGCAGCAACCCGGGGGCAGGTGACCCCCAGGGGACCCCTCACACACCCCCTCAGAACTGGGGGAATGCAGCCAAACTGGGGAAATCGTGGCACAGTTTTCCTGACATGAATTGCAGAGAGTTTGTCTTATTGCTACAAAAATATGAAAAAAAAAAAAAGAAAGTAAAAAAGTCACTGTTCCTGACGCTGGTGGTGGGAAAACAACGTTGCTTAGAAACATCCCCATCAGGGCTCCAAACCGCTCCTTTCTGTGCTGAAAATGAATAAAATATGTAATTTATTCCCTGAAAAAAAGAGGCTGTTTCAAGAGACACCAAAATCCTGATGGAAGCAGAGACCCTCCCCATCTCCCTCTCCTGCTGCAGCTCATCTGCTGTCCCTCACCTGTCACCTGTGGAGAGGGGACAGTGACACCTGCCTCGGCCTTGACCCCAGCCGCATCCCTGTCTCCTGCAGGGGAGGATCACAGGACCCCAGCACCCCAGGATGGTTTGGGTGGGAGGGACATTAAATCCCACCCAGTGCCACCCCCGGCAGGGCAGGGACATCTCCCACTGTCCCGGTGCCTCCAAGTCCCAGTGTCCAACCTGGCCTTGGACACTCCCAGCTTCTCTGGGCAGCCATGGCTTCACCACCCTCTGACTAAGGAATTTCTCCCCAACATCCAGTCTAAATCTCTCCTGTGTTGTTTAAAGCTGTTCCCCCGTGTCCCATCACTCCCTGCCCGGGTTAAGAATTGCTCTCCCTGTTTTTAGGAGCACCCTGAGGATGCTCAGCCCGTGCTGACACCTCGGGCACATCCATCTGTCACGATCCATCGGGCTCGGGCTCGCAGGGAGCCGAGGGTGAGCCCCATGGAGGTGTTAATTGTCGCCTTTAATGAACTGGAGTTGTTTCCTGCTCTCGGGGCCGGGTTTGGGCTCCCCGGCCCTCAGGAGCTGTCCCCGGGCCAGCTCCGGTGGCAGGAGGCTGGCTGTGAGTGCCGCGGGTGGGAGGAGAGGCAAACAAAGCTTTCTGTCTCTCATTTCGGGAACAAAACACTCCACAACACGCACAGCAGCGCTTCGCACTCAATTACCGCCTGTGCCCGCGCTAATTGCAGCGATTGCGGCTCGGGGCTGGTGCGCGCATCCCAACCCCTGTGCACCGCACCGAGGGGGGATGAGGGGCTCTGAGCCCCCCGGGACACCCACGGCACCTGGGGCAGGGACAGAGCACAGCGTTCCCACTGCAGGAGGGGAGGAACGGTGCGGCGAGGATGGGGTTAAAGCCGTCAATAATGCAAAATAAAAAGGGTGGGGTTGAGCGAACCCCGCTGAGCAGCTCTCCTTGCTCCGGAACGAGCCACCTTCCTGCTTGTCCCTCGGGAATATTCCCTGTTCCTAAATGGAACCGGCTTCACCCCAACGCCACCCAAACTGCTCCGTGCCATCCACGGGAGACAGCACGATGAGATGGGCTCGCCTGCAGTGTCACCCGGTCCCCACAGTGTCATCTCGTCCCCAGAGCAGCCCTGGGACCTTTGGGTGCTCACTCCAAGGCACCCCATCCCAGCAAAGGTTCCCTGTGTGCACAGAAGTCAGGACAGCCCCACAAAGCTGCAGCAAAGATCACAGAATGTCCTGAGCTGGAAGGGACTCCAGAGAGTTCCCAGTGCAGCTGCTGGCCCTGCACAGCCACCCCAACAATCCCACACCCTGGCCATCCCTGTCCAAACGCTCCTGCCTTGATGAAGCTCGGGTGTTTATGCGAAGCATCCAATCTCAGGGATTTTTTACCTCTGTTCTCACAGACAAACGTGCAAAGCTGCAGCAGCTGGACCAGCGTGGGTGGCCCAACCTGTGCAAGCTGCGAACACAGATTCCTTCCCTTCCTCGAGCACGTGCATCCTTCACTTTGCTCTGGCACTCAATGTGACACCTGCACGGTGTGACTGTGCTCGTGTTTGCTGCTCCTCTGCAAACTGCTGTGTGATCTCCTACCTGTTACAGAAATAAAAGAGAATTTCATTTGGATCACGTGCTCCTGGAGCAACGCTGCTTTCCTGCTGTCTCAGGGCAGGAGGAGATGGAGCACAGAACCCCAGAAGGGTGTGGGTTAGAAGGGACCCTAAAGATGATCCCATTCCATGGGCAGGGACACCTTCCACTATCCCAGATTGCTCCAAGCCCTGTCCAACCTGGCCCGGAACAGTTCCAGTCCATGACACAGTCCCAGCTGTCCCTCCGTGCATCCTCCCTGCCCTGCAGCTCCTGCTCCATGCAGGACGTTCAGGATTAGCTCAGCCATGCCAAACAGGGAGCTGCTACTCCTGGAATTCCGCAGACACAAAGCAGGGCAGTGCTGAGGGGCTGGGGAAGGGCCAAGGGGGAGGCAGGAGGTGGCAGTGGGCACCCAGCTGTGCCCAGGCCTGGAGGGCACAGGGGACAAGCAGTGCCTGGAGGGCACCCAGCCCCCGTTCCCCGGCTCCCTGCTCACTCCCCAACTCCTCTCCCGTACTCGCAGGGCCACCGGCTGTGTGGGTGGCCTCCTCAGCTGCAATTCCCCGGCGTTTTCCTTGGCTACATGCTCACAGGAGTTGCAGATGACGCATTAAAACGTAGCTGAGGCACAGGAGACGGGCCGTGCCAAGCCCTGCACGGAGCCTTGCCCGGGCGGGCACGGCTGCCCCGGGATCTGTGGGGTCACCGGGGGGGATAACGGGGCGGGGGCAGCTCCGGCAGCGCCGTTCGCAGGGAGCAGCTCCTGCTGGAGCCCAGCGCACCCCCGAGCGCGTCCCCGAGCGCACCCCCGAGCCCATCCCCGAGCGCGTCCCCGAGCGCATCCCCGAGCGCACCCACGGCGCTGCCCCCGCCGCGCTTCGTCACCGTCCGACCCCGGCAGAAAGAGAGAAAAAACTCCTTGTCATTCTGCAGAGAGGCTTTTCAAGTGCGGGGTTGCGAATGTCTGAGGGGATTACGTTATCCGTGCAAAAAAACTCCTCGATGGAATCGAGTTCAGCCGGAGGAGCAGGGAGAGCTCCATCCCACCTGGGTGATCTGCAGCCCCCATGGTGGTCCCAGCCCCGGGGGATGGACACGGATCGGCAGCCCTGGACACGTCCTGCCCCGTCCCACTGAGCACACATCCCATTCTTTCGGAATCCGAGCCGTGCCCGTGTGCAGGGGCACAGCCACCAAACCCACGGGGCTGGCAATCAGAAACGCCATTTGCCCTCCTTTCCGTGCCACCTCACGCTCAAAGAGGCAAAATAAAATACAACAAATAGAATATAAGATACACTACATAATTATAAGATATTATATATAATTATAATTACAATATATTGCGTATCATTGTAATAAAATATATTGAATATTTTATAAATAAATAAAAATAAAAATAAAATAAAATAAAATAAAATAAAATAAAATAAAATAAAATAAAATAAAATAAAATAAAAGCAGTGAAAGCCTGTGAAGGGGGTGCCTTCCCCATCCCTCCACCCACCTTGGAAAGCGTCTGTCACTGAGCTGGAGTGGGTGAATAAGCTGGAAATTAAAAACAAGTTCTTTCCCCATAGGCAGGAGAGGGTGATGGTGACCCAGTCCTGAGGCTGGGGAAGGGATCTGAGCAGAGCCAGGATAACTCTGGGCAGCTCCATCCCATCAACATCAGGGATGGCCCAGCAAGGGGAGACCTCCCTTTGCAGGGGCAATTCATCCTTGCAACAATATTTACGTAAAGGCGATTTGCAGGAATTGTTACAAAGACAAGCAACCTGAGGTAGGGAAGCCACTGGGAAAAAGAATGGAATTTATGTTTTAATTACTGAGCGGGACTTGTGCTTTCTGACAGAGAAAATAAAATTTTTGAGAGATTTCAGGTATTGCTTGAAATACTTTGAACAAGGGCCTGGAGTGACAGGATAGGAGGAGACTGCCAGAGAGCGGGGATGGATGGGATATTGGGAAAAATATTGGGAAAAATATTGGGCAGGGCTTGGAGCAAGCTGGGATAGTGGGAGGTGTCCCTGCCCATGGCAGGGGGTGGAAAGGGGTCCCTCCAACCCAAGCCAAGCCAGCCCTGTGGCTGATATGATGGCTCTGGAGCAGCTGCAGCCCTTTCCCAGCCAGCACAGCTGAAGCCCTTTCTCTGTGTCGGTTTTTACGGCCAATTCGATGCCAAAAGGAAAATATAGGTATGCCATAAAATTTTTATGACTCCAGCCTCAAAATATCTCCTGAGCAGGTTGTTTACATAAAGGGCACGTTCTGCTGGTGGCTCTCAGGAGCTCCCAGAGGGCATCCAGGACCCCCAGCCTGGCTCTCCTGCCCCGTGCACAGACCCCGTCCCCCCATGGCATCCAAGGCTCTCCACAGTTTGCACCAGCTGGATTTAAGCTGCTGTGGGCCCTGCACAGACTCTCACAGCAATCCTGAATTTTGTAACCAAAACCAAGGATAAACCTGCTCCAGCTTCCCACTTGAGGAGCTCCCAGGGACAAGGCACCAGGGCTGCAATGGGGATCGATCGGGACTTCAATCCAGGAGCTTCAGGAGCTTATTTGCCATCATTTCCCTGCTCCTCCTGCTTCTCAAACCCCATGTTCCACTGATTATTTCTGTTCAGGACAGAGTTTTGCCAATAAATATCTCCCAAAACTCAAGCCTGCAGAGCACTGAGGGAGCACCTGGCCAGCCCAGGGAGGGATGAGGACACAGGGCCCTGCTCCCCACTCCCTCCTGCCTTAGGGGGGCTTATGGTGCCACAAAAGTACTTTGAAAAACAATTCAGATACATTTGGATGCCTGGAGGAGCCAGTCCCACCCAGAGGCATTTTCCTTTCCTCAAAGACAATTAATTTCTTAACAAACACATTCTACAGAAAGCGTTTTGTAGCGTTAGTTTGAAATAACAATAAGCACGCTCCAAATTCCAATTGGATTTTGCCAAAGCAGCCAGGCTAAAATAATACATTTTAAATGTCTTAAACTGTGCGCTTCCCAAGTAATTAAATTACAGCACTCCTGCACGACAGCTTCTCTTCCATCCATTTAAGCATTAGATTAAAGTTGTCAGGCAGCCTCTAGATGGAAAATACCAGGCTGCAGGAGGGGTTTGGGAGGAGGGTGGAGAGGGCTGAGTTTGGACATCCGTGGGGCAGGGACCTGCTCCAGCCACCAGAACCTGCCAGGGAGGAGCCCCAGGCAGGGGACAGCCACCCACTGCCACTGCCAGGGAGGGGGCACAGACCTGGGGGAACAGGAGGGGCAGGGTGTGACAGCCACTCCTGGGAGATGGGGACAGAGAGCT
>VZSR01000247.1:942020-954058 GCA_013398615.1 Brachypodius melanocephalos | reverse complement strand
CCCTGCCGCGGGGGCGGTGGCAGCGCCCGGGGGCGCACGGGGGCGGCTCTCGGTATTTTTAGCGTGAATCGAGGGCCAGCGTGGCTGTGGTGGCATTTGGAGCAGCTCACGCCGCAGAGCTCAGCATCAAGGACACAATTCAGGCAGAAAATGAATTGGGAAGGACTTCAAATGTGAGGGAGCTGAGGAGTTTGCAGAATTGTTGGTGGGAAAAGCCTTGGACTTTGGGTTTCCCTCGGGCTGAGGAATCGGTCCCAGGGTGAGATTCCAGCTCCATTGGTTGGAGGCGCTCCCCCACCCAAAGGTTATCGCGACTCAGCAGCGTCGCAGCTGAGCCCGGGGGTTACTCAGCTCTTCCTCCAAACTCCCCTGCGCTGCTTCTCTTGGGGGAGAAATCCGCTCTGCACACGGGGAGATTCGCGAGCAGAAACAGAGATTAGTCATAAAGATAAAACCTCAGCCTTGTCGCCAACGAGCTGCTATTCCTGGTGCAGCTCCCAGGTCTGGGGCAGACGGAGCGCCGGGGCTGTGAGAACTCCGGTGGGACAATCCACCCTCACTCTCCAAACCTTATCCGGGAATGAGGCAGAAAGGACTCGCAAAGGCCCAACTCTGGAGGCTGCAGGAGCAAGGAATTGCGATTCCCTGGGGTGTTGGTGCCCAGGGAGAGCGCTGGGAGCCCGGGGAAGTCAGGGGATAACTGCTGACAATTAGCACACAGTGCCCTACAGCCAGAGAGTACGGCTTGGGAACAGCTCCTGCCTCTGAGGGACACCCCATGAAAATGGCTTGGGAACAGCTCCCAGCTCTGGGGGACACCCCATGAAAATGGCTTGGGAACAGCTCCTGGCTCTGAGGGACACGCCATGAAAATGGCTTGGGAACAGCTCCTGGCTCTGGGGGACACCCCATGAAAATGGCTTGGGAACAGCTCCTGGCTCTGAGGGACACACCATGAGCACGGCTTGAGAACAACTCCTGGCTCTGAGGGATGCCCCATGAAAATGGCTTGGGAACAGCTCCCGGCTCTGGGGGACACCATCGAAGACTCATCTCCCACAGATGAGCTTATGGGGAAACTGAGGCACGATGGCTTGGATGGGGCTGCCAGAGGGGTCAGGGGTCACAGGAGCTGCTGGCTGCCACTGCTCCACTGGGAAGGTGGTTAAAGGACAAGTTACACCAATTTTGCATGTCCTGTCTTTGGACAAGACCCTCTGCCATGCCCCAAACCCTGCCCTCCCCATGGCTAGGGCCAGACTGCAGTGCCTGGGAGCTTAGATCCCCCTGGACACTGCTCCTGGACACTGTCCCTGCCAGGATCCCTCTGGACACTGCTCCTGCCAGGATCCCTCTGGACACTGTCCCTGCCATGCCACCCTGGACACTGCCCCTGCCAGGATCCCCATGGACACTGTCCCTGCCAGGATCTCCCTGCACACTGCCCCTGCCATGCCAGCCCCAGCTGGGAGCTGGCTCCAGGACACATTTATTAACCAGTATTTATTATTTGCCCCAGGCACAGGCTCTCTGAGGACTTCTGCTGCCAACACCACGCCAGGAGGGTGCAGGGCCCCTGCTGAAAGTTGGTCCTGGCTGAAGGACAGGGACAAGCAGCTGGAAAGGCCGGGCTCCCACTCGGGCAAAGCCTCCCTGCCACCCATCAACCATTCAAGCAAACCACAGAAAATGATGTCTGAGCCCCCCATCCAGGCTGCTCCCAATGTGTGCAGCTCCTGGAGAGTGAACACTGACGTTTCCCGAGCTGCAGGATCGCCCTGCACTGTCTGCACCACGCCTGGATCCCAGAGTGCCTTTGCCGCCGTCCCAGGACCCCACACCAGCATTAACACGGAACTGCATCCTGCAGCTGCCTTGGGCACGTCTGGGGGCACAGGAGCCCTGCCTGGTACCCCATGGGCTGGGAACCCGAAGGATAAAGCTGCCTGGAGCCCCTCACCCCCAGCCTGCCCATGGAGCCCTCCTGTGCCAGCTGCCTCGGCCAGCAGCGGCTCCAGCTCGGGGTGCAGAGATCCCAGGCTGTCCCCTTCTCCCAGCCTGACCGGCACCCATCGGTGGCTGAAAGGGACACCCTGAAGAGGCAAAAGCCAACACCAAAGGCACACACCCCCTTCCCACCTGCAGCCAAAGGCAGGACGGAGAAGCTGATCAACTGCCCACACTGAGCACTTCACCCCGAACTCACAGCCTTATTGTTCCTGCCTAGGTCAGGAGGAATAAAAACCTGGGAGAGGCAGGAGGCAATTCCATAAGAATGCCCGAGATTTTGTTTTCTGCGTTTGCCTAAAATTGGCTTTGATCTCGTCTTCCCCGAGTGAAGCAGGTGAGAAGTCCGTGAGCCACCCCCACGGTGGATCGGTACCCAGGGCGGACGCCTCTGCTCCACACAGCGCTGCAAACCAACTTTCCCTGCCCAGCCCCAAGCAGCCTCTGCTAATTGATTTCTCTGCTCATTAGCACCAATATTAGTTACATCGAACACTTAATAGGAACCATCTTAGCACCACTGTCACAAATTCACGACGTTGCACAGAATCTGCCCGAGTGAGTGGGGCTTTGGTCTAAAATCACAAATGCATATGCCTGCAAAAACACAAACGCCCCAAAGCTTTCCAGTTCTGCCCGAGTTTAAAAATCTATTAATAACCCGAGGAGAGAGCTCCTCTGCAAAACCAGGAGCATCCAGGCAGGCAAAGTAAAGAGCGATTACACTGCAAGGGAACAAAGACCGAGACCGTGCCCATACCTATATTTCATGCCCGTTTGCTTTGCGGTGGATTCTTTTAATGAAATGTGGTGCTGCGGGGTAAATGTCCCCAAACTGCGAGCGATAATAGCCACTGTCCGGAATTTGGCTCGGGCTGCATTCACTACGTTCGGGGTGGTGGTGTTCTGCTTGCTGATGAGCCGGTCTTCACCATTTCTCTTCAAGTTGTGGTCCGTGCAGGCGATGGACACTTGCATCGCGCCCGCGGAGCCCCGGCCGGGCGGCGGGCGGACCCCCGGCCCCGCAGGGGCTGCAGCTGCCCGGCACGGCCGGCAAAGCCCCGACCTGGGGCTGCCCGAGCTCCGGGGGCTCCGGCAGAGCCGCGCCGCGTCCCCGCGGTGCCGCCGGCGGACGAACGCGAACTTGCCACGGCAACCGCGGCTCGGGGCTCACTCCGGGCTCTCGGCGGCGATGCTGCTGCTCAGCCAGAAGCATCCATCCGCTCAGGTGCTCCCGGAGCGCCGCTCCTTCATGGTGATGGCTCCGCAGCCGCTCTGGCTCGCTGCAGGCTGCCGGCTTTAAATCACTGCGGGCATCCTGCGAGCGCTGGCTCCGCTGGACCGCCAAGTGCTGAGCAGGCACGGCCGAGCCCCGTCCCTCGCCAGCGCGTCCCTAAGGAGCGGCTGCATCCATCGGTGTCCTTCGCCCAGGCGCAGCAGCGCTACCTCCCACCCATGGCAGCCCGCCGAGCGCTGGCAGCGGCTCCGCAGCGGCCCCGGGATCCCCCCGCCACAGCCTGCGGGGAGGATGGGGAGGATGGGGAGGATGAGAACACAGGGCCTCCTTTGTGCTCCCAGGGAAGGCAGGCGATTCAGGCAGATCCGCCCGCAAAAATCGCTGCCGGCATCGCTAAACGAGGTCTCCTACAGCGGGCAGCGATTCGGTGTTAAAATGGGTTAATTATGGGGAAAAGGAAGAAAAAAAAAAAATAGGGGGAGGGGGAGGAAGATCGCTGTGCTCCGGTGGGTGAGGCAGTTAACACGTTAATCCCGTGTTCCTGGCACCCGGAGCCGCCGCCCGCAGCCCCCGGCTGGCAGCAGGGCCGGGGTTAATCCTGCTCCCCCAGCACCGCCAGCGCAATAAACCGCAGCGCAAAGGCTTTGAAGAAAAAACATCCCCATCCATCCCTCGGCGGAGCAAACCAGCCCCGTCCCCATTCCAGCCCCATCCCCTTCCCCATCTCCGTCCCCAGCCCCATCCCCAGCCCCATCCCAATCCCACCCCTGGCACTGCCCTGTGTCACCCCTGCCAGGCCTTTGGGCACCGCAGGGACCCTCGGGCTGGGGAGCTGCTCACGGCAGCGGTGGGAGGGTGGCCGGGTTTGGAGCCCCCCCAGGACCCCCGCCCGTCACTGTCACCTGCAGAGTGGCCCTGGGGAGGGACAGGCAGGGTGTCCCTGGGTGCAGCCCCACAGCACAGGGTGCCCGAGGGTGCCAGGGTGGGTGGGCCAGGGCAGGGTCACCTGCGGTCCCTCTCCCACCCAGGACAGGCCACGGGAAATGGCCCAGAGGGGTTCCCCAGACCCACATCTGCCCCAGACTGCCCGGGGGGCTGGGGGGCACCTCCAGGGCTCCTCGTGTCCACCCCCCGCTCACTGTCGAGCCCTAGGCCCGTCCCTTTGGGGTGGGAGCAGCTCCCAGGCTGGCCCCCCACGCCCGAGGCACCCAGAGGTGGAGCAGGAGCGGTGGCAGAGTGAGCTGGGAGTGCTGGGGGGTGATCACAACCCGGTTTGAGCTCAGGGTGACACAGCTTAGACACCCCATGGTGTGTGCCCCCCTCTCCATCCTGCTGGGGAGGGGGCGTGTGAGAGCGGCTGGGGGGCAGCCACAAAGACCCCCCAGCACCCCGGGACAGGGGACGAGCTTCTGCCCATCTCCGTTCCTGATGGCTCATTCACAGGTACCCAGCACATCCCTTTGAGGATGGAAAGCTTAAACCCGAACAAAGACAGCTCCTGTGTGATATTTTCCCCAAGAGGATTAACAGTTAATCACACAGCAGAGCCACGAACTCCCAGCTTCGAGCGGCCTCCTTGCACCCACCCTCCGGCAGGAATTTGGGACCCCTGGGAGAGTTTCCAGTGAGCCAGCATTGCAGAGCACCAGCAAACCCGGCAGAGTGGGGCATCGGGGGGCACAGGCCATGGGGTCACTGACCCCAAGGTGCCCCTGACACCCAGAACACCCTCAGGGTCTCTCTGGGCCTGGGGGTGCAGCTGGAGCATTGCTGGGAGCACCACTTGGGTTTGGAGCCCAGAGCAGGACTGACAACCCTGGAAATGTTCCCCTCACAGCTCGGGCATTCCAAGGTGTGTTTGACCTCTGTCCTGAACATCTCTGGAGAGTTCCCACTGCAGCCAGACCTGCCAAACGCTGTGACTTGGTCCTGGGGATGAGCCCAGGTCCCTGTCACCCAGGTCCCTGTCACCCAGGTCCCTGTCACCCAGGTCACCACTGCCAGGGCTGCCCATGCCCTGAGGTGCCAGGGAAGGGCACAGGAAGGGACAGTCGCGCTCTGCACTGGCACATCCCACAGAGCATCTTACCTCAAGCTGCTTAGCTTTGCAGGGGTTACAGTCTCTCCACAGAATATATATTTAAATATGGGATTTATTTCATTTCCCTGAGCAAGATAATCACTTCTCGAGTGAAACGTTGGAGTAATGTAATTCTGCATGATGAAAACCCCGAGCTTATAGAAGAGGAGGTACGTGACAACCCCGGCAGAAGACTCAGCCACCAGCCCGTGCCCAGGCTCCCTGCGACACCTCAGTGCCACCAAATCACTGTGACAAGACGCCCCGAGCAAGACAACAATCGCTCATTAAACAACTTGCTTAGAATGCTTCATCAAACAAATGTGCTTTAACAGAGCTGTGACCCCCCTGTGACCCTCCAGCCCCAGGGACACTGCAGCCACCCCCGGGGCCAAATCAAGAGCCACCAGAGTCAGGGTGAGCAGGGGCTGTGGGGCAGGGCAGCAGGAACAGACACATCCATGGGGGCTGTGGGGCAGGGCAGCAGGAACAGACACATCCATGGCCCCAAAACTGTCCCCAGCACCCTGCAGGTAGGGCAGGGCATCAGGAACAGACACATCCATGGGGGCTGTGGGGCAGGGCAGCAGGAACAGACACATCCATGGTCCCAGAGCTGTCCCCGTGCCCAGCACCCTGCAGGGGCTGGATGATGCACACCCTGCAGGGGCGGGATAGAAACCTCCAAAAAGCCACAAATGCTTCCTGCAGCCCCACTGGGATCCCTGTGGAGGCTGGGTGGGGCCGTGGGGCCGGGCACAGTACGGAGGCTGAGGGAGGAGCCCCTCCCTGAGCTCCTGCAGGGACTCTGCTCCAGGGTCAGTCTGCAGCACGGCTCTGGCTGCAGCCAGAGGTGGAGAGATGCTTCTGCAGCCCAAAATATGAACGTGAATCAAGGGCCTGCAGGCTGGGCTGGGTGAAACCTCGTGAGCTGCTGCAGCCCTGGCCTGGCAGGGCCGAGCTGAGCACGCTGATTGCTCCTTCCTTTTTGAAATTTTACCTTGGAGTGGAGCTCCTTTGAAATAGGATGCCAAGTCTGGCTGGAGATTCTGCTTCTTGTGGCTGTTTATCCTCCCTGCCATGGCAGGGCTTAGGGACTGGGTGGTCTTCAAGGCCCCCTCCAGCCACACCAGTCTGTGATTGCAGCAATCCAGGTCACAGCAATGATCCAACCCAGCTTGAGTCTGAGCTTTTTCACTGAAATTCTTCTATGCCCAGAGTAGACAACAACTGAATTTAGCAGCAAACCTGCAGCAGTGCCCACCACAGAGGGCCCCTGGATTCCTGGCAGTGCCCAAGGGCAGGCTGGACAGGGCTGGAGCAGCCTGGGACAGTGGAAGCTGTCCCCATGGCAGGGGTGGAACAAGGTGGACAATAAGATCACTTCTAGCCCAAACCCTTCTGGGATTCTGTGATCAATGTCAGCAGCATTCCCTCTGCTCCCAGTGCTGGAGAGTTCTGCCCTTCCCATGCCAGAGCAGCCCCAGGAGCAGGGAGATGCAGCAGGATGGAACAGTCAGTGCTCCCAGGCTGGAGACACATCAAAAACTTGGTTTCAGCCTTCATGAAGAGAGCTTTAACCACGTTGGACACTTAGACAGACGCTCAGTGAGACTTTGCAATGCCCTTGGACGGACCAGACCTCAGATTTCATGGCAGCACTGAAAATGCTGCTGGCAGTGCCACCAGGGCAGGATCCTGCTCCAAAACCAGAGCTTTTCCACCCGAAAAAAGGCCTGCCTTTATTTTATCCAACAGCCCCCACATGCTGTCCAGAGCCCCAGAGGCACATTCTGCAAACCCAGCACAGCCACTGCTGGCAGCAGCCTCTCTCCAGGGCCTTCCTGAGGATGATCCCAATCCCTGATTTCCAGCCTCCCCAGTCCCTGATTTCCAGCCTCCCCAGTCCCTGATTTCCAGCCTCCCCAATCCCTGATTTCCAGCCTCCCCCAGGATGATCCCTGATTTCCAGCCTTCCCCAGGATGATCCCTGACTTCCAGCCTCCCCCGGGGCTCTGCCCAGGCAGCAGGACGCGCTCAGGGCAGTTCCGAGTTCTGTCCCAAAGAAAGTTTCCTTGGCCCCTAAATGCCGTCCCACACAGCCCGTGCTCGTGGCTCTGCTGCCCCTCCATCCCCAGATCTCCTCGGGAACAGCTTTCCCGCTGGGATAACCCCCGGGATTGCGGCGGTTCCTCCCATCTCCCCAAACCGGGTGCGATAAGGAGCGCTGCCCCCGGAGCGAGCAGGGGCGGGCAGGCAGCTCCCGGCAGGGTTTCCCTGGGATTATTCCCAATTCAAAGGCAGGATGAGCCGCTCCAGCCGGGCACAGGAGGATCCCGCGGGCGGCAGCAGCAGCCCCGGGCCCTCGGAGGTTTCTCAGCTCTTTGGGGCGCAGCTGAAGCCGCCGGGAATGGCTCTTTTGATAACGCTGCTGGAAGCTGGGCGAGGAAATGAGCTGCAGAACAAAAGCCCGGCGCTTATCGAGCCCACAGCCATCGCATTTCCGCTGGTTTCACATCAAAAACTCCATTTGCATTCGTAATTGCACTTGAGGAAAACTGATCAAAATTCCCATTAAACGGGTTTTAGTTAAAAGGCGTCGTTCTGGCAGGTTTTGAGCCAGGCTGGGGGCAGTGCCCAGCCCGGGGTTCCTGTGATGCCACACGAGTTCTGCCACCCCCCGGGAGTGGCGGCAGCTCCGAGGGCTCCATCCACCGGGAATGGACCAAAGCTGGGAGTGTGAGAGCTCCGAGCCACGCTGCCCTGCCAGGAGGGCTGGGGACAAGGCTGGGCTCTGATAAACCCAGCACCGGAGCAGCTGGGGCTGTCCCTGCATCCCTGTGGATGTCCCTGCATCCCTGTGGATGTCCCTGCATCCCTGGGGCTGTCCCTGCATCCCTGTGGATGTCCCTGCATCCCTGGGGCTGTCCCTGCATCCCTGGGGCTGTCCCTGCATCCTTGAGGCTGTCCCTGCATCCTTGAGGCTGTCCCTGCATCCTTGAGGCTGTCCTTTCATCCCTGTGGATGTCCCTGCACCCTTGAGGCTGTCCCTGCATCCCTGGGGCTGTCCCTGCATCCCTGGCAGTGTCTCAGGCCAGGCTGGATGGGGTTTGGAGCACCCTGGGACAGGGGATGGTGTCCCTGCCATGGCAGGGGTGGCACTGGGTGGGCTCGAAAGTCCCTCCCAATCCAACCCAGGCTGGAATTCTGTGCTGCCTGGAGTTCCTGCACAATTCCCATCCACCCCCATCCCCCGGGGGTCCAAGGCCAGCCCCACCCTGGGTGTGGGAGCACCCCGGGCACCCCCAGCCCCCAGGGAGCCCCGAGGAGCCCTGCACAGGCAACATTAAATAAATAAACTCTGGTACAGCAGGAAAGAATCAATGGTGGCCCCAGCCCGCAGCTCTGGGGGTCTCACAGGGAGGGTGGAACTCATCAGACCCCAATCCAATCACTGCTGCTGGTCCCAGTGGAAAGAACACCTCCCCGGTGCCTGCTGCCCATTAGCTGCTGGATCCCTGCTCCAGAGCAGGTAATTGAATTTTTCCATGCTATCTATTCCATTTCTCAGCTGACTGCGAGCCAGTGCCTCACATGAAGGGCTCCAGAAGTCACCATGATATTAATGGATCGTGCTACACTGAGCACTTAATGGTCTTTAAGGTCCCTTCCAGCTCGAGCCACTCTGTGATTAAATATGATTAAAACACTCGGAGCTGCACGAGGCTCCGCTGCACAGCACAGGAGGGTTTTGTGTTTCATTCCCCCTGGGAGCCCCTGGTGTGGAATCACTCACTGAGCATCCACCGCAGGCCCAGAGCACAGGAGCATCCCCTCAGGCACTCAGGGCTCTTTGTGCCAGCTCGTGGCCAAGAAAGGATTTTCCCTTCTGCCATACTCGTGTTCTACACCGAGCAAACACAAAATGCAGATTTGCCCCCGTGTGCTTCGCATCACCTGATGGAGAAATGTATTCCAAATAAAGCTCAGCCCAAGCTGTGTTCTTGCAGCTCGGCTGTGCTTGTTGAACAGGAGATTTCAGGCAATTATGATCGTGGCCGTGTTATCCACACGCTCAGATCTCACCCTAGCATTCCTTGTAACAGCTGAGAGCTGGAAATGAGCTCGTGGAGAAAGGCTGCTGAGGTGTTGGGTCTGGATATGGGTAACAAACACAGCTCTGAGCTGCCCTGCTCTGGGACACCCTGGAGCAGATGGGGGAGCAGTTATGGAGCAGTAACTTCGGATTTTTCGAGATTAACTGGCAGAGGGTCAGCACAAAGATGAGCTACAGCAGCCTGTGCTGCTTGGGAAACTCTTTTCTAATGAATATCCCTTCAGAAAACTTCCCCCTCTCCTGGAAGCCTCAGTTTTCACCTCCTCCTCCAGCCAATGGAGGGACTTGGCCCCTCTGTGAGCAGCTCAGCGAAAGCCAAGAGTCCCCATCAGTCATTATCTTACATAAGTCACCACTGCATAATAAGCACTATTAAAAATATCACCTTCCCAAATAGCATTTTTCAAAGGAGGATTTTAAGTCTTCTCCTGAGAGCCTCGTTCAGCTGCAACAGCATTTCTAATTATTAAATTACCCCGTGAGTGACACAGGGTACAAATCCCATCAGCTGCACCCAGCACAAGACCTTGCTCCCTGCTCCCGGAGAAAAACTCCGCACCCCGAGCAGCATCCCGAAAGAACGAGGCATCTGCCGGAATTAATCACCGAGGACAATTAGCACATCGCCCAGGACAATGGCGTTTGCTGAAATCCCGCAGATTAGCAAGGAACAATCGTCAGCCCCATTAATTTTCATGGATCCTTTTCCCACTGCCAGGCTCCTCTCCTCCTTCCCGCTGAGTCAGCACTTCCTCTGCCTCTCGCCTACCAGCCCACACTGCTGGTTAAAAATCAGCCTTTCAGGACCTCTGGACTCTGCTTTTCACCTGAGCAGGTGCGGGCACAGCACTCTGCTGCCAGGCAGGAGCCAGCCCCGCGGTGCCTCTTCAGCTCCCCAATTTTCCTTTGTGCTTTTTACACTTCCAGAATTCTCTGCAAAGGCTTTTAACTTTAAAAAAACCCTTTTCTTTTGCCCCACGAGGCAAGAGCACGATGTACTCCAGAGCAGCACGATGTCATGGAATGGTTTGGGTTGGAAGGGACCTTGAAGATCATCCGGTGCCACCCCTGCCATGGCAGGGACACCTCCTGCTGTCCCAGGCTGCTCCAATCCCCCTGCCTTGGGCACTGCCAGGGATGGAGCAATGTCATTTTAGCAAATCAAGTCACTGTCAAGTCTTCAGGTGACCTCCAGCCACAGCCAAGCACTTCCAAGCCAAGGATTTCTGCATTTCCCAGGCCTGTGCTGGCCGGGCAATAGTCCCTGATCTCTGGGCACATCCCAAACATTGAACAACCACTTTTGCACTGGAACGGCGCC
Source organism: Brachypodius melanocephalos (assembly GCA_013398615.1). Classification (NCBI taxonomy): domain Eukaryota; kingdom Metazoa; phylum Chordata; class Aves; order Passeriformes; family Pycnonotidae; genus Brachypodius; species Brachypodius melanocephalos. Next base: position 943,296 of record VZSR01000247.1, on the reverse strand, counting down.
CATTTAATTAACAAAAAGATTTGCAAGAGGATCATTACTTACTGCCAAATGCATAACCGCTCATTAGGCCCTCAGGGGAAATGAATAATTACTCCTGCAATCTACAGATTGTGTCTTTTTCTGCGGTGAAAAAACGGTTTCATCTCCCCAGCTGGGGTGGGAAAATGAGGGCTGGGGGACAACCCTCAGCCCAGGGGCAGCTGGACCATGGGAGCAGCTCCCCCAATAGCCTCAGCCCCCATGGGCTCTCCAAGGATCCCCCTGTGATCCACAAAAACCTCTGGAGAAAGCAGCAACCGTGCCCTTGGAATGATGGAAACACCGTGCTGGCTTCTGGAGCCGTTCTGGAGCAGGGGTGAAGCCAGCAACTCTGAAAATCCACTGCAAACAAGGAAGGAAAGGCTTATCAGGCAGCCACAGGAGGTTTATCCATGGAAAAGCTGCCTTTCATCCAGCCTGCCCCTCCCCAGCTGCCCACAGCCCTCCCCACACTGCGGGGAGAGGCAGGAGCAGAGGGGTGCTGGAAACACAGAGGGGTGCAAACACACCTCAGCTGGGTGTTGTGACTGGGTTAGACTAGTTAGTCTAACTAGATTAGTCAAACAACCAAGTTCTGGTTCAAAGTGGGTGCAAAGAACAGCCCCACTGAGCTGTGCACAGCCGTGCCCACCTGAGCCCCACTGAGCCGTGCCCAGCTGAGCCCCACTGACCCGTGCCCACCTGAGCCATGCTGGTGACACAGGACCTGCTCTCCCCTGGCACTGAGCCTTGCCACAGCCTAGATTTATCATCATTCCTAGAGGAGGCAGCCTTGGAATAAAGCTGCAAGCCACGAGAGGAGGTTTTGCTCCCAAATTCACCCCCCTGCTCAGCGCTCTGTGCCGGTGCAGCATCCGGCAACGTCCCTTTCTCAGCACATCCCAAAGTCAGCCCAAAGACTCCGGATAAAAAAAGTCTTTTAAGCAGCACCACGTGGGCTGAGCCTCATCCCAGGCTGCAGCCCTCAAAGGTGTCTATAAATATCCCCAGAAATATCCCAAACTCCGGAGCCAGCCCCCGGAGAGGCGCTGAGTGTGCCCTGTGCCGGGGCAGCGGCTGCAGGAGCAGGAGGAGGCTCAGCAGGAGCTCATGCCCATGGATGGGGATGGAGCAGCACCTGCCAGGCCAGGCTGGGCAGACAGGCTTGCACAGGAGCACGAGGGGTGTGGGGAAAAGCAGCGAAAGTGCAGATTGCTGCTGGGCAGCTGTAGGAATGCACCCCACACCGAGCAGGTGT
>VZSR01000247.1:915759-938791 GCA_013398615.1 Brachypodius melanocephalos | reverse complement strand
TTCCATAGCTCTGCTCCGAGCCCAGCATCCCTGGGATGCCAATCCATTGCTTTGGGACACTCTCCCATTCCATTCCCCAGCACTGTGGGCTCAGTTCCCCTTCTCTAACCCCACCTTGCTCCAGGGGTGCCCAGCTGGCCCAGCAGCACGGTGGCACAAAGCCCTTTGCCTTTTCTCCTGCTCCTGACTCCAAACCTGCTCTTTCACAGCCCCACTCATCCCTGGGTGTTGTCACCAAGTGTCCCCATCCAGCAGTGAAAGCTGGGACACAGCAGTGCCGGATCCATAAAAACACCAGTCACGGGGTTTTATTTCAATTTTAAGCTCAGACTGGCCAAGCTCAACCTGGCCAAGCTCCACCTGCCGTGCGTTAATCCGGGCTCTAACACAAAGAAAAGGAGCCACAGCCCCGCAGGCAGGCTCGGAGCACGTACCTGTAGCTGCTGGGGGTGCGGGGGGTGCCGTGCGGGCCGTGCAGCTGCGGGAAGCTCTGCGGGAAGCTCTGCGGGGCTTTGCCGGGGCCGCTGGGGCTGCGCGCCCCGGGCCGGTCCCCGAGCGCCCGCGGAGCCTCCCCCGCCCGCCGGCACCGCGCCCGGCCCGCCTTGGGCGGGGGGATATCGGCACACGCCGGCTTGTACAGCTGCATGGGGACCACCCGGGACACCCCCTGAGCCTGGGCACCCTGCAGCTCCTGTGCTGCCCGCTGCGATCGGCTGGGGATGGAGCTTCTTGTGCCGGGGCTGGAAGGGCTCTTCTACAGCTGGGATGGGGCTCTTCTTCTCCCAGAACTAGGGAAGGGTTCTTCTCCTACAGCTGGGATGGGGCTCTTCTTCTCCCAGAGCTAGGGAAGGGTTCTTCTCCTGCAGCTGGGATGGGGCTCTTCTTCTCCCAGAGCTAGGGAAGGGTTCTCCTACAGCTGGGATGGGGCTCTTCTCCCAGGGCTGGGATGGGGTTCTTCTCCCAGACATTCTTTATATTATTCCAGCCGGCCCCTTTTGGTTGATGTTCGGGATGGATTTTGGCCAAGATCAGCAATCTTGTTCATGTGCTGAGACCTCTCCTGGCCCAGCACTCCAAGGGGTGAGCACTGCTGGTGGGAACAGAGTGCTGACCCCAGTTCCCAGGTCTTATATTTAGATAATGAGAAATATTTGCTTGGGATTCAATCCAGGGGCAATAAACATCAACCAAATACTTTCCCAGGGTGTATTTCAGGCCCAGGGCTCCCCAGATGAACTCTGCAGGCATCTCCTCTGCAGCTCACTGGAACTTCTTGTTTTGTCACAGTGCACTGTGAGCTCTCAGCTGGGCTTACCTGGTCTGGGAGCTTCCCCAGCATCTGCAGCCTGTGACAATTCATATGAATTAAATGATGATGTTAACAAATGATTTACCACCGCTGGACAGCAAACAAAAAGGTTCTGGTTCATGGACTCACAGAATGGTCTTATTTAAGGTCCCTTCCAGCCCAAACCATCTTATTCCAAATTCCCCTGCTGTGAGTAGGGACACTTCCACTTCCAGGGATGGTTTTTGTGATCTTCATCCCTGCAACACCCAGAAGGGCCACAGTGATCTTTTCTGGCCACAGCAGACAATCTGCCAAAGTCTGGTTCATGCCACTGAGGCAGATGTCTGAGACTCTTCTATTTTAAAAACTCACCCCATTTCAGCCCCAAATACATTAGGAAAATAAGTTAAATAATCAAGTGATGGATGTATCATGAACTCAACTAATCCTTAAATCTTTCAAAGCAGATAAAGAAAGACTGATCCCAACCCCAGAATATATTTGAAAAGCTCATAATTCAATGTCACAGAGGGGATCCTGGCAGGAACAGTGGGATTACCCCGTTATTCTTCTTGTGTGACTGTCACATCAGGGCATGGGTGGCCCCGAGAGTCCTACCCAAGGATGGGGGTCCTGTTCTCACAGTGCTGATCCCACGGGGGGTGCAGGGGGGTTTCAACACAGCTCTTTGCAGCCTGAGGACACTCAAGGGCAGGCAGCGTGTCCCAGGGCTGTCCCTGCTCTGTCCCAAAACTGTCCCTGCCCTGTCCCCGAGGCTGTCCCTGCCCTGCCCCGACGCCACCCCTGCCCTGTCCCCGAGGCTGTCCCTCACAGTGCCCCGTGTTTCCTCCCTGCAGTGTAACCCCAAGGCTGTACCTGTGATCTCTGCTGCAGCTGCCTTTGGTTTTACCTCCTGCCAGCCCCAGCTCCCTGCTCATCTATAATGCAAGGTGAACCAGAAAATAAGAAATAAGAAATATTTCTGCAAGCTCCTCTGAGTTTTTTGGGCACAAGGGTTTTGCTGGAGGATCAGGGTTGTTGTGGATCAGCATCTTTAGAAACTTAGTTCTCCCAAAAGTTACTCCCCAGTTATTACTTTGTTTTTAGGGTGCTGTTTGAGCCCCTGGGTGCCGACCAAAGGCTGATTCGGCTGGTGGGCACCAGACCCAGAATCTGCCCCCTCCCAGCCCCCAGACCCCTCAGGTGCTTGTAAACATTCCTGCATTAACACCCACCTGCTCCTTCCCTCAGTTTTACTTCCTTTACCTCTCACTTATCCCATTCCTAACTTTCGTTGCCGTGACATTGTAACTCATTTCTTATCCGAGCTCATCTGCAGGAGCTCTGTTTGTGCCGGGCACTGCAGGGAGCCCCATCCTGCCTGGGACTGGGGGAGATCGCGGCCGGTTCTCAGCCAAATCCCGGCTGCTACCGAAGTTTGGTGAAGGAAAGCCCCAGGGGAGGGGAAGGAACCCTCCCGTCCCTGGCCGGTCCCGGAGCTGTCCCCGGCGCTCCCGGCCGTGGCTCCCGGGGCTGGGGCAGCATCACCCCGGGCCGATCCTGCCGAGGTTCCGATTTCAGCGCGGGGCTGACCCCGCACAGGAGATTAGAGACTCGCACGTCTAATTTCCACTAATACCAAGATCCCCTTATATTTTTTTAAAGGAGCAAGATCAGATTCTGGAGGCTGCGATATTTAAGACCGATGGGATGAGAGATGCAGCCACTGCAGGTTTCCCTGCCCAGGGGCTCCTTTCCAGGCTGAGCAGGGAGGGGGGACAGGGACCCTCCTGCCACCCACACGGTCCCTGATCGAGAGCAGCAACTTTCCAACTCTATTCAAACAAAACCACAGGAACTTGGGCAAATCAGAAAAAAAGGCTCGGCAACCTCGCACAGAGAAGTTTTGGGATTCAAGAGCCAAGTCTGCAGGATATTCAGCACTGTAAAGCATGAACAACCAGAAAAATCAGACTTATAAAACTAAAGAGCTTTCTATTGTTATTATTATTACCATGGCTATGATCATTATTGTTGCTGTTGTTATTATCACGATGATCACGATGCTGCCGGCCAGCAGCACTCCCGGAGGGCACTGTGCCCCCCGGGCAGGGCAGGGCAGGGCAGGGCAGGGCAGGGCAGGGCACGTACCTGTGTGGCATGCCGGTGGTGTAGGCGATGGTGTACTCGTGGGACAGCTCGCACAGCCGCAGGTACCAGTTCATCTCCAGCTCCCGCAGCAGCGCCAGGCGCCGGGCTCGCTGCTGGGGCTGCCCGGCCCGGGCCCGGCTCTCCTTGCTGGGCTCGGCCGAGCTCTTCAGGGCTCTGTCCCTGCTGCCCAGGGACAGCACCGACGGCTTCCTCAGCTTCAGGGACTCATCGGCGCTCTTGCCCCCCACGGTCCCGGTGCGAGCCGCCAGCATTTCGGCTCCTGCCTCGGTGCCCCAGCGCTCAGCCTCGAATCATTGGAAGTGATTGCAGCCGCTCTTTCTCCCTCTATAACCTCACAAAGCTGTAATTAGAGACGCGTGTGCGGGGCTTAAGCGGAAAGGAGAGCTGCGACCTACTCATGGAAACATCTGTAGCGGCTGCAGGAGCCAGCGGCTGCGGGGAAACATCAGCCACGGGCACAGTCCCGGAAAACATCACCCCTGGGCACAGTCCTGGAAAATATCACCCCCTGGCACAGTCCCGGAAAACATCACCCTCTGGCACAGTCCTGGAAAATATCACCCCCGGCACAGCCCCACGCCTCAGCCGGCCTCGCATGGACCAGGGCTCTGGTTGGAGGCTTCTGGAAAGCCCGTGCGGCTCTGTGAACATCGGAGGTGAAGTCACACGTGTCACCTTGAGGGCGAACCTTCGCCCACGTGGGCTGGCCCGGGCAAATTGCAGCGGCCGCGGCCCCGGAGCATCCCGTGCCCAGCGCTGCCCTCCTCTTCCTCCTGCTCCTCCTCCTCCTGCAGCTCCTCGGCTCGCCCCATCCGGCAGGAACTTCTATTCTCCAAGGGATCTGTAGGAATTTGGGCATCTGGCCACCCTCGGGATGAGAACAAAGTTCCGAGTGCTCCCGAGCAATCGGTGTTTGGGAAATGTACGAAAGGGCAACACGGGAATGGCTTTAATTCCCCTCTCCCCGCGATGTGAAAGCTGATAGAGAGATTACAGCTCTAATCACAGCAGCCACTTCGGGAGCACGGGCACAGCCGAGTGCCCAGAGAGCGAAAACCCCTCTGAGGCAGCGGGATTGGAAAGCCATTGCCTCAAAAGCGATGGAATCAGCCCAAAGCAGAGCCCCGCAGGGTCCCCCGGGGGTGGGGGTGCACGGAAGGATCCCTGCACTGAGGGCACAGCGAGCTGAGGGGTCTCTGGCTCGGTGTCCCTCTCCCAGCAGGTCTGGCACCAGCTCGGGAAGGTTTTCCCAGCCGGGCCTGGCAGATCCCCGAGGCTGGAGCTCCCCCAGCCCCTTCCCAATACCCATCCCAAGGCTCCAGGCTGTGCCCTGCCTCATCCCTGCCACTTCCCAGCAGGGTTTGCATCCCCACCTTCCTCCATCCGCTACCCCCGACTGCTCTGGGGGCCCCGCTCAGCCAAGTAGGACCAGCTGGGCTCTCAGCACCCCTGGTCCAGGATCCCCCCCACCCTGGGGACCCCCCCGAGCCAGCCCCGGTGCTGGGAGCCCGGCAGGGGCTCGTCCTGCTCTGCAGGCACACACGGTAAAGCTCTTGGTGCTTCCAGAGGGGTTATAGGACAAAAAAATCCCCCTCTTTAGCTGCTTTTCCACAAAGCAGTTCCAGCAGCTTTTGGAATTAGTCCTACAGAATTTACCTCCAACAAGGACCGGTGCTATCCAACCTATCTGGCAGACACGGCACTAAAACACTCACTGGGAGTTTTGTGAAACTGGGAACATTACTCAAACTTTGAGCTGTTAAAGCATTCTAGCTCTGTGCCTGATCCGACGTGTTTAATATCCTTAAAGTGCTTCACAGGAAAGAAAAAGTTTCCAGCAGCTCCAGAAGCCTTTAAAGCAACCCTGAGCAGTGAAGAAATGCATATTTGTGTTACACGTACACGATTTTATGAAGCCTCATAAGACCCTTCAGGTTCTTCCACGTGGAAATTGCTTATCCAAACCCAAATTAAGTTCTCACAGAGCTGCACAAGAGGCACACTGTGCTTCCTCAGCCTGCCGTGTTTATGGTTCTGTCACCCACTCTGGTCCCGAGGGCTCTCAGAGGTGTCAGGCACAGCAAAGGTGAATTAAATGAAGGCGGCTGCGGGCGATTTGTCCTCTCATTGTTGGGGTGTCGGGGCCATTGTGCTCCTGGATGTTCCTGGTGCCGCACTCGGGCAGGAGCACGGGCGGATTCTGTGTCGGGGGATTCTATAGCCCGGCACGTAAGGAGAGCCCGCCTCGCCTTATAAAAATTGCAGGACGATTGATTTCCTGAAAGCGAAGCTGCCGTGAAATATTGATGCTGGAACCCTCGCTTCCCAGAGCCGTGGGCATCCTGCGGGGTCCAGAGGCGCCTGCTGGGGGGACAAACCCACCCCAAATTCCTCCTGCTGCCACCCAGGACCAGGGGGGGATCGATGCTCCAGGGAGCAACGCCTCAAACAGATCCCTGCTCAGGGCTGGGGGCACCTCCTGCCTTCTACATTCCTTTTCTCGTCCTTTTCGGGTCCTTTAATATTCCTTTTGTAGTCCTTCTTCACTCTATATTCCTTTTTCATTCCTTTTTCTAGGCAATCATCTGTTTAAGTAGTGTATAATACAATTGTGCATTTCTGATTTGCCTGTACACTGTATAAATGCACAGAATCGTGTTTAGGAGCTCTCTACCTGTAGCTCATTGTGAAATATAGATGATTGTTAAATTAATTATTATGATATAATAATAAATATTAATTACTAGAATATTAAATATATAATAATATATTATAATATTTGTTCTATATATATAACTTATGTCTATTAATAAATTACACTAGGTTTTGAGAATTTCTCTGTCTCTTCTGAAAACGCTTTCCAAAATCTGATTTTTTATTCCAGCTGCACACAAAATGGGAACTGAGGGGTGTCCCAGGGCCCCCCTTTGCTGCCCCCCTGTCCTCAGAGCCCGTCCCCAAACACAACTCCCAGCTCCTGGAGCCAGGGCAGGGCTCAGGAACACCGCGGGGAGCAGAGGGACAGAGCATCCTTAAAAGAGCTTTAACCCCCCTGTTTGTGCTGTTTGTGGCCCTGGTTCTAAAGCAGAACATTTCAGTGAGACCCAGCCTGCAGCCCCCAGGATCAGAGCTCGGGATTAATCCATTTTCCTCCGGCTCAGGCGCCCTTTTAGCCAACCCTCCTGTTTTCAGATGTAAATAAGAGGAGGCTCTAAAGCCCCTGCAGCAGCTGTTTTCTGCTCGGGGAAGCAGGAGGAGTTAATGCACCGCGCACGGGGCCCCTTTCAAACCTGGCTTTAAAATCCCCTGAGCAGCTCCCCAGCAGGATTTGCCATCCCAGTGACGCCAACAAGACCCCACTGTGTCACACACAGGGAGCCCATCCTGACTTTGTGCACCGCAGATTTATTTTGGTAGAGTGAGGGAATGGTTTGGGTTGGGAGGGACCTCAAAGCCCCTCCAGTGCCACCCCAGCCATGGCAGGGACAGGGTCACCTCCCACTGTCCCAGGCTGCTCCAAGCCCCAATGTCCAGCCTGGCCTTGGGCACTGCCAGGGATCCAGGGACAGCCACAGCTGCTCTGGGAATTCCATCCCAGCCAGGAATTCCTTCCCAATCTCCCATCCATCCCTGCCCTCTGTCCATGTGAAGCCATTCCCTGTGTCCTGTCCCTCCATCCCTTGTCCCCAGTTTCTCTCCTGGAGCCCCTTTAGGCCCTGGCAGGGGCTCTGAGCTCTCCCTGGATCCTTCTCCTCTCCAGGTGAGCACCCCCAGCTCTCCCAGGCTGTCAGTGCCTCATTCCAGAGTAAAGGAATGCAGGATCCTCAGTCTGATCCTGCAATTCTCCAGTAATTCCACTCAAACACAGCCCCAGCCAATCCTCTCTTGAAGCCATCTCCAAATCCACCCGCAGATCCCACAGCAGCCTCTCGGGATGTGCTGCCCACATTTCCTCAGCTCTGCCCACATCCCAAACCTCTGCACACACAGACCTGGCAGAGAGAAATGTGCAGCAGCTCATCACCTGCAAGGTCCTGGAAGGTTTACAGAGATCCAAGCACAACACCAGGAGCCCTGCCTGGGGACAGGTTGATTTGGGGTGTGCCTGTCAGTGATCCCTGAGCAAACAAACAGGTTTGGTCCCACAGGAGCACAGCCATTCCCACCTCCTGATCCAATCAACCACTGAGCTCAGGCTCCTCTGCTCCAGGTCATTGAAACCCCATCAGGGGAAGATTCATTAAGGTGTTTAATTGGGTTTAAGTGGCTCACCCTGCTCTGGCAGCGCTCAAATGTGGTGGCATATGAACCTCTGCTGGGCCAACAGCTTTGTGCCTGGGCATCCCCAGCAGACAGCACGGAACTGGAGAGTCAGGCAGCTTCTCAAAGACCCCTGAGATCACTGAGCCCACCTGTTAACCCAAATCCCAAACCCTGGGAGAGCTCCCAGTGCCTCCCTGAAGGGCAGCGGGGTCACAGCAGCCTCCAGAGAGCCAATCTGCTGAAATTAAAATCTGAAGTGCAAGTGGCTCTCTCCAGCCTTTTATCTTCTGCAATAATTTCTAGATGTGATTGTGGGGCCAAAGGGCAGCCCCAGCACACCCCAGTGAAGAGGAAAATTCCTGGGTGTGTTAATTAACTCTTTTTCCCCTCTTGGCTGAGTTCAGGGAGGTCACTCATGAGCTGCTGCTCTGGGCTTGCTCCCAGTTGCACCAAGGGGTGACCAAGCACCCCGTGATGGGAGAGGGGAAGCTTTTCCAAGGCCAAGGAGAATCCGGGCTCAGACCTCTCTGGAGGCACGTGGTTGTGCTGGGCAGGAGCCTGATGAGCCCTGACCTGCTCAGACAGCACCAGAGGCTGCAGAACCACCCACATGCTCTGTACTTTTCTGCATGAATTTCAGACCAAAGGCTGAGCTGCTGCAGCTGAGCAGGTGCCGAGAAGGTGATTCCATCCTGAGCAGGTGAGTGCTCCCAGGGTGAATTCAGGAGAGTTCCTGAGCAGGTCAGTGCTCCCAGGATGAATTCAGGAGAGTTCCTGAGCAGGTCAGTGCTCCCAGGATGAATTCAGGAGAGTTCCTGGCCATGCTCCTGAGCAGTTGATTCCCTGCTGAGCAGGTCAGTGCTCCCAGGGTGAATTCAGGAGAGTTCCTGAGCAGGTGAGTGCTCCCAGGATGAATTCAGAATGTTCCTTCAGAATGGATCCTGTTCCTGGCCAGCCTCCTGTGCCTGCAGGATCGTGTTTGGTTTGCAGGGCTCTGGCTGGGAGCTGCACCCAGAGCCTGGATCAGCCAGGGGACACGGGGCTGTCACCCCAGCCGAAAGCAGGGCCCTGTCCCCACCCCAGCACATCCCTGGAGCCCGCTGTGCCTGGCATTGCCATGGCAATCAGCACCACACAGGGACTAAAAATAAACCCCAGCTCTGCAGAGCACAAAGATCATCCCCAACCCCAGCCCTGAGTCAGCCACCTCCCAGCCTGGGGGTGTGTGCTGCTGGCTCCCCCCTCCTGCCCTCCAGCAGCCAGGGCAGGGCTGAGCTCCCCTGGCACAGCTTCTCCTGCAGCCCTGATCCCCTGAGAGTGCCCAGGAGCAGGTGGGCATCACCCAGTGTTCATCCAGAAAACCTCCTCCTTTCCTCTGGAAACCCCCAAACCCAATTCCCGCTGCATTCCCAATTCCCTGAGCAGCATCATCCCCCTCCACACCACAAAAACCCCACAGCTGGGCCAGCTCCAGCCCTGAAAGAGCAGCTGGGCCCTGGCCAGTGACTTGTCCCAGGGTCACCTGGCCCAAACTGTCACAAAAACCTGCAGGAGCAGCGCTGGGAGCATTTCCCAGGGGATAAAAGCTGCTCAGGAGCATCACTGCTGGTACAAACCCCACAGGAGCCAGGGCCACACCCTGTAAGGAGCAGGGTCCTTAATCCTCCTCCTTAACTAACCCACAGCTCAAACTCTGCACTCCCCAAAGCTTCATTTACCCCACAACAGTTTTTTCCACCCTAAATAACATTTAAAAAAAGAAACCCTGCAAGCAGCTTTATATAGATCTCTGTATCCCAAACCACCCTGGGAAAAGAGAAATATCCCAGCTCTAAAGGGGCTCTTGAGCAGACATTTAAATCAATTTAAATCAATTACATCCATAAAAACAGCTTGTTCAACCCAAAACACAGTCCCATTCATAATATAGCTTTTACACATAAGCCCTTAAAAAAAACAAAACAAAACCACACCACACCAAGGTTCAAACATAATATTTTTATTTGTGGATAAAAATTAAGGCTCACAGTACTTTATCATTTCACAAGCAGAAAAATGTTAAAAATTGAGACTGATGGGGAGTGCCCCCGATACAAATTCCTCTAACTGCTGACATGTTTTACTGAAGACTCGAGGTGAACAATTGCACAGGGCAGCTACAGGTATTAGTTTGTAAACTAGGTGCTAAAGAGAACTGGTTTGTCAGAAAGGTGAACAGAGTGTGATGTTTCTCTCCACTCTGGCTGTCCAGCACACAGGGATTCCTTCCACACAAACACCCAGAGGTGCTGGGATGAGCACACCAAACCCTCCCCAAGCCAGCCCAGCAGGGCTGCAAGGCATGGCTCAGGGGGCTGAGGGGCACAGAGCCCACCCCAGTAAGACATTTTCATTCATAGTGCAATAGTTTACGCCTACAATGCTCAATATTGGACTTTTCTGCCCTAAATTGGATGGTGGGGGTGCTGCCCCGCTGCAGCAATGCAGAGGGGAGCAGCCCTGGGGGTCAGGGATGGTGACAGTGCGTGGCAGACATCGTGCCCACAGTTAGGATGCAGCTCCAAGGAGGATTTTTCCAAGGGTGCAGGGAATGAAAGGTTCATGCCCAGGAGGGCTGCAGGGGGGGTCCCAGGGGCAGCACCTCCCCTGCAGCCCCCAGCCTCACTGGGAGCACGTTTTACCCACAAACTGCAGCTCCAGCTGCACAGGACAGAATCCAGCAGGGGCTGGGCTGCAGAGCTCTCTGGATTATTTGCATTATTTTTAGTGATTCCCTCAGCTTTCCTTGTTTGCTGTCAAGGCAACACAGCCGTGGCAGCCACGGGGACGAGCCTGTTGCTGTGAGAACCAAGAGGGTTCTGCATCTCACCAGAGATTCTGCTCTTGTCTCTGCACCCTTCTCAGTGAGACCCCACCCAGCAATGACAGCAGCTGTCCCCAGCCTTTCCTGATCAACCTGAATGCACTGGAACCTCACTGGGGAGCTCTCTCTGAGGTCAGCTTTGACCTGCTGGACAGGTAAAGAGCCTTTTCCAGGGTTGAACCAAGCACAGATCCCATCCTGCAGCAGAGGAGTCAGGAAATAATCACTGACATCACTGGAGCTCAGAGAGGTTGTGGCAGGAGTGGGTGCAAATCACCACCCCCTTTTGAAAGGGGGGTGACTGAGTTATCAATTCAGCTCAAGCCCAAGCTGCAGAGCCCTCCTGGAGCAGGGCTGGAGGGGAGGCAGAGCCCCCCACCCCAATTCCTGCCCCGCTGCACCCCCGTGTCCCCAGCAGCTCTGGGACGTGCCACCTCCTCCCCCTCGTGCAAAACAAATCCCATTTACAGCACTTGGCCGTTTGCTGGGAGCAGAGATTTCCAAAGCCCATTTCCATCAGGTGGAGGAAAACAGGGAATGGCAGAACAGCAAAACGCTGGAACAAACACTTTCAACATCACTGCAGTTCACAAACCCAGGCAAGGGCAGAGAGGAGCCACAGCCAGGAAATCTCCCTGTTGCTGAACACCTCAAATCAAGTATTCTACCCCAGAACACTGCAGTGATCTCACAGCTGAACAAAACACAACTGCTTGAACTGGAGAAAAGAGGGGTGAGGCTGGAAATGGGAATGGCTTTGCCTCAAAACATCAGAGAGCTCCTGCCCAGTAAAACCATCCCCAATTATTGCTTCACTACCAACAGAACCCGAGTGGCAGGAGGGGCTGCAGGGATGGGGGGCTCACCCCAACCCAGGGCTCCACACAAACACCTACAGTGATCCTACAGCTCCAGCTAAGCACAACACACCCCAAAAAACCCTGTCAGAGCCAAGGTGTAGGAAATAAAACTGTCATCAATCCAAGGGGAGCACAGGGGCAGTGCTGGGCACACACAGCAGCTCTGCCCTTCTGCCATCCCAGAGCTCTCAGAGGAGCTGGGAGCTCTGCTGTGCCCCAGCAGGGACAGACACACGGACACAGCCGTGCCAGGAGAGCCCAGCACTGCTCACCCTCCCTGCCACGGCTCCAGGGGCACAGAACAAGGGCACAGAACACAAGGGGCATACACAGCCACTCCACGACTCAACAGCACCCACTACTCCATTTGGCAAAATATTTATTTATAATAAATCCGTCCCAAAGCGGTTGGTCACAAAGAACGAGCTCCTCTTACAATGTCTGGGCTGTAACAATGCTTTTGGTAGAAGTAAATAAACTGTCTCTCCTGACACAGTGTACAAAAACCAAGAGACACCCAACTGACAGGTAACAGAACAGGGGGGGACAGGGGGGCACTGGAGAGACAAAGGCAAAGCAGAGGGGCCTGGCCTGGCAGCGCTGCCACCGTCATTTACCCGTACAGTCCTCAGCCCCACGCCGCTCTCATCCCCAGCACAGCTCTCAGCTGCAGGATTCTGCTCCAGGACAGGGATCTGATGCCATGTAGCAGCTCCAGTCACTCTTTCACAGTACTGCATGTCAACACTGGGAATGGTTTCTGATATGGTTTTGACTGCACACAGTACTCGGATAGGGCAAAGTTAATTACTCCCACTCCGTCGTCCCTGGGGGCTTCGATGTCAAGTCGTACATGACCCGAGAGATGCCAGGGATCTTCTTGATCTCTGCCACCATCTTCAGCACAACCTGTGGTGGAGGGGAGACACCATATCAGAATAAAAGTGTGTGAAACGGACCTGAGGAAACTCACCCCAGAAAAGCTGGAGGGCAAACTGCTCCCACCAGCTCTGCTGGACAGCCAGTGTGCACTGGATTGCCAGAGGAAAACCAGACCCATCTCACCACCACTGCACCCTTCTACAGGATCATTGCTCCAACAGAATCACATCTGTCACCCCAGGAGGATTTATCTGGACTGCTCCCAACACCCTGACCAACAGGGGGTCAGGCTGTGTTCTGACTCTGTCAGGATTTCTAGGATTTGTTTGATTGTTTGATTGGCTGCTTTACTACATCTGCATTTTTAAATATTCCTAGTAAAGAACTGTTATTTCTATTCCCAAATCTTTGCCTGAAAGCCCCCTTAATTGCAAAATTATAATAATTTGGAGGGAGGGGGTTTACATTCTCCATTGCAGGGGAAGCTCTGGCTTTCCCTGGTGGAGCTTTGCCTTTTCCAAACTGAGACAAGAGAGAAAAAATGGCAAGAAAATCGAAAAGAAGGCAGGGAGGATGAGAGGGAAGCTGGAGTGAGCACAGGGGGAGTGGAGCAGCCCCTCACCTCCTCGGGCACCTCGCTGCCCGGCGTGGCAGCCACGCCCGTCATGAAGTCGCTGGTGATGAAGGGTCTGATGACCACGGACCTCTGGCACGAGGGCTGCTTCTGGAGGGGGTCTCGGTCAAAATGCAGCGGGGTCAGGATTATTGGCATCTGGCTGATCTTCCCAGCATAGCCTGCAGCACACAGGGACACACACAGGGCGTTAGCTGGGCTCAGGGACAACAGGGACTGGACTGAGCTGGAGAATAAAGGAGAGATTTATTGAAAGGCCTCTAGGGTACACCTTGGATAGGACAAGAGCCTGGCCAGGGCTACACCCAAAATGGACACAAAATGGACAACAGCTCATGAGGTCTCACACTTTGATCAGTTTTGGTCCATTTGCATTTTGGGGTTGAATTGTCCCATTCCAGCTCCAGGCTGTCAGCTCCCATCCTTCTTGTTCCTCCCTTCAGCCACCCTTGGTTGTGCTTTGGGGCTGAAAGTTGTCCTTGGTGTGCAGCAGGAAAAGGATTTGTTTTGTGTCCGTGCTGTGTGCAGAGCTGAGTGACCCTGACTGTGAGCTCAGAGCTGCACCCCTGGGCACCACAGAACATGAAATATATGAAAGCTCAAACTGAAGGCATCAACCTGAGTTCTGCACCATTCCTGCCTGTGCTTCCAGCTCTGAAGCAGGAGCTGCTCCCACATCCTGTGGGATCTGCTCCCTCTGGTGCCACAGCCTGGGGTCACAGCAGTGCTGCAGCTGGGAGAGGTTCCCAGCGGAGCTGTGGCTGCCCCACCCCTGGCAGGGTCCAAAGCCAGGCTGGATGGAGCTTGGAGCAGCGTGGGATAAGTGGAAGGTGTCCCCAGGGCCTGGAACAGATGATCCCTAATGTCCCTTCCAACCCAAATGACTCTGAAATTCTCTAAATTGCCACTTGAGATGATCCTCAGCCTTTGCAAGCACACAGTAAAATCCCAGCTGTGTTATCCCTGTAATTCACTGTGAATCAACTCAAGAGCCACTTTCCTCCCACTGAACATAAAACCATGGGGGTTTGATCAATCCCCATGTCGAGCCCAATAAAGAGACGTTCCCAAATAAATCTTTGAAACACTCAGCAGAAAGCTTTCCAGTGTCCTTGGCTGGTGGTGGGCAGGCAGCTCCAGACAGTGACATTTCACTGAATTTCCAACATCTCCTCCTGAAAGGCAATGCACTGCTCCCCAGTTTCCCTGTTTCAACAAGCTGAAAGCCCAAAATGCAGGTGTGTGGAGCTCAGGCTCCCTCCCTCTGCCAGCCCTGGCCTGAGCTGCTGCTCAGGGAGGTTTTTTCACTAAACCACAACTCCAGGCTTTATTTTTAGGAGCAATTCATTCACACAAAGTGTCACCCAAAGTTAGCGAGACACAGCCACAGCTTTACCAGCACAGCCAACAGTGTTATCTCAGCCTTTGGAGGCTAATTCTGTACAGATCCTGTTCACACAGCTCTGCAAACTGAACATGGATCCTCAGAGACAGGGATCTGGTGTGATTTGATTTATACAGGCAGGGCTGATGCAGCACTTCCCACACAGACCACTTCTCCAAAGGGAATTAGGTAAAAACCTGAGGAGGCTGAACCCCAGAATTATTCATTGCCAGGCTCTGCCTGTGTAGCACATCCAGGGGACTCCACACTCCCTGGCTGTGCAGGGTTGGGGTTGCAGCTTTGGCCTCAAGTTAAGAAATCTGAAAGCACCACAGGCTGGGAGCATCACCCCCATGAGAAACTTGGCATCTGGGCTTTCCCCAAAGCCAACAGTGTTTAAAAAATGTGTCAAGTTTCTTCACCTCAGATAAACACTGAGCTCAGCAAAGAGAAGGGATTTGGGTGACTGAGTTGCCTGACAGCACTCTTTGCACAAGCCTGCAGTGAAGCAGCACAGCTTTGAGCTCCATGATGTGTTAGAAGCAAGTCACTCCCCAAAACCCCCTAAAATTATTAATTCCTGGCCTGTGGCTTTCACAGCCTTTCCCTGCCATTCCACTAACTGATCCCTTTTTTGGAGACACCTGCTTGCAGATGGTGTTTGCAGGGATGTGGGAGCAGCAGTGTGAGCCCTGGGATGGGTGCAGCACCTACCAGACTCCCTGAGAATGGTGTGAGCCTCGAAGTCAGCTTGACGTAAAGTGCTGAGGACTCCTGTGGTCAGGAAGGTGGGGGTGACATCCGTGGGGGGCTCCTTGACAGGGGGGCCAAACACATACACCACTCTGCAACACACAGAACAAAGCAGGCTGCCTCAGACCTGCTGCTTCAGGGCCACAGCCAGGAAACAGAGCTGGAAAACAGCACCATGGCTGATTTTGCTCACAATGTTTAACAGGAAGCCACCCAACCCCCCCATTGAATGCTACACCTTATTGTTAACGAAGGGTTTTCAGCACTAATTGTGATTTATAAATCCACAGAAGGACATCTGCAACAAAACATCTCCTGAATTCAGAGCAGCCACATCAGCCTGATGTTCTTAATCTCCTTCCTGGTGTTTCAGATGTGGCAGAACAAGCAGCAGAGTGTGAGGTGCAGGGATTCACCATGAGGTGCTCAGAGCAGCTCTCTGAGTCTGCAGCCCCCAGCCAGGAGTGCTTGTCTAAACCCCAAAGCACAGATATTCCAGTTTACACTGTGCATTTCTGTCTGGAATACAAAGGCTGTGAGCACAGCTGGGCAGGAGAGCAACCACGGCAGTGCCCTCCTCAGAGTCCCTGGAACAGCAGTGGAGCTGCAAAAACCCTGGGAGAGCAGAGCCCCCAGAGCTGTGGGATGCTCAGGAGGGCAGTGTAAAACCCAGCAGAGCTTAAAGAAATCAGCAGTGCTCTAAAGGCAGAAACTGGCTCTTATTTTCATTTTCTGACGTACCCTGGAACTGCACAGGCAATCCTGATTTATGCCTTCTTTCGTCCCCTCTGCACTTAATTTAAACAGGTATCTTGCAATTCCAGGTCTCACCTTTCAGGGTAAAAGCTCTGTCAGTATGTGTCACTTATGTGAGAAAATCAAGTTTTGCTACAAGGAATTCTAAGCAGTTTTGGCAGAAATCCCCCAGCCAGGCAAGGAGGGCATAATTCTCCAGAGCAGATTTCATGTCTAAGCACCTTCAGCTGCTGGAAAAAAGTTATGGACTCGAGCAGGTAGAAAATGTATCCTCAGAGAGCTCAATTAAGATCAAACTGCCCAGCTTTGGAGCTGTCCCTGTGCCATCAGAACTGACAGCCCCACACAAATCCCCTCCTGACGCAAAGGCAAACCAAACTGCAGCACAGCACAGCTCAGCCCCAGGCTGGAGTCTTGCAGAAGAGATTTGCATAAATTATAGTGGATGCTGCCTAATCCAAGGATATAGGCCAGCAATTTCTTTTCAAGCTGGAAGTAAATCCATATTTTCATTTATTCTGTATTTGTGACCTCTGTATGATACACCTGTCCAACATGTCAAAACATTACACCCCAGAATAAACAGGGAAATGTTTGCACCTGCTAAACTTGCACACACGAATGAGATAATGAAAAATAAAGGTAAATCAGCACTCACCTGTTGATGTTGTGGCACATGCGTGGTATGAGCCTGGCAAGGAACATCAGGGACTCCCAGTGTGGAGCATCTTTGCTGGAGATGCCACAGACGTAGCTGTAGGAGCGACAGTCACCCTGGGGAACACAAACATCCACACTGAGCATCAGCCCTGCTGCCAAGGCCACTCACAGCTCCCTCCTGTCCATCCTGCAGGTGACAGGACCACAGTCTGGGCCAGCATTCAGCAGGCACTGAGCTGGTGACACCACTGAGAGAACACAGAGCCAGGTGACAGAGCTGTCACAGGAAATATTCACACTGGGAAGATCCATCCACAGGGGCCAGTGTTGGTATTCTGGTGACAAAGCACAGAAATTTGATGACACTGCAGCCTGAAGCAGTAACCAAAGCTGACTGCAAAGAGGCACACCCAGCACCAGGCAGCTGAAAATAAAATACGAGGAGGAATTCAGCACAGAGTGCAGAGAAAGGTGATTTACAGCCACGACTGCTCAGGAGGGAAATCTCTGAGTTCCTGCACCCAGCTCCAGGAGTGCCAGCTCTGCACCTGCCCCTGCTTTGTGTCTGTGCCCACAGGGAGGGGAAGGAAGGGAACTCAGCTGCTGCACAGACCCCAGTGCTCCTCCCTTCCCAAGGACAGGGCTCAGCAGGGTGACAGCAGAGCTCAGAGGGGCTGCAGCAGCTGCTGCTGATTGACAATGACCCCAGAGAGCCCCTGAGCTCAGGGATGCCAACGCTGCACCCACACAGGACAAGGCTGGCACAGCCTCCCCTCCTGGGCCAAGCTCCATCCCCAGCCCCAGGTTCAGCAGAGATGTTTGCCCCCAGCCTGCCCTGCCAGGAGAGCTCCCAGCACAGCCTGCAGGAGCCCTCTACCTGCACTCCCACAGTTTTGATGGGCAGCAAGAAGGCATTCAGTGAATGTAGGCTTGTGATCTGCATCAGCTTCTCCTGGTCCTCCTCACTCGTGCACGCCTTCACCCTCTGCAGCAAAGTGTGAGGCTGGAAAAGGAGAGAGAACAAGAAACTGGAGTTAAATGCAGCTCCCAGGCCCTCTAACAGAACTTGCACAGCACAAATAAAACTGTTATTGAAGTAACTGTTTGTTTAGTCCTCATTTACCCCTTGGAACTATTTAGGAGATATCTCTCATCTGACCATTAAACATTAGCAAAAACACTTTTCTGAAAGTCATTACACTGCATTTTAAGCTGGAGCTCTCCAAGGCCATGGGGAAGCTCTTTTCCTGTGCTCATTTTCCCCTTCACAAAGCTGCACTTTTCAGTTTTATGGCACCACAATTTAGTATCTTTTAAAGGAAAGGCAGATGGATATCCCTGCCCTTCAGGATTTACCAAAAGGGTTCTGGAAGTTGTTTTGAACTCACAGCTCAGAGCAGAGCCCTCTAATGCCTGAGCCACCACAGAGGTCAGCACAGTCAGATGTGCCAGTCACAAACATCAGCCATTCAAAATTCCAGGTTTTGGATCAGGGCACCTGGCCAGCACCAGTTCCTGGCTCCTGCACTCACATTTACACACCCAGGGAGTTTTGGGCTGTGCAAACTTAGACTGTTACAACTCTTTCAGGGAGGGAGAATCTTTTCCTGACACTGTGTGATCTCATCTGCACAAAGCTTAACTACAACAGAATTTGTTATTTGAAAGGAAAATAAAGTTCCATTTTCCAGAAATGGCTCAACACTTGCACCAGTCACAGCACTAAAAGTTCCACTGAGCAGCTTCAGCTGAGCTGTACTTGGAGGCAGTATTCCTCAAGGAGCACAAACCAGTCCCTTTAACCTTTAGCAGGCTAAACCTCACCTCGGGTCACCACAGAGCCAGCACTCAAACCCCAGATTTGGAATTTCCTCACCTTCTTCACGCTGGCAGAAAAATCCGCCACGATTTTCAAGATGTTGTTTGTTTCTGGGAAGTCTTTGCACACGTAAGGCTCTTCAGCACAGATCACTCTGATTGCCAGGCCAGGACCTGCAAAGCAACGTTGAACAAATATTATACCAAATAAAGGGGTGTATATATATATATACCCCTTTATATATATATATAGAATATATATATTTTTATATATATGAAAAGGTATGTACGTAAAAGGTGTATATATATATAAGGTATATATAAAGGTTTATATATAAATAAAGGTATATATGGTATTTATATATCTAAAGATATATAAAAATATATTAAGGTATATATATAGTATTTATACATAAAGGTATATCTATAAAAGTACATATATATATATATATATATAAAGGTGTGTATATATATATATACAAAAAAAAGATGTTCCACCTTTTTATAAACACAGTGAGGCAGTCACTGAGTGCTGTGTTTTCTGCCATTGTATCTAAGCTTCAGTTGTCTTAATACTCTCAAGGAAAAGAACCAAACCAACCCACAATTATTGACTTTGCTCTTTTCTAGTGGAGAACTCATGTTGGAAACACTGAGCATTTACTTTCAAGACAGCAAATGCCCCTTGGAGAGGCAGAGCCAGGCCATTATTGCAGGTGAGATGCACGTGGCAGCTCAGGCAGAGCTCACTGCTCTTACTGAGAGCTCCTCCTTTGGCTTCTCCCACCAAAGCCAAACAAAGGCTCCATTAGAAAACATCATGTGTATTTATCAAGCTGCTCTCAAGTCATCCTGTCCTGAAAGATTGTGCTCAGGTGAAAACCTAAATCGATTTTTTCTGTGTTTAAAGCTCGGTTTTACACTGCAGTTATTCTGGATCTGCTGTAGAGCACTGCTGTGATGCACCAGCTGCACACCTGGGAAGGGATGCCTGGAAACCAGCTCCTCGGGAAGGCCAAGCTCTCTCCCCAGCACTCGCACTTCATCTTTGTGAAAGTCTTTCAGTGGTTCTATTACTTTACCCTAAAAAAGAAAAGGGAAAAAAAAAAAAAAAAAAGCAATTTACACTCCAGCTCACATATCCAAACAAAATGTTTAGGTTCTGGCACCCAAAGTGGCCTGACCTCACAGCACCAGTGCCAAGGATTCCATAAACACTGGAAAGCAATTCCATGTGAATGTGGGCTTTGTAAAACAGAGGGTGAGAGCAGGAAATCCCAGTCTGTGCCAGAAGAATCCGTGGCTGCAGCAGAGCAGACAGAGCTGTCAGGCCAAGCTGGCTGTGCCTGCACGAATTCAGACCACTCTTGTCTCTGCTGGGCTCCAAACCAACCCCAAAGATTGAAAACTCTTTGTGCAGGGATCAGTGTTGGAAATGGGGATCATCAGTTCTCTCCGGTGGGTTTTCCACAGAGATATCCAATCTCCACAGGCTGCTGGGTGAGGTCTCTCTCCTAAGCTCGTTCTTTCCTTATAACACAGAGAGCTCACCATTCCAGTGCCAGAAAATCAAACCAGGCAGTCTCCCACCTTTGCTTCACATGTTAATATGAAACAGAAAGGTGTTTAAAAAGCCTTTCTGGGCTTCAGATAAACAGGCCCTTGGCAGCCAAAGAAAGGCAATAAATGGCACATGACAGCACTGCCAGGGTCCCAGCAGAGCAGGGTTTTGGGGCTCAGGCTGTGGCTGGCACAGCCAGGAGCAGCCCTGCCTTTACCTCCTCGCGCAGCTTGCGGATCAGCTCGGTGTCGTTGTGGTGGGTTTTGATCACCTCAGCCTTGCCACTGGCCACCAGGGAAGCACTCTCGATCAGGTCAGGCCTCAGGGTGCCCTGGGCAAGGAACACCTCCTCGGGTTTCAGGTTCATCTCCCCGATGACCTCGTTGGCGATCTGCAGCAGGGGCACACAGAGGGGAAGAGCTGGGGCGCTTTGGGGGCTGCCAAAGGTCTCGGCAGGAATGAACTGTGAGACCAGGACAGGGAGCTGTGAAAGCACAGCCAGCAAACTGAGGATGCCACTGTCCCACTGCTCAAACACTCCTGGTACCCCATCCTCTGTTGAACAGAAAAAGGAAAAAACATCCCCACATCGAAATAAAAATATCCAAAATATCTCCAGGAACCCCAGTGCCTGTGAAATATTCTCCTGTCACCTGCCAAAGGCTTCTGGGGCCATCCACAGCTCACACAAGCCCTGATGTATCAGTACATTTAATTTACTGTTTAATTAGTACATTAGATCAGTTTAATTTACGATTAAACAGCCAAAGATGTACCCAAGAATCACAATATTTAAAAACTTCAACCAAACAACAAATAAACGTTACCTTAACGAAGGTGTCACCGATAATTTTTCTCTTTTCTTCAGGACTTGTAGTCATGTTTAAGGTCTTGCTGATTCTTTTACGTGGAGTTCTGTCCTCATCTGAGATGGGCAGAGTTGTTGTGCCATTATAGAATGAGTGGGCTGCATTCACCACTGCAGGAAATCACAGGGATTTAAATTTTTTTTTTTTTACAAAACCAACAACTATTTTTATGTGGGTTACAAAATAAAAGTTTTGCTTTACTGCTTAAAAATAAAAACAAAACAAAAAATGAAAATCCTTTCCTTTGACTTATTAACTGCATTGAACAGGGCTCCTCAATACCTCAAAAATTAACTTTAGCAAGAGCCTTTTATTTCTCTTATTAACCTATTCCTTTGTCCACATTGTGAGATTAGGCAGCCACATGCAAGTCCAGTTCTTGCTTCCCTCTTAGATCATCATTTACTTGCTTTAAATAGTTTACAGGACAGTATTTCCCCAAGGCCTTTCTGCAACTAAAATTAAATGATGCACTTTTATCCATGCTACATTATGTCTCTTAATTTAGAGAGGCTCCCAACCCAGAGATCAGCTGGGAGGCTCTCTGGCATCTTTTACCAGCTCTGAACTCCATGACCTACAGAAGGAGCATTTGCAGCAAAGGGATTCCCTCAATTTGTTCCTCTGGCTGCCTGCCAGAGCCCAGGTTTATTGCTGCTTAGAGTAAAAGAATAAGACATGGATTTTCCACTTAAAAAAGAGGCAGCTTTTGCTCAGTAATCACCAGGCAGGCAGCACAGAGCAGCTCGTGCTGGTGGCACAAACTTGGTCTTCTCTGACCTCCCCATACCTGAGGTACAAAAACCCCTCTGAGCCTTCCCATCAGCCTTGTCTGGGAACTTTCTGCTCTCTCAGTTATCTCCTTCACAGAATCATAAAGGTTGGAAAAGATCTCCCAGATTGTCGAGTCCAACCTTTGGCCAATCAACACCTCGTTCTCACAAAGTCACTCCAAACCATTAAAATGCACCTCTTTCAAAGCAAGGAAAAATGCCTGGACAGTCATTTTGGCTGTAGGAGCATTCAATCACCCAAATGAGCTCACAAAGAACCAGACTCAGCGTGAGAAATGAAGCCCAAAGTGTTAATCAAGGTACTGGAGAAAATGGAAATTCAGTGAGTTCTGCAGCAGCTGAGCAGGATCCCTCAGCACAGGAGTGACCAAGGCACAAACTCTGCTGTGCCCCACCTGCAGAAGACACCAACATCTGCAGAGATGGGGCAGCTCACTGCACACTCCAATCAAGCAAACAAGAGCCAACACTTCAGGCTTAAAGTTTGTGAACGGGTTCAGGTGGTTCCACATCACCTCTTGGAACCCTGGGCACTGAGAATTCCAGGCTTTCTGTGCTGCCAGGCACTGACCCCCAAGCAAACCCTGCATTGACCTGAGGCCGTGGAAAAGGCTCCCAAAATTGAGTGACAGCGCTGGGATTGTGGGGGTGGAGATTGGATAGAAGTGTGTGATATCACCGGGTGGAAAAATTAGAGTTTAAGGTTTAGAATATAGTAATGTATATATAAATCAAGATGGAGGATTTAGGGCAGAGGCTGAGTCCTTCTTCTTCATGGTTTGGGTGGGATTTTGTAATTGGGTAGGAAAGTCCCCATTGCAGGCCATGGGTGGTTGGTTACTGGGGTAAAAGTAAAAATAATTTAGGTGTCATTTCTTACTTGGACAGTTTGTCCTTAAAAGGCCTTGGAGAAAAAGAGATAGAGGTAATTTTTACTATGTTAGCCTGAAGTGCTGTAGAACTCACAGCTTGTGAGACTGTAATATAGGTAAGAACTAATAAATATCTGGGTGTGAACACGAAACAACAACTTGAGCATTTAATCCCCACCCTGGCAAAAAAGAAGATAAAAAGCAGCAATCACTGACCCAAACCCCAACCCTGAGGGCGCATTTTGGGCAAACCCCCGGAACCCACGGCTGGTGTGAGGAACAGAGAGCAGGAGGGTGGTACCTTTCACCTGGATGCCCAGCTTTTTGAGGGCCTCCTCCACGGCCTGGCTCTCCCTCTTGCGCATGAAGCCGTTGTCGATGTGCACGGCGATGACCTGCTCGCGGTTCAGCGCGCGGTTCAGCAGCGCCGTGCACACCGTGGAGTCCACACCCCCGCTCAGCAGCACCTGCGGGGACAGGGGACACACAGGGGGTCAGCTGGGCACGGGGACGGGCTTGACACAGGGCAGGAGGGGACAGCACAGCTCTGCCTCGGGCTGCAATGTGTAACCAGAAGTGTGTATTCTGTTTGCCGTCTGT
>VZSR01000247.1:892128-909513 GCA_013398615.1 Brachypodius melanocephalos | reverse complement strand
AATCCCACAGAACCACCACGACAGATGGTCACCATGGTCACCACTGACCCACACCCTCAAGTGCCACTCCCACACATTTTCGGGACCCTCTCGGGCATGGTGACCCCACCACCACCACCCTGGGCAGCTCCCCTGATGCTTTACAAACCTTTCCATCAGGAAATGTCTCCTGATATCCAGCCCAAACCTCCTCTGGCTTTACACTGACAGCCCATTGACTAAGCCAGATCTCTTTAACAGCTAACATGTGCAAGGCTTTGCTCGTTAGCTATGCTAATTTATGATAATAATGATAAAGACCAGCCAAGAAACTTCAAAATGAACAAAAGAATCTTGAAGATTATAAGGACCAGTTGAGGCACTGGCAAGATAAAGGCACTGGACACTAGCACAGAACATCAGCCCGAGCAGACACACAGACACAACATCTCCCGAAACAAACAGGGCACAAATTAGGGAAGAAAAATGCTAATGATCTAATGAAGGCAGAGCTTTCCACAGGCAAGAGCTCATATGCCTTGATCACCATCTGCAGCCTCTCCATCTTTTTCCATTTTCCAGTTCCACGTGAACCCCAGCACAGCCCATGAGAACTGAGAGCCTCGGCCTTTTTCTCAGGCAAACAGCACAAAATGAAACAAAAAATGTTTTTCCCCGGTGACACTGCCTCATTTGCTGAACTCCACTTGACATTACCTCCTGGAGAGAATAAAAAAGGGGAAATTGGGAACAAATGTCGCTGCTAAATGATTGAAAAAACAAAACCCAACACATTTTGAGTGCAGCATTTGGGCAGACTGCATGTCAGAACAAAGAACTGGTTCCCTCTGAGCCCCTCTTGTCTGAACTGCTTGGCCAATTTTGGCTAAACCTGAAAGAGTGCTAAAAAACATAAGGCCAAGTTTCTCCATTAAAAAAATGGTAAGAAGGGGCAGCTATTCCATGCAAGTGTCCTTATCAGAGCATCTCCAAGGAAGAATCAACAGCCACGCTCTAACACCAAAAATCTGCAGCCTAAAGAATTTTACTTCTCTTAGGGAGTTCTTCCCCTAACTTAAAGCTCACCCTGTTTCCTTGCCAATGCAGCTTGGTGAAGGACAAACTGGGAAGGGTTTTACTTCAGCAAATGCTGCCTCCAAACATCTTGGAGCTCCATTTCGAGTTTCAGTGATAGCAAGTTGGAGTTGTTCTGCTCGTTTGGACCAGGCAGCAGAACCTCCAACCCAGGACTTGCCTGTGTTGCCATCACTGCTGCCCCAGCATATCCACCTGGGGCAGGAATTCACCCCAGACTGGTCACAGGTGATTCTGGAGAGCATCATCCTGCTGGGACACAACCTCCCAACAAACACACTGGGAATCCCCAAAGCTCACACCAGCTGGAAGAGGTTTTATCTTAATCAAACGACATAAGTGGGGGAAAAAATAGTGCTAAATCCCTCAAAAGCCTAAATCCAGGTTAAAATCAGGTATTTAACTTTTGTCCTTCAGTTGGCAGCCAAATTGCCTGATGGGGAGCTGTTAATGACTTTTATTCCTGGGTTACACAACAAAAAGTGCACACGCTGGAAGAGAGCAGATTTTAGCAGCAAAGACCCCTTGACACCCTCAGGGAGGCAGAGCCACCAGAACTGTTCTCCCTTCCAGTGTCTGGGAAAGAATCACTTTTAGAGTGATTCTGGGCATTTTCACCTGGCAATTTCTAAATTAGAAGCTCTTGTGAGACAGATCAACATCCTTATTCTCTCCTGAGCCCATCTTGGGGAAAACACTGTTCCTTGCAGTGCTATTGTTTTATTTCAAGTCTTAAATTGTTTCAGAGCAGTGCCTTCTAATTTAGGGACAAAACTCTGCAGCCCTCTCACGAAAAAATACTAAACAGAAGTTCCTGTTGATGTCAGTTCAGCTGGATTGATAGCCCAGCATATACATCTGTACCTAATAAATAAATAAATCAATCTGGTTTTTAGTGCTCTACCTGACATGTTTTGGGCAGGCAGGTGTGGTTAATGGGGACATGAGCAATAGCTGTGGGGGAGAGAGGAGTGTGAAAAGAGGAAGAGCCCAAAGTTACATCAGGAGTAGCTTGAGGAGCACTGTTAAAGCAGCACAAGTAGGTCTGTGTGCTGAATGTGCACCTCCCTCAGATCCCAGCAGGACAGCAATCCAGACTCCTCTGGGCCAACCAGACGAGTAGAACTGTAAGGGGGTTCAGGACTAAGAGTGCCCAACACACACCACCACAAATCACAGGCGAAAAGAGGAAAGGAAAAAAGGCAGAAAAGTCATCACAGGATCTGGCTTTACTTATTGAAAGGCACTGTTCCAAGGCTAGGGGTTTAAAACCCAAATTTACCAAGGGAAACTTCATTTGTTGAAATCCAAAAAGGAACAGATGCTGTTCATGTGCAGCCAGCATGGCAGCTGAGCTCTGTACACCACAGACGTGCCAGCAGAGATTAAGAGGACACCAGACAGCCCAGCTCCTGCAGGGATGGACAGGGCTTATGTTGCCAGCATCTCTTCCTGCTGGGGACAGCCTCGAAGGAAAGCTCTTTTGCCCCTCACTACAGCTGGAACTAGAGCTCCTTGTCGTCTTCCACTCACACAAAAATCTGCACAACTCGCTGGTTTTGAGACCTGCTGTGGAAGCTGCTCCCAGGACCCCGTGAAGTCCAGGCACTGGAGCAGAAGCACCATGCTGCTGCCCCCAGAGCAGCACTAAAAACGTGACTAAAAGCTTGTGCACACCCAGAGAAGAAAGCCTCTATTCAGCTAATTCAAACCACCCTGAATACCAGGGACCCGAGACATGGCACCAAGGTGCCATGTGCCACCTGAGCCCTGTGGTCACCCCAGCTGTGCTGCCACACCGAGGGTCAGTCTCATTTCACCATGATAACACTGGAGGGCAAAAATCTTCCATCACCACTGCTCTCTTGGTGTCAAAACCAAGTAATTCCGAGTTCTCTAGTGAGCTGAGGTAGGAGAACTGGAACCAGGCTTGGGCTACCAGCCAAGGACACCACAAATCCCGTTCCTCACATCCCTGCCTAGTGCCTTAAACTGAGTGTGCAAGCTCCTGACAGCCTGCTTGTGCAGAATTAGGGGAATTTTTCAGCATTTCACACACCCACATGCTTGCAGGTTGGTCATTAATGCAATTTATAAAGCACATTTCCATACAGACCAGTCCCATTCTGGAGCGCTGGGAAGCAGCAGCAGCTCCTCTGTCTGAGCCCTCAGCCCTGAGCTTTCACGCACACTACTAAGTCAGGAGAAGCCTAAACCAGGAGCCTTGATCTTGCACTTTCAAGACAGCACAGGTTTTACAAGAGTTTAACTGTTGCCCTGTGGTATTAAAATTAAGCAGGTCTAAGAAGGCTCACTCATATTCCAAAGTATAACAGGAAAGCAGCTCCCTCAAACTCAAGCCATCCCCAAGACTGAGACAGGAGCCCCCCAAGTCATTATGACAGGGACACTTTATCAGACAGGAGTCTCATGCAGGTGTCCCTGGGCTCCGGGGACCCGGTGCCTGCAGAATCTGCTCTCACCCGTGCAGGATGAGCCATGAGCTCCACATCCATCCCAGCACTGGCAGGGACAACTGCAGCCCCCAGGAGAGCCCCGGACAGGAAAGGAGGCTGTGACCATGACCGGGGAAAACGTGCTAGAAAGCTTACACAGGGACGAACTGAGCACTCAGAAAACCCTTCTTACAAACTAGATAAAGAGCCGAGAACAAGGGAGGAGAGGAGCAGCCCCAGCCAGGAGAGGAGGTTGTGAACACGGCCAAGGAAAAGCATGCCACAAAACTCACACATGGACCAAGTGAGCGCTCAAAACCGAAACCGCCCCAGAGTCACGTTTTCTTGCAAACTAGATAAAGAAAGCAGAGCAGGTCTTTCATGCTGCTCCAGCAGCAGCGGCTCGAGGCAGCTGGCAGGGCTGGGGTGAGAAGTTCTCACTATCAGAAGGAGCTGTGAGTCCCCACTCGCACGGGCCGTTCCGTGCCCCGATGTGCCCGCGCCGCACGGACACGCGGCCGCCCTGTCGCTGTCGCTGCAGGGGGACCCGGGGCTATGTGGGGGCAGCGGCGGCACCCCGGGCCAGGCCTGGGGCTCTGCGGGCTCTGCCGGTGCCGCTGAACGAACCGAGCCCCCGACTCCGGCCAGGAGCGGGGGCACAGCCGGGCACAGGCCGGGCAGGGCGCCGCACAACAGCCCCGCTCGGGGAATTCATCAGGTAATTAATGAATTAGCGCTCTGCCAGCAGCAGCGCTGCGGCTGCGGCGCGGGCGGTCCCCGTTCTCCCCGGTCACCCGTTCCCCTCCCGGGCCGCGGGGCCCCGCCATGTGCCCGGGCGGGCAGCGCCGGGCCGGGCCGGGCCGTGCTGAACCGGGCCGCACCGGCGGGCCCGCGGCCCCAGCACTGACCTTGGTGTCCCCGTTGCACAGGGCCATGGGGGCGGCGGGCAGCGCGAAGAAAGGGCCGCGAGGAGCCGCGGCCGATGAGCTAATGCCGCCCGCGGGAGGAGGAGCCGCCCGGCACGGCCGCTCCGGCGGAAGGGGAGGAGCGGCGGCGGGGTCAGGGGCGGGACGGGGACACGGCGGGGACACCGGGAGAGCCCCGGCACCCGGGCGTGTTTGGGCTCCGGCGGCTCGTTTGGCTCCATTATCCGTTCTGCTCCATGTAAAAACAATGAGAGCTTTGCAATGAGTGGGGTTTTGTGCGTCAGCATCCTATGGTGTCATGGGATCACTGCCTGGTTGGGGTTGGGAGGGACCTTAAAGCCCATCCCGTCCCACGCCCTGCCATGGGCACGGACACCTTCCATCGACCAGGCTGCTCCAAGCCCCATCCATCCCGGCCTTGCACACTGAACCTGCTGTGCTTGCTCGGTGAATTCCCCAGCGGACACTGGAGAACGTGACTGCATCCGCGGAGCCCTCCTGGAGCCATCCCGGGGTGGTTTGGGTGCCTTTCTCTGAACATCAGTTTAAAAACAGGGAATGAAGGAACGGGCGAATGAAGGAATTCTGGTTAAGATGAAATCACACACAAGCGCCTGGTTCTGCTGTCAGATTCCAAGCAGTCCGGAGGCTGATAGAAACGTACAGGTTTTGTTCAAAATCGGGGGTTCTGCTCTGTTGTTTTTTGGGATGCGTCATTCGTTTATAGTTCTATTTACGTTGACATTCAAGCAGGGTTATCTCAGAGCACATGGCACAGGACTGTGTCCAGATAGGTCTGCAATATCCCCAGTGAGGAGACTTCACACCAGCGCTCACAGCGAAGATCTTCCTCCTGTCCAGGTGAAATTTCCTGGGCTCAGTCCCTGCCCGTTCCTCTGGGGCCATTGCTGGGTCCCCGGAGGAGAGGCTGGCCCTGCTCTGCCCCTCCCTGCACACAGGGACAGACAGGGACAGACAGGGACACCCAGAGACACACAGGGACACTGAGGACTGAGGGCCCTCCCACCTGGGGCTCCTCTCCAGGCTGAACAGCCCCAGCTCCCTCAGCTTTTCCTGGGCACGGAGAAACTACCATGATCCCGACCCGCCTCCGATCCCGACCCCTGATCCCGACCCCGGGTGCCCGGTTCCTGTTCCCGGTTCCGGTCCCGCTGTCCCCGGCCCGTCAATCAGGCTCAGGGGGCGGTGTTATGCATAATATCGCTGGCAGCCCACCAATGAGGCGCGGCCACGCCTGGGGCACGCGGGGCGGGGCGGTTCCCTCAGCGCGGCGGCGCCGGGGCCGCTCCCGGGCCGTTCCCGCCCGCGCCGGGGCCGCTGCCGGACATGGCGCCCGCCATCGCCGCCGAGGAGGGCGGGCGGCAGCGCCGCGCCGGCACCCGCCAGCACAGCCTGGACCTGACGGGCGAGCCGCCCCTCGACGGGCTGCCCGGGGACACCGAGGCGCTGCTGCCGCCGCCGGCGCGGGCGCGGGGGTACCGCGCGGAGCTGGGCAGCATCCTGCTGCTGCTGGTGCTGTACGTGCTGCAGGGCATCCCGCTGGGGCTGGCGGGCAGCGTGCCGCTCATCCTGCAGAGCAAGAGCGCCAGCTACACCGACCAGGCCTTCTTCAGCTTCGTGTTCTGGCCCTTCAGCCTGAAGCTGCTGTGGGCGCCCTTGGTGGACGCCGTGTACCTGCGGGGCTTCGGCCGCCGCAAGTCGTGGCTGGTGCCCACGCAGTACGTGCTGGGGCTCTTCATGATCTACATGTCCACGCAGGTGGACGCGCTGCTGGGTGACGGCCACGGCCGCGGCCCCGACGTGGCGGCCCTCACCGTCACCTTCTTCCTCTTCGAGTTCCTGGCGGCCACGCAGGACATCGCGGTGGACGGCTGGGCGCTGACCATGCTGTCCCGGGAGAACGTGGGCTACGCCTCCACCTGCAACTCCGTGGGGCAGACGGCCGGCTATTTCCTGGGAAACGTGCTCTTCCTGGCCCTCGAGTCTGCCTCCTTCTGCAACAAGTACCTGCGCTTCGAGCCGCAGCCCCAGGGCATCGTCACCCTCTCAGGTACGGCACTGCAGCCTGGCTGTGCTGGGATGGAGCCAGGGAATGCTTTGGTTTGGAAAGGACTTCAGGGATTCCCTGCGCAGGGGGCACCTTCCATTGTCCCAGGCTGCTCCAAGCCTCACTGTCCAGCCTGGCCTTGGACACTGCCAGGCATCCAGGGGCATCTTCGCTGCCCACATCTTCCCTGGGCACCCTGTGCCGCGGCCTCCCCACCCTCCCAGGGAAGGATTTCCCCCTAACAATAGTGGTTATATCTTCCTCAGGATGCGTCTCTCCTCAGCCTGACCCCCTCTGTGGTTTGACACTGGGAACCAAACAGGTTTGGTTTGTCCCTTGCCCCGTGGGGAAGCACAGCCTGCTTGGAGGCTGGCACAGCCCACTGCTACGTGCACTGGACTTCAGATTTTTCTGGGCTAAAGTGTGTGGGAAACCTGCCTTGTCATTATATTGGCTGATCTAAGCACTATGGAGGAACTCTTTATTCCCCTCCTAGTTAATGGCCATGGACTAGGTTACTCTTTAAAAAAAAAAGCAAGCCAAAGTCTCCATCTGGGAAGAAGGTACAGAGGAATTTTAAAAAAAAAAAGGTTCTTCCAATAGGATATTTTTCACAGAATAGAAGTGAAGGTGTTTGGGGTTGAGCATGTAGCCAGTTTCTGAAGGAAGGCCTTATTTTGGTAAATTAGGGGGGATTTGTTTTTTTCTCTTTAGTGAATTAAATGGAGTGTAGTAAGCATAACTAGCTGTTAATGGAGGGATGTTTCTGTTTGCTGGGGTTTGGGATTTTTCTCAGAAAGGTTCTGTGTGGTGGTTTATGTTAGGGGTATTACCCAGGAGATGCTTCAAGCGCACCTGGCTTGGTTGCAAGTTTGAGGGAGGACAGGAAATCCTGGCACCACTTCTGGCTGCAGTCTCAGGGTGACCCTGGCAGTGAAGAGCAGATCCTCATGGTCTCAGTCCCTTCTCCCCCTCTCACACTGATTGCCTTGCCTGTCTCAGAGGTCAGGTATGCCAAAATAGGCTGCAATTGTTGTGTGGAGTTTTGCTTTCTGTCCTGCCCCTTCCTCAGGGATGATTCAGGACAGCAGTTTCCCAGACTGCTGTGCTTTCCTGGTCTCTGCAGCTCTCACCACTGCTAACTAGTTCTCCTCTTTACTCCCCACTGCCAGCTTCGTGTCTGGCCCACGTCAAGGAGCACAGAGTGGCCCTCCAAGTGTCCCAGCTGGTTCCTGGCTTTCTTTCCCTGGTGCTGTGCAGCTGCTGGGCTGGCGTGTCCCTTCCCTCTCACTGCAGTGCACACTGACGTCTTTGCTGCTGATGCAACTTGCAGGCACCGGTGTTCAGAGAGCTTGGCTTGGCTGTACTTCCCTCACTGCCCAGGGTTTTGGGTTTTTTTCCTCTCAGAGCTGTTTGTATAAATGGATTTGTTACTATTACAAAAGTGCTGTTTTTAAAAGATATTATCCCAAACACAAACAGCACCAATGCAACCTCCTAAACCTGCCCTGGAGTACTGATGTGGGTGGAGTAAAAACAGCAAATAACTGATGCTGTAGTTGCAGGATATGGTTTTTCAAGTGGTAAAACTCTAAGAAATTTCTGTTTCCCAGTCGTGTGACTGGCACAGTTTGGTGTTTCCCTGGAGCAGCTGAGAGCAGCAGGAGTAACCAGCTCACCAAGGAGCACAGGGGCTCACAGCTCCTTGCCCTGGCTGTAATGAGCAGGTTTGGGCAGGTAAAGCAGCAGAAAACTTCCCTGCTGGAAAAGGTGAATGTTTTCTGCCAGCTCCGATCTCTGAGCACTTTTTTCGTAGGCTGAGCCCAGTGCCAGGGAGAGAACAAGTCAACATTCCGTGGTCCAGAGGGGCAGCAGCCTGAGGGAATGGCTGGAGCTGTGTCAGGGGAGGTTTAGGTGGAGAACAGGTAAAGGTTCTTCCCCCAGAGGGTGCTGAGCACTGCCCAGGCTCCCCGATGGGGACAGCCCCGAGGCTGCCACAGCTCCAGGAGTGTTTGGACAACACTGCCAGGGTTGTCATGTTCTGGGCCAGGAGTTGGGATGATCCCTGTGGGTCCCTCCCAACTCAAGGTGTTCTGTGATCCTAAGTCAGCTCTGAGTTGTTGAGGAGCAGCAGCATTCATTGTTCTTACTAACTTCAGGAAATAATATGGACAAATGTAAAACCATCATCAAATTCACCAAAGCAAAGGCTGTGTTGGGCTGTGTCAGCCTGCACTACCAGAGAAGGAAACAGGAAAAACCCTTCTGTGGGCTGATTGTCCTGGCACATCCAGGGGTTTATTTAGCACTTGCTGTTCGGGTGACTTTTGTTTTTCTAAAAGCAGAGGAAGCTCCCTGGCTGGGTTTGTGATTCCTGCCTGGTTTGCCCATTCCAGCGTGAAGGACAGGGACAGAGTGAACACAGGACAAAGGTGTCCTTTAAAGGCCACCCCACCTACCTGTGCCAGGGACTGTGGGGCACCCTGTGGATCCTGGGTACCTGTACAGTTCCAGCTCTTGGGACATGTGCCACCTGGGTACCTTCTTCATGGTTGTTTTCCAGCCTGATCCAGCCCAAATCAAGTTCAAAAACTTGTTTTGCCCCATCTCAGTGGTTTATTTTGTTACTAGCAGTGTAGCTGCAGAAACAAAATAGAGATGGGGGAAGCAGCAGTGGTGGGACCAGAAAGTTTGTGCTTGAAAGCCCTTATGTAATCTAATTTCAAAGTTCTTTTGCTTGTAGCCTGTTAGTGAGGTTCCTTGTATTTAAAAGGAAATGTACCTTATTTTTGTGTAAACTGCCTACGGCCTCCAAAAACCCATTTTTTCTTGTCTGGACTTCTCTCTCTCTCTCTCTCTCTCTCTCTCTCTATATATATATATATATATATATATGGTGAGTTTTTTTCTTTTTTTCTTGCTTTGCTTTGTTGCTGATGCAGCCCCTGCAGTGCTGTGCTGCAGCTGACAGGGCTGGCCTGATCAGGAGCACTCGTGATGATGCTCAGAGCTATTTCTATCCCCATCCTTGCACTGTGTGTCTCTCACTGCAGTGATAATGCTCAGGGTTATTATTAGAGAACTGCTCGTCTATGTCCTTTGTAGCCAGCAGCTGTGATTAGTGAGACTCTCAGAAAATGCATCTTTCCTTGAGGATGTCTCTTTAGGCCACCTTTTTTTTTTAAGAGAGAGCAATCTGACAGTGTTGCTTGTGAGGTCATGTTTATTTTAGGAAAGGGAAAAGTAGCAGAAATGGTGTGAAAAGCCTTTTTATTGTTACCCTGAGAATGGTGGGCCCCTGCTGGAGCAGTCCTTGCATGTTTTCTGCCACGCTTGCAGAGCCTGTTCCTCTCCTGTGCATGAGAAGCAGGCGATAATTGACGGAACCTTTGCGCTGTCTGTGCCCTTTCACCAGCCCTCCCCGAGTCTCAGAGGCTGCTGGAGCTGCTCCTGACCAGGGAGATTAAAGGCTGCTCCTGTCCTACCCTCTGCACGTGGCTGAGTTCTTTCCTGTCTCTGTGGTAGAGGCATAGGATAGGATTATCTTGAACTGACCATTCACTAAATCAGAAAGTACTCACTTGGTGGTTTTTTACTGCCCCACATCCACGATTTAGCAGATACCGATCCGCTTAAACAGAGCACTTGAATGGTGGCAGGTCTCCACTTCAGCCACACAAACCTGAGCACTCCTTACAGCTCTGTAAAAGCTTTCCTCAGGGCATCTTCACGCTCCTCAATCCCTGTTTCCTCCAGGTGGGAGATGGATTTTAGATAGAGGTGTAGAGCTGAGGCACATTGTGGTTCCCTGACTGCCTGGTAGTGCAGCTGGGGAGCTGGGAAGGAGTTCTTCCTCTGGACGTTCTTCCCTGTCTCCTTTTACATGTGGTTTTCCTCCTTTATCAGCCCGTAGTGGTTGTGTGTGTAATCCTTCAACACGTTCATTTTTGCTTCTGTTCCTCCTCCAACCTGCTCACTGTGGTAATAACCCACCAACCAGCAGGGAGCTGACCTGGTTTGCTGCTGCTCCTCTGCCTCAGCTCCAGCAAACACCTCCTTTCAGAGGAGGGCAGAGCTGTCACTCACTGTAGGTAGCTCTGTGCTTGTGGTTTGCTTTTGCTGCTTGTTTTATTCCACTTTGATTATTAGGTTTATATTCTACAACTGTCAATCATGGCTGCTACCAAGAAATCTTTATTTTCCCCTCCAGATTTCCTGTTCTTCTGGGGAGCTGTCTTCCTAGTTACCACTACATTGGTTGCCTTTTTGAAAAAGGAAAATCAGGAGCTAATACCAGCAAAGGAAGAAACAAAAGGCATCACTGACACATACAGGCTGCTGTTCTCAATAATCAAGATGCCAGCAGTTCTGACTTTCTGTCTCTTGATCCTCACTTCAAAAGTAAGTAAATATATTTAAGAATTGTTAAATGTTGTGGAATCAGAGTCTGGAAGGGATGTAACTTTTGCTATTGGATGTCATCAGAGTTGTGACTTTTCACATGAAATTTAAGCAGAATGGCTTTATGTCATTGTGCTGAACAGGGCTGTGCAGCAGAAAAGCTTTCTGTGAGCTTTTGTGTTTAACACAAGCATTGAAGAGAAGTTTGGTGGCAATGTGGTATTAAAGTACATTTTTAAACAGGCTGTGTAGCCTGCAGTTAAAAGGACAGAAAATATTTTTTTTTTTTTTTTTAGCTCAGAATCCCCAGCTCTGTCCAAGCTGGGTTTCCATGGCTCCTGGCTGGACACTGAGGATGCCAAGAGCAGTGAAGGCACAGGAATGAATTAAGTGCTGCTTAATGTTGTTGGGATAGTTTTGGCTCTGATGACAATGAGAGCGTGCAAGTGTAAAACATGCAGAACTAATTTGGAAATCAAATCAGAGGCAGAAGTGACTTGTCCTGTATCCCATTTCTCAATTTTCTTGATAGGGAGTAAACTGAATTTCTAGCCAAACTGCCTGTTCTCCACAGCTTATTTTGTCTCCTTGACATTGCAGGTTGGGTTTTCAGCAGCAGATGCCGTAACAGGACTCAAACTGGTGGAGGAGGGAGTCCCCAAAGAGCACCTGGCTCTGCTGGCAGTTCCAATGGTTCCTTTGCAGATCATCTTGCCCCTGATTATCAGCAAATACACAGCGGGCCCCCAGCCCCTGAACACCTTCTACAAAGCAATGCCTTACAGGTAAAGCCTCATTTTAGTGAATCCCAGTAATGTGTGCGCTCAGTTTGTGTGTTCAGATCACATGCAGGGTTTTGTGTGTAACTCTCTGACTTCCAGGTGCAAAGAAGTGTGTCAGGATTGTCACAGTGAGTTGAGCTGGCTGATTCCTGCAGTGTCACTGTGTGGAAGCAGAGCATGAGGTGTTTGGGATGTGCATGTACAGCAGCATTGCAGCAGTGCTCTGCTCCTACTTAACAATGTCACTGCTTGTCAAATATTTGATATCTAATGCTGAGATAGGTGTAGCTGTTCAGATCTAAACTATTTTAATGCGCTCTCTGTGATTGTTCAGTGGTGGCTTTGTGTTGAGGAAACCTGTGGGAAGAATTACTTGGAATAACAAATCATCTTGCTCATCCCTCCAGGTTGCTGCTTGGCCTGGAATTCGCTTTCCTGGTGTGGTGGGCTCCTAAAGTAAAGCATGAAGGAGGATTTCCTATCTACTACTACGCTGTGGTGGTGCTGAGTTATGCTCTACACCAGGTAACACTCACTGTGTGGGGAGGGTTCCCTGTCTTGTCCTGGGTCACACTGGAATCCCTCCAAGCCTGGCCTGTGCTGTGTGGCAGGATTGGCTTCTAATACTCTTGCCAGTGTTATTCCTCCCTATTCCCTGTGCTCCATTGCAATCATCTGTGGAGCCACTTTCAGTTGTCCATGTCTGGTGTAGTTCCCCAGATTCCTTTTTCCCCAGACCCAGAAGCTCAAAAGCACAGAGGAGCTGGAGAAATCCCAGAACTGTGTCTGAGCTTGACAGGCATGCTGATGAATGCGCTGGTTGTGCAGATAAGTAAAGTTATGTGACCCTGGTCCTAGGAAAGAAAACAACTTGATTTTTGGAGGAACATCATCATGGATCTGATCCAAAGACTTGGGAAACAAGCACCTGATCCAGCGTGGTCTTTGGATCAGAACTGAAATGCATGCAGTGCCTTGAGAGGTGACTTGAAATGCAGCAGGGTTGTTTTTAGTGCTGTTCTAGCTGGCTGATTGTGTTTCAGTTTGATAACCCCAGTCATGCCAGTGCATGTGAGGCTGGGTCTGTTGCAGCATGACTTGGGACAAGCAGCCTGGCCACTCCTGTGCCAGCACAGGGACAGGCTGCAGGAGGAGCTGCTGCTGCTGGCATGATCCCACTCAGTGCTGCTGAGTTCAGGGGATCTCAGCAGGGTTTTCCTGCTGGGGTTCCTGTGTCTGTGCCCGTGGGGACACTGTGGCCTGTGTTTGTCCCCTCAGATCACCCTGTACAGCATGTACGTGGCCATCATGGCCTTCAACGCCAAGGTCAGCGACCCTCTCATCGGGGGCACCTACATGACCCTGCTCAACACCGTGTCCAACCTGGGGGGCAACTGGCCCTCCACGGTGGCCCTGTGGCTGGTGGACCCCCTGACAGTGAAGGAGTGTGTGGGGGCCCAGGGCCACACCTGTGCCACTGCAGCGGCCACAGAGGTGAGAATGGGAGCTGAGGGGGGGGGTCTCTGCTCAATGTCTCAATTAAATGGCTTCTTGGAGTATTTTTTTGCCTTTGAACACCTTCACAATGTATAGCTTGTGCTTAAAAATTCCCACTGATTGAGCTCATTTTCCTGTCTGATAAAATCCAGTCTGTCAGCACCTGCACGCTCTGAATAACCAGCCCCTTACCTAGGGGTTGCAGCTGCAGAGGAGTGAGCCCTTTCTTCCCCTGCTGAGCTGGGGTAGAAGCAGCAGACTGGTGCCACATTCTGTGCAGTGTGAGGAGGCTGTAGGGATGGGTTTGAGTTGTGCAGCAGGTTCTCTGTCCTTGGCAGGCTGTCCCCCAAGGGCCCTCTATTTCTGTGGTAGGTTTTTCTTCCTCCTGTCTCCCTGGAGGCTTCTTATCTGCCTGCCTTGATACCTTCTCCAAGATGCTGCTCTGCTCTCTGATTTTGGTGTCCACTTTCCCCATGAAATCAAGTGGGACTGGCTGCCTGCCCAGTTCTGGGAGCCCTGTGGAAGAGAACAAAGAGCTCGCTGTACACAGATCAAACAACAGGACACAAAACTGCTGGGAAAGCAACATTTCAAATTCATCTCCTCACAGCAAATGAGACATTTGACATGGCTGAAGAGTGGAAATGTTTGGGGGTTTTTTCTGTGCTTATGACTGAGATTTATTGCACTCCTGAATGCCAGGATGCTCTAGGGTGTGGAGGTTTTCTAAATGATCAAAGTGTTCTGGAGTCCAGCATGACTTGTCTGAGTTGGAGTTGCAGTTTTTGCTGGTGCAGAGAAGAAACTGCTTCTGCAGCAGATGCTTTGCCAGCTTCTCTCGGATTAGCTTGTCACTAATTAGGTTCCTTGTGTCTCAGCCTCTACTGAACTTGAGTAGAGGCTGAGACCTCTTCCTCCTTCACCTCACTCCTCTGATCTTTTCTCACATCCTCCTGGTTGCTGACATTCCACCACCACCACTCCCTTCTTACTCCTAATCTGATTTTGACATGTCTCAGAATAATGAAAATGCTGGCAGAGCCTCAGCTCAGAGGAGTGATTAATCCTGGGATTAGAGCAGTGTTGAAAGCCAAACAATGGCAGAGACAATCCTGGGCTGTACAAGCACCCTGTGAATGCTGGGGGTTTGTCTTCAGTTCAAAACCGTCCTGAGCATGTTTCTCCCAGATACAGAATCACAGAACCATGGAATGGTTTGGATTGGAAGGACCTTAATGCCCGTCCAGTCCCATCCCTGCCATGGGCACGAACACCTTCCACCATCCCAGGGTGCTCCAAGCCCTGTCCAACCTGGCCTTGGACATTTCCAGGTCTGGGGAGCCCACAGCATGGATGGCTGGGAAAAAAAATCATCTTTCTCCTTGAGGCTGGGAACAGTGGTTGCACCTGCAGGCCAGCACAGACAGTGGGGCAGTTTCTGTTTGCTGGAGTTTGCCCTTTGGGCTGATGTGCTCCATTTGCCACATGTTTAAAGCGGGTTTGGTACTTTGTTACTTGATAAGCTCAAAAGCTTCTCTGACCAACAGCATAGGAAACAAAGAGTAAAGAACTCTTATTTAGTCACAATCAGGAGCAGGCAGGCTCCAGCAGCTGCGGGGTGCTGTGTGCTCAGTGCATGACCCTGTGCTCTGTTTCAGCTGTGCTCAGCAGCGGGGGGCTCCTGTGTGACCACCCTGGACGGTTACTACGTGGAGTCCATCGTCTGCGTCATCCTGGGCTTCGCCTGGTGGTTCTTCCTTGGACCAAAATTCAAAAAGCTGCAGGACGAAGGACAGTCTTCGTGGAAGTGCAAGAGGAACAATTGATGCCCTCAGGTGTTGGATGGACCAGCAAGGTTTTGGTTTTATTACAAAGACATAGCCCATAATCAGCACCCCGGAATCTCGGTGTTTCTGCCACGCCAGGGAGATCTGTGTGGCCGAGGCAGGGCTGTGTGTGGCACCACTGCCCTCCCACAGCACAGGTCAGTTCAGAAAGGAATGGCTAAAGCAGCACCTCAGTGCTCCGTGCTTACCCCTGATTGCACAGGGCACCTCTGGGAAAGCTCCTCGTGCCCTGCCTGTAGAGGCAGCAGCATTGCCAGCTGAGTGCCAGCTTTTATTTTCACACAGAAATGATCTGACAGGGCAGCTGACCCGGGGGAGGATGCCCAAGGCATCCTGACTTGGAGGTTAAGCACGGCACTACGGAATTCCTTGTGGGAAGATCCGTGTGAGATGTCTGTGGGCTTTGCTTCTTCTCACTTTCTGAACTGGAACCATGCCTCAAAAGATGAAATGTTCCGGAGATTCTTTTAAATGTATTTTCTGGCTTTTATAAGCTTTAAAGATTTATAAGAAAATATTTTTATAAGCAAATTACATTTGTTTAATTTATTTCTGCTGTTTCAAGGCAGTTTGATTTACGTTTGAGGTACTTTCTTGACGGCAGAATGCTGTAAGGTAGGACTGGAGTAACGCACAATCCTCCGAGCCTTGAGTCCTGCAGCTGGAGGTGCTTCCCAAGGGAGGGCATGTGGGCCTTTGGAAGGGGTGAGTTGATAGAGGAAAACCAATCCATAGGTTTGCCAAACTGTATTACTAAAATTTGAATATTCATTCTCAAGAGCAGTGGGAGCAGGGAGACTTCCCCCAGCCAGGGATGAGAAGAGTGAGCTGGTGATGACAAAGTTGCCAAATCCCCAGGGAGCTGGTGCTGGACTGGCCCTCGCACAAATCAAAGGGTGCAGTCCTGCGGCAGAGCCGCTGCAGAATTCCCTGCTGGTGCCATGTGCTGGAAACATTCCCGCTGGATTTCTCCCTCTGAGCTCCCTCCTGAGTGCCTTAGGGACCCACAGGTGCTGGAGAGGCACTCGGACCCTGCTGGGTGTATGGAACATTGGTATTAAAAAGGAAAACTATTAAACATCCCTTGGAAAGGTGCATGAGCTTCTCTGCCATGTTCTGTGTCAATGTTTGAAGGATTGGGCTGGGAGAGGGGTTGGGATCTTCTGCTGCTGTGTGTTTTGGGGGAAAAGTGACCCAATACCACCTTTGGGGTGCCTGGGGGTGTGGGTGGGTGTACAAAGGGTCTCCTTGGCATCAGGGGTAAGGAGGGGTCTGGAAGAGGACACTGTGACCCGGTGCTTGGCTGGACACTGCCTCCTGTCCCCTGTCCCCTCCATCTCCCTTGAGGGCCACACCTCACAGTCCGCTTCAGGCGCAGCAAAACCACTCCTGCTGAGTGAAATCACATGGGTTTTACTGCCCAAGCTGAACCTCTTCCAATTTCCCCTCTGCAGAAGAACAAAACCAACTTAAAAATCTGTCAGATTTATGGCAGCACCTTTCAGTCCCTGTCCCACCATCTGCACTGCATTAACTCTTCAGGGAGGCACTTCAGTTCTGTTTCCTCACTGGAGCCACGGGCTGCTTATTTAATTGCATCTTGTGCATGCCTGGAGGGATTGTTTTAACTTTCTTAATTGTGAGGAAAAACTTCAAGTGCAGAAGCTGAGAAATTAAATGTGCTATGTATTAGAATGGGGTTTTACCTTGCAATTTTTTTTTTCACTATTTCTAAAGGTGCCAGTGAAATTTGTCACTAATAAAGATGGGTTAAGGATTGCTTATGAATAATTAGATTATCTCAACAACATAAAAGTTGCACATAAACTCCAAATCAGTAGGAACTGATAGAATTTTATCTTGCTACTTTTTTTCTACCAACTCTGAAAGTAATTTTTCTTTTTAACATTAGAATTATTGCAGACTTTAACATCTTTAACATTAAAAAAACAAAAACAACAAGAGTAACAAACCACACAAATTTAAAATGTCAAGAAGACAGCATCTGAAGAGTCAGAGGAGGTGTGGTACAGGTTTGAGGGGCTCAGTGCAGAGTTCAACCTGGAGAAGGCTCCAGGGAGAGCTCAAAGCTCCTTGCAGGGCCTGAAGGGGCTCCAGGAGAGCTGGAGAGGGACTGGGGACAAGGGATGGAGGGACAGGACATAGGGAATGGCTTCCACTGCCAGAGGGCAGGGCTGGATGGGAGATTGGGAAGGAATTCCCAGAGGAGCTGTGGCTGCCCCTGGATCCCTGGCAGTGTCCCGGGCGAGGCTGCTCGGGGCCGGTGTCATTCTGGGGCACGGTAACACCGGGCGCTGTTTCCCGTGGCCCCGT
>VZSR01000247.1:831461-885443 GCA_013398615.1 Brachypodius melanocephalos | reverse complement strand
GGGCCGGGGGCTCGGTCCCGGGCGGCGCTGCCCACACTCACAGCGCACACACAATGGAGCAATGGAGCAGGTTGAACAAGCGCGGGGCCTCGGCAACATCGGGGCTGGATCTCGGCTGGGGCTGCCGCAGCCGCTCCCGTGTGGACAGGACGCTCCACTCCGCTGTGCCCGCTCCAGGTTTCGGCAGGGCCCGCGGCGGAGGCGGGCCGCACCGAGCCGGGCCGGGCGGGGCGGGCGGCAGCGCTGGGGTTTGAACGGGAGCAGGTTGTGCGCCCGCACCGCGCTGGGACTGTGCGGCTGTGGCGGCGAGGGACAGCATCGCACCGGACCGAACCGAGCCGAGCCCAGCCGGCGGCCGCGGTGAGTGAGGGCGGACGGGACCCCCGAGCCCCATCCCTGTGAGCGGCCCCGCGGGCGCTCCTGCGGCGGGACGGGACTGTGTCCCTGCGACCATCCGCTGAGCTTTCCCATGCAATTGATGCTGGTTTCTCCCGGTGTTCGCGACGCAAAGTTGAAGTGGGGGTTTGCGAGCTGTAACTTCTTTCCAGCCTGTTTCGCAAACGGCTCCGCGTGCCCGAGCGCTCTCTGTGCGGAGGAGCCGCTCCGGGGCTCTCCCGGGTGCCGCTCGCAGCCGCTGTTGCCGCGTTTGTGCTGCTGGACGCGGAGAGGATGGCCGGGATGAACTGCAGCCGCTCTCCCCCGTTCGCCATGTGCCGGGGCGGCTCTGCCCCGCGGCGGTGCCAGGGCAGCACCTGGGCCGCGGGCAGTGAAACCAGAGCGAGCTGCAGCCGCTTGGCTCAGCCCCAGCCCAGCCCGTGCTCAGTGAGGCTTGGAGGAAAATCCCGACCCCCCTGATGAGCAGCGCAGGACAGCAGCCAGCAGTGCCGCAGGGTGGGAGCGCGCCTGTCCCCACCTGGAAGGTGCTGAGAAGAGTCAAATCTCTTGCTGGATTGAGTCCTCCCTAAAAATCCCTTATTTCTAATTGCCTACTCCATAAACCATTTTTTAAAAGGAAGTACAACGAGGTAGGAATTAAACTCCGTGCACGTTTTGTTGTAATTAAGCTACTCTGCGCAGTTCTGGGAACTTCAGCTGGCCGAAAAGTGTTTTAGAAGAAGTGTTATTAAATTCCAGGGAGAAAGATATAAGCCTTATCTGATGGACCAGTCATAGGCTCTTTGTTTAAAGTGTGCTTTAACTCCTGAGTTATAAAACACAATGTTTGCCTGTTTTCAGGGGGCCCTCTGATTTACTTGTCCTTGGGACTTCTGGCCCACATGTTGCAAAACTCGGGAAGTGAAAGAAAAGTTAAGGTGTTTGTTCTGAAATGTGAAAGATTAATTACAGGTAACAGTACTGAAAAGAGGCAGGGTTCAACCCTGCAGGGAGGCACCCGAATTAAAGATAACGTGGGATATGGAGAGAAAATCCAGGCTTTTTGGGAGGTGAGAGTCAGCAGAGTGCATGCACGCTGTTACAAAGTCTTCCTGGTTCTTTAAGCATCAGTTCCCTGGAATAAGTGTGAGAGTGCTACTTTTATAAAATCTGTTCTTAACTCTGAAGGATGCTCTTTTTCTACATCTAAAAACGCCCGTAGGCTTTTACAGAAAGAAATGTTAAGTTTTATCAGCTGAAGATGGACAATTTGTGAGAAATGGTCCATTCACGGGTGCTTTCTGGTTCTGTGCTACCTATTGTCTATAAAAAAGGGGATCAGCTGGTGGGTTGGGATCAAGTGGTGCACAACTCATTATTTTAACAATAGGAGCTCGGCTTGGGAGGTTGCCTAGGGAATTGATTTAATGCTGCCGTCCTTTCAGCCGTTGAGGCGGGTGTCCCGCCATGACTTTGATCAAAATCACCGGTATTTGAGAAGGAGAATAAAATTTTCACTCCATAAAAGCAAAGGAGAGGCCACCCGCTATTAACAGCTCCCAGTTTTGCATCAGCTGATCTGTAATTTAAAACACTGTCAAGAAATACCTGCGGCAGTAAAACAGTTTCACGAGCATCAAAATACAGAATGAAAATTAGTCCTCTGTTCAAGATTTGGCTTCCCCTTATTTCTGGGAAAGGCTTTAAGCTGTGTGTTTCTGTTGGCTCTACAAACGAATGTTTCTATAAATGGCACAGTTTTCCTTTAATGAAATCTGAATAAGCTGAGTTTTTTCTAAGGTGTCACCCAAGATCCAATTCAATTTAAATTGATAACGCTGAGGGCACAGCCACGTGGGGTAGTGTGGTGGTGTGGAGATTTGTTTTGTTTGTTTGCTCTGGGCTTTTTAATAAGTTTAAACAAGTCTGAATGTTAGAAAACCAAAAGCAAACTCTCCAAATTAGGAAAGCAAATGTGTTTTCAGGTTTGCTGGAGACCTGCTGGATGTCTGCAGTAGGACAGCATTTTCTGCCTGTGCTTTCAGAGGAGGTGAGACTGTCATGCCTAATTGCTTGGAGGCTCTTACAGAAACTCCTTCGATGAGTGCTTCAAATGTACTCGACTGTTGGAGTGAGGGTGCTGTACAAGCAGTTTCCTGGCACTTTCCTCGTGGCACGGTGGGATGCAGAGCTGCTCAGCTGCTCTGAGCAGTCGTGGCTGTTGCTCTGGGAGGGTGTTAGAGGCACTGGCCAGCAAGGTGTGTCTTCTGGGTAGTGGATTCACTGGTCTGAACCTGTGGCTCTGGGCTGTGCCAGGGACAGATCTGGCTTTGCTTCCCAGCCCACAGGCAGAAGGTGCTTCTGGTGGAGCCCTTCGGGGGTCAGCTGGTGCCAGACTGATCTAACGGCCACGAGGGAGCTCTGTGTTCATGTGTGCTCCTTTGGGTTGGTTTTCCTCCATCCTTGTTTATCTTAGGAAACTGGAAGTGTTTGCTGTGACAAAGGTGCCTGTCTTGTTCCAGTCTCCACGGTCAAGGAGGGTACTGTTGTTACTCCAGAG
Organism: Brachypodius melanocephalos; assembly: GCA_013398615.1. Taxonomy (NCBI): domain Eukaryota; kingdom Metazoa; phylum Chordata; class Aves; order Passeriformes; family Pycnonotidae; genus Brachypodius; species Brachypodius melanocephalos. The sequence continues at coordinate 882,508 of VZSR01000247.1, read as the reverse complement.
ATCTGAGCTTGCCCTCTGCCCTCCTGACTTTGGAGCCTCTTGCTGCTCATCTGACACTACAGAAGGAATGTCCAGGTGTGCCTGGGTGGCTGAGAGTGCATGGAGCACAGATCTGAGGGATGGGAAGGCAGGCAGGGGGATGCACAATGTGAGGAAGTATCTGACACTGCAGATGGGCACCCACAAATGTTCCCCAGGGGCACTGGAAGTGCAGAGGTGAGCAGAGTTTGGAGCAGATCCCCTTGCAGGGCTAGGAGAAGCTGGGCACAGGGTGCTGAGGATGCCACGTGCCCTGGTGGAAGCTCAGTCAACCCCCGAAGACTGTAAAACCATTCCAAAGGCGTTTGGCCTCGTGTGTTACAGGTCTTGGCATGAGGTGCCCATGTGAGCCTCTTCAGGCTGAAGTAACTCAGGGTTGCTTGCAGGACACTTCAAGTGGGGACAGGCTGTGGTGTGTGCTCTGCTACAGACGTGATGGATTGGAACTGACACAGAGTTCCTGTTCCTTTGCACACCGAGCGTGACCCAGCGTGTTGGCTGGCATGTGTGGGTCACACCAGGCACTGCTGAGCCTCAACGAGCTTCTCCTCCTTTGCTTGGTTGTTGTTCCACCCACAGGTGAAAAAAAAAAGGAGGAATGTTAGCAATTACAGCTGTTAATTGATGATCATCACAGAGGCTCTTAGGGAGTGAAATGCCCACTCCTTGGTGGAACCACACACACAATTGGTAAGTGGCCAAGTACACAAGGTGCAGATCATCCTTGTCCATGCCTTGAACATGGCTGCATTGGCACAAGTTTTTTCCAGGTGTCCTATTTTTATCTCCACATTTATCACATTGTGACTTGTCTCTGAACGTTTCAGATTTTCATTTACAGAAAGACTACTGCATTCATTTGAATCCTTCCGTGCAGCACACCCAAACCCGATTTGTATTGGTGAATGGGTGTCCAGAGAAATGGCAGAGGCAGCAGAAAGGTGTGCAGAGCACTGGAGATCTGTGTAAGGAAAACATGGCTGGACTCTCACTCATATTTACCCATCCCATGTCTGGTGGGATGAGTGTTACTCTGAACAGGGTGTGCAAGGCAGGTGCCAGCTGAAGCTGTGCCTGCTGAACCTCAGAGGCAGCAGCACACTGCCCTCCTGCAAATAATTCCTTAAAGAGGAGAAAAACAAATTCCATTTAGGCTTCTCGAGGAATGGGGAGCAAATGCTAATTCCCTTTCAGGGTCCGTTGCCATGGGGAGTCAGTTCAAATCCTTTCTAATGCCTTCCTCAGCAAGTTGTGCTGACACATGCTTTTCATGGCTTCAGAAGGAGTGGAGAAATGACTGGGAACAAAAGCTGCAGAGAATGAACAGCCCTGGGAGGAGCAGGGGTTGCTGTGGGCTGGCTGGGCTGGCACAGGTACAGGTGTCCTTTGCACAGGGAGCTCAGCCCTGTGTCCTGCCTGAGAGGGGTGGGTGCCAGGGAACTTGTGTGCAAGACCCTGGTGTGGTGCTGTGCAGGGAGCCCAGCCTGTTCCTCTTGCTCCTGAAAAGCAAATCCTGGAATTTGTCCTCTAGCAGGACTCAAACTGGATGCAGTCAGGGTTGAGCTGGGCCTCTCTCTTCATCTGGTGAGCAATGCAAAATGTGTTTAGTGTTCTACTGGGGGAATAGCCAAAACATCAGATTAAACCCAGTAAAATTTTTTAAAATCTGCATTTTCAATAAGACTCATTTATCTAAGATCATGCAAGTGCAGTATCTACATCCCAAACTCTGTTGTGACCTTTCCGCTTTGATTAGACATCTTTGCATTTTTAGTTTCCAGTAGCTCCCAGGGAAATCCACAGGATGTGTTTCTTGCCTCCCCTCCTGACACCTTTGCTGCCAGCGTGGTGCCAGCACAGCTGTTCTGGCCTCATGGCACATTTGATAGGGAGCTCATCTGTCAGAAAAATAAACCAGGCAAAAATCTCTGCTGTGTTTCCTCCAGACCAGTTCCTAGAGAAATAAGAAAAGGATCCCATACTGGATGGTTTTGTTTTCTATTGCCAAACATTGTTGATGTTTTTTCCATGCTGGGAATATTTATGGTTAAATATTTGCTGTTCAAAAGGGAGTGTAACTTTGAGGGTATTTTCTAAACTTTTTGTTTTATACAAGATACTTTAACTCTGGAAAGTATCCATACATTAATGACATAGTTGATACCATAGGTAGGTAAAAGTTTGTTTTGTAAGTGTGAAAATGAGATCAATTTGTTGGAAAAAATGTCTTAGCAGTATGGAACTTCCATCCTGGGTGCCTTGCCTATTCTGCCTGGCTCCCATATGTGTAACTTTAGCAATGTTTATGCAAGTTATTTTGAGTGAATGTTGATATTTGATGCTGATTAAAGTGGAGATTTGCACAGATGATGTGTGGAACCCTTAGAGTCTGGCTTGTGTGACAGTTAAATCTAAATCTGCATGAATTTGGACCAGCTTAAATGCTTAGCAATATTTGGGTGACTGTTAGTGGCTTAGTGGAATAAGAAGCCCAAGACTGCAGATGGGTGAATGCCCCATGGAATATCAACATATTAGGGTTTTATAATCTCTTCAGATTTGTTTTTTTTTTTAGGTCTAACTATGGCTAATCTTTTCATCGAAGAACTTTGGTTTGTGGATACTGTTCAAAAAATCCAGCCCATGTTGTACAGAACTGGTCTCTAAAAGCTTGAGGGCTGTTCCACCAGACTTGTCACTTTGGTTAGAAAGTAAAAACATGGACTGGGAAGTTCCTGTTGATGGCTACTGATTAACTAGGAGAGAACCTGCAGCATACTTTAATATGGTTCAGGGAAAGGAAGTTGGTGAGGGGATAAATTTTCCTGGCTGCATGGTGTGGTGTGAGCAGAAATGCAAATGACTCTTCTCCCTCTGGTCAGTACCTGTTATTTCTAATATCAGTGTAACAAAGGCCTGAGCCCTGGGCTCTGGGGAGCATGTCCTGGAGAAGTGTCTGTGTGTTCTGCAGTGTATTTGCCAAACTGCTGAGTGCTGGTGGCACCTTGGGAAATGATGAGGAGCTTGATGTGGAACATTTCTTTATTGAGCTAAGAAACTGTAGAGAAAACCCAGAGATCCCCTCTGGCAGCCCTTGCTCTGTTCCTGAGGAAGGCAAGTGAATCTCTTGCTTATTCTCAAACTGAAGATAAAGCACTTCACATCCTCCCTTCTAATAACACTGGAGGTTTGTTGTGAAGCTGAATTGCTTCAGTTTTCAACACCACTTCAGGATTCTCAAGGGGAAGTTCAAAGTAGTATTTGTCCTTCGGTGTTTATTTTTTGTTTGCAGTGACTGGGAGGTAGCTGCCCACACGAGATGGTGTCATCAGAGATGCTGCATGCCCCCTCCACAATCCCAGCTGCCACACTAAAGCCTAGCCTTTCTCTCTGGACTCAATTCCTGCTGCTTAGTGCCAGCCAGATGGTCTGTGCTCCCTCCCATACTGAGATCTCTAAAGCTCATCAGAGGGCTCTGGCCATAGCTGGGGCCAATACAGCATCATTTCCATCACAGCATTATTTCCACCACACACTTGGGGTGGCCTTTGTATGACTCTGGATTGCTCTTCTCATTTCTTACCTTTTTTTAGCTAATATTATTATTTTGCTACTCTTCCTTTGTGTCAATTGTAACCCAGTATCTCTGAACTATTTTTCATGCTAAAATTCATTATTAATCGGCACAAGCTTCCAATATCAGTAGCCCACTCAATATTCAGTGTTTTCTGGGCTTTCCCTTAATTACCAGGAACATGAATTTTATACACCATTTGGAGCTAAGGAAAGGAATCAGTTTTTTATAAGTCATAGTTCCCACATGTGTTCTGGGTAGATATGAGATCTGAAACTGCTGGAAGTGGAGCTGTGGTTTTGTCTGAGGTGCCGGTGTCCTGCGGATCTGCCCTGCCATCAGGAACGATCCCTGGTGTCTGATGGAGTCACTGCTGTTACCTGTGAAGGTGCTCTGGGCAGCAGCAGGGCACAGGGCAGGTGAGGAGGGGCAGATCAGCAGTCTCAGCCCCTGGACTCACTCAGTGTGCTGCTCTGAGAGCTGTCACTCGGCTCAAACCCCTTCTTGGCCGTGTGCTTATCGCCCCTTCACACTGGGGACCTGCTCAGTGTCCAGGTTAAACACTGCAGATAAATATTTGGGTTGTGCTGCTGCTTTCCAGAACACTTCTGTGCTGAGCCTTTCCAACAGCCTGAGCTGAGAATGTTTCACTGAGCGTGGCTCAGCTTGCAGCTGCTGGTAACAGCTTGTGATTCCCTGGAAAGAGGGAATTCCCTGCTTCCCTGCACAGTGCACGGGGTTTTTCTGTGTCAGAGGGGAAACTGCAGAATACAGTGAGACATGGGGTCAGATGTTCTTAGTGCTGAGCCTCTGGCTGTGAGAAGCATCTCTCCCAGCCCAGACAGGGCATGTGCATCCTCTGCTGCATTCAGAACACTTACACATTCATTTCCACAACTTTTAGAATCAAATAACTTCATAAAGCATATACAGAATGAAACTTTCCTTGTGAGGAGTTTACCCACTTTCTGATAACAGAATCATATTTGTTCATCCCATCTGTCTATAACTGCACTGAATCTGTTTAGTCATGCATGCACACATGAATATGTAAGTTAACTTATTCCTTCCATCAAACTTTGAGCAATATCAGCTTACTTCTATTAATAACAAGCAATACCAGTTTACTTCCATTAATAACTTGAGCAGTATCAGTTTCCTTCCATTAATAACTCCCTTATAAAGTACAGCTCTTTACAACTAATCAAAGCTCTTTGGAAAAGTGTCCCTCATGGAACATAGTGCTCAAAGCACTAAAATGAGGCAGCTGACAGGTTTAATGGAAATTATTTAGCTAAAATAGCAGATACCATTCTCTCAAGGTGCTGTGCACAGCACATAATGGACTCCTTGCTCAACTTCCAGGTTAATACACTTTATCCAGATACAAAGCAGGTGGATTCCTGACATCCTGCAGGAGCATCTCTGCTCTCAGGCAGTGAGGCACTGATTGTTTTACCTTTTGGGATGAATGTGGCAGGCTCAGGGCCTAACCAGCAGGAATTTTGCTTATTATGAAAACGATACCCCAAGCTGAGAAACCTGCAGAGTGGAAAAGTGAGGAGTGTTTTCAACTCCCTCTGAACTGGCTGCTTTATCAAGCTGGTTTTGAACTCAGGTTTATATCTGCTCAGGATTTTGGTAACTTTTTGCCAAAATAATTTTGTTGTTACAGTTCTAGTTAAACCCAATTATATATGGACACTTTTTACTGTAATACTTTATCCTACATGTATAAAGTAAGTGATACAGGGACAGCCCACATTTCAGTCGGTGGCATAGACAGAATGTTCTTTTTCTCCTGTATTGAAATGATGCAAATTTGTGTACAGTTAAGTTCCTAAGTGCACGTTCCTTTGAAATGATGGTATTTGGCCCAAGTGTGGGGTTGGTTGGGATTTTTGTTTGCTTTGTTTTTGTACTGTAGGGTAAGGCATGATCTTGGCTGGGCTCTCCTGGAACCCAGTAAAGCAAATAACTTTGAGGACTATCCAAAAAATTGCTGGTGTTTCTTAGGAAGGTTTTCTTGTGGGATGTTTGTGTCAGCTGATGCAACCCCTTCGAGAGTCTGCCTTCATTCCTGATGTGCCCGGGAGAACCTTTGTTCCAAGGGGCCACCGCGGTGTGGGAGAACCCTTTGTGCAAGAACAAAGGAGGATTGTATCAGCCGGTCGTGAGAGGGAGGGGAGGGGGCTCAGGGGCTCCTTCAGAGGCACTGCAGGGATGTATTGACAGCCACATTTCCCTATAAATCTCCCCTGTGATACGGGTTCTGTGTGGGAGCTGGGCAGGAGATAAGGTCTGCTTTTATTGTGTGCGAATTCTTAGTGGTGAATATTTGATATGGTTTCCTTAATTAAAACACGATGCCTCTTGAACTTCTGTAGCTTAAAACAAAAAGGCTGGCAGTAGGCTGGACTGTGGTGTTGTTCCTGTGCATTCAAGGTACCTAACACCTTGTGTCTCACTAATTAAGGCTGGAAGAGTGGTCTTAGTGCAGGCTATAACGAAAGGTCGTTCCTGGCCAGGGTGAAAGTGCAGGAAATGTCGAAGATGAAGCCTGGCAGAGGTAGTGGGTATTGCTGCTGGGTTCCAAAGTTTGGCAAAACATGCCTTTAGTGTAAACAATACACGGGCTATACCCAAAACACCTCCAGTGCAGCCTGGGGACGTTTTAAGATGGAACAAACCACAGACAGGTGTTTTTGGCTCCCATCTGCAGCAGAGCATCCAGACCATCCTTGCTGCCCTCAGAGAGAGGCAAATCTCACCAGTGCAGCCACAGCCTCGGTGCAGGAACTGCACGGGTGTCGCATTGGGACTGGCCTGTGGGTCTCTAACGCTTTATCCAGAGTCAACATAAACACTGAGGCACAAGTTACTGGCTGCATGGGGAAAGGGGAAAAGTTCTCCAGGTTCCTTTGTTAGCTGAGTGCGGTGGCTGCACCCCAGGAAATGATTGTACCTAAATTGGTCATTAAGGATTAGAGGAGTCCTGTTGGCTGCGATTTCAGATTATTTGTTGTCCTTTTTGTTTTGAATGAAATGGATCTGTGTCCCTCAGCAGAGCTGTAGGCCAAGCACTTCATGTGCTGTGGTGCTTCATTTGTGGGTGGGTTTGTTACTAAGGCCCCCTGGCAGTAGTTTTATTAGGAGATTTGGGTGGCAGTGTCCTTACATCCTGCTAGAATTGCTTGGATAAAGACAGTTGGAGTTGTTTGTGCCAAGTGTGGGCGAGCAAGCAGCTGGCTTGACCAGAGTGAAGGTAGGAGGGAGATAAAATGGGAGACCAAAGTGGGCTTGTAACAGGAAGGGGTTGCTGGATTACTGAAACCAGAACCTGAACTTCATAAAATAGCAAAGGCAGAAGGAGGATCCAGTGAAAGGATTTGGTGTCAGGGCAGGAGATGAAAAATTCCATGGCTTCAAAGAAGTATGAAATGCTGGTGTATCTGCCTGTAACCATCAGAGTTAATTTTGGGTGGTTGATGTGACTGCTCCTCCGCAGGCTCAAAGTGCCTGTCCATGGGCGATTTCATCCCCAGTGCCACAGGGCAATGTCTGCTAAAGGCAAGGGCACAGGGGCCCTGCGTCCTCACAACTCTGCTCTGCTCTCGAAATCAGGGGGCGATTACCTTTGTGTCACCTTTTAAATTACTATAACCTTCACTTGGGGAGGATTTATAGTTTTGTGGTGGTGTCAGATGTGTCTGTAGCCTATTAAATATGGGACAGCATCACTGAATGGATTAAATTGATCGTCTCTGCAGGCCCCACAGTGGCCTGCGGTGCCTGGGGGGATGGTGATGACAGAGGTGCCCATTGCTCCCTGCAGCAGCCTGGGAGTTGCTGGCCGGTGGCACCGGTGCAGCACAGCAGCTCTGGCTCTGTCCAGGTGATGTGTCCGTGCCCTTTGCCTGCACGTCCGTGGAGATGGGCACATTTGGAGAGCGAAGAACTCCATTTGTTGTCATCTTTGTGTGAAGCCAATGGATCGTTTTGCATAAAGGGCTCAAATAACTACAGTGCTTGCCGTAGTTGGGGGCACTTCTTGTAAATTAAGTACCAGTTACCCATTCCCGTTTCCCTTGCAGGGTCAGAGCCTTTGATGGTGAGAGGGAAGCTGCCTCACGATGAGTTACTGGAGTCTGGATAAGAAGAGCTGCCTGCAGTACTGCAGGCACTTCCTAGCGGACAACGGCGTGTTCCACGGTGAGTTACAGAGTTATTCTACATTGCCGGCTGTTGGTGTTTCCTGCAGCGGCGGCCGCTGACATTGTGTATCCACGCGTGTGGACACCTGCCGGGGACGCTGCTCCCGGGCCGCTCAGCCCGCGCTGCTGCGAGGCCGAGTCGCGGCCGTGCCCGCTCGGTGCGGGGGCTCGAGGGGCGCTCGGGGCGTGCGGGACCCCCGGGACTGCGGGGGGGAGGGCGGGGGACACGGCAGGGCGGCGGCGGCGCCAGGGGGCGCTCCGGGACCGCCGCCCCCCGGTACCGGGTCCGACCGATCCCCCCGAACTGACTCATACCTCCCAGTACCACCGATCCCCCTCCGGTCCTGGGTCCCACCGATCCCCACCCCGGTATCACCGATCCCCTTCACTGCTGGGTCTGACCGATTCCCACGGTGCCACCGGTCTCCTCCGGGGCTGGACTCGCCAGGGTACGATCATCCCCCGGGTCCCTCCGACCCCCCCGCTCAGTGCTGTCGGGGCTGGTGGGATCGGGGGAAGCACCGAGCCCCGCTGGTGGCAGACCTGTTCGGGGTCGGTGCTCCTACTTTGGGTGACATGGGCTTGGGGGCTCATCTAATCAGGTCTCATCTAATCAGACAGCTGGACCCCTCTGTCTGCTGAGGGAGTGACTTCCTAATGCTGTTCTAGAGGCTCAGATCTTGTATTCTTTATTCCCTTTGAGGTCAGTAATTAAAACCCATCACTTTAGGGCAGATTTATGGCACTATTAATAACAGCAGCATGGAATGGCTATGAATTAAAGATAGAAATACTAATCTCATTCAAAGCAAAGGTTTTTGGTTTTATTTTGGTTGGTTTTTTTTTTTTTTTTTTTTTTTCCCTAGAGACCGTACAGCTCCATTTTCAGTGTGTTTGTCAGGACTGGAGAGGTTTGCAGCCCACTGTAAAACAAACTGTACAAATCTGCATTTTTGTCACGGTGGTTATGTCACCATCAATGAAGTTAATGGCTTCGTGGGAGAATTAATCATTTGTCAGTCTGTGAATCTTCCTAATGAAAGTCAGTTCAGAGAGGGCCCCATTTTTCCCTGTACTGCTTTTTTCCTTGGCCATGAGCACTTCTAGGTTTTTTGGGGACACCAGAAGAATGTTAATAACTTTCTGTAAGTAAGTCTGGCAGTGATGTTGTCACATTAATTCGTGTGTGTGCTGCACTTGGGACTTGTGTTAGAGGGAAAGTGCTGTCATCTCCAGGCAGAACCATTCTGCTTCTCCAATGAAGTGGATTCATTCCTGTGATTTATCAGGCCACTCATGTGGTCCCACTGGTTTTGGTGGGGTCACGTTCCCTCAGAGTTCCCTCTGACCTTGTGGCAGGGATGTGTTCACCCAGGTGCCCCTGAGCACTGTGGCAGCGTTTTGGGAGATGCCTGTTAGTCCCTGTTCTCCCCAGGCAGCTCCCTGCTCTGCTGCACTGGTGTGTGACTGGAACAGCGACAGGGATGTGTATGTGCACCTCTGCTACTCCAGAATAGTGAGAGAAGAGTCTGGTCCATGCCCTGTGAGCTGAGGTGGGGTTTCAGCACAGCAGCACCACGGTTTTATCCTGCTAATGGTGCAAAGGCTGGATAATGATCCATCAGCACAGAGTCCAGTAATCCATGAACAGCTATTGAGAGATGAGTCTGCAAAGTGATAATCATCTATAGCCCAAGGCATAATTAGCAGGAATCCTGGGCCAGAAAGATTTCATGGCCTCATTTATTTATCTTTGATTGATGACCAGATAAGATTATTTTTCCCTGACAGAATCCATCAGGTCTTCCCAATTGTCTCCTTGAACCTAAGCAAGACACTGCAGAGACAGTTCCTTTCCCTCTGAGTGTCTGAATTCCCCCCTGGACAGTGACAGAGGTCACAGTCCCACAGCTGTGTGCACAGGATGTGTGCATGTCCCAGGAATCAGGGTGGTGTTCTGGTGCTCCAGAGGAGCTGGGTTCCTCCAGGGCTGTGCTGATAATTCAGACTGCTCACATGATCCAAGTGCACCCTCACTGGGAGCAGTGAGACAGTTCAGTGGCATCAGGGCTGTCTGGAGTGATTGTCTGGAACTGAACCTGAGAGCTGGAGGAACTGCTGCATCTCAGGTGCAGGCCAGGTAAAAATATCCCACAGGGCCAGTTGGTGTTCTTAAAAAGAGTAGGAGTATCTTTAGAAGGACTGGAAGTGTCTGCAGAGGTGCACAAGAGGAATTCTGCTGCCCAGCTGTGCTCATTTTTGGTGTTTCCTTCACACCTTTGTGGCAACTGCATTACTTTAAGCACCTGAGCAGATGGTGTTCCATTTGTTCACCTCCTGCTGAGGAGTTCAAGTGCAAGAACTCATGGACTGCATTAATAAAAATGCTGAGGTTCTGTGTTTATTTGGAGTGGTTTAATTGTTTTGTGTAAAAAACCACCAACAAAACCCCAAACAAAGCCAAAGCTCCCCAAAAAAACCAAAAGGCAAAAAGGCTCAGCTTGCAGCAGAAACACCCTGAGCTGTGCCTGCACCCCTGTTGCAGTGCAGTGCCCCTACAGCAGGAGGACAGCACCTGCCCTGTGGGATGCATTAGTGTGGGATGGCACATACCTGCAAGTGTTCAAGGTTGGAGGGGGCTTGGAGCACCCTGGGATAGTAGGAAGGTGTCCCTGCCCATGCAGGGACTGGAATAAGGTGAGTTTTGAGGTCCTCCAACCCAAAGCACTCTGATTCTGTGATCAGTTGAAGGAAGATGCAATTTTGAGTGTTCAGGAGTAAGATGAAGGTGTTGGTGCCACAAGGCCCAGCCCAAGGCAGTTGTGGGCAGTGCTGTTTGAGCAGGGGGAGCTCGGGAACAGAGAGAAGGGTACAGAAGTGGAGATGAGATGAGATGAGTCAGGTTCGTTTAGCTTGGGAAATCAAAGATTGAGAGGGGATGTGACTGCTGGCTCTGAGTGCATTGCAAAGGGAAAGCTCAGGGAAGAAAAAGTTAATTTGAACTGATGGGGGAAGTTGGCACAAGAGCAGTTGAAGATTGTCCATGAGGATATAAAACAGGCCCAGGAAAAACCAAGGTACTTTGAGTGGGAGATTGACAAGTTTTGGAAAAATAGTTAAAGCACTGTATTTGTGCTCTTGCTCTGAAGCTGTAAATGTGATTAGCAAGCAGTATATTGACTAATGGGAAAAAGGCTGGAAAACAATCTGTGGTCTCAATTCAATTCCTGTATCCAGCGAACTTCAGATGCAAACAGCAGTGCTCCCATTCCATTCAGGAGAATGCTGCTGTACATGGATCAGGCTGCTTCTTTCTCTTGGGTTTTCATGGTGCTTTGAGACACTTGTTGTTAGATAAGCAGTATTGATACACAACTGTGGTGCTTTCCACGGGGCTCTGACAAGTTGTCTTTAAATAATGACTGAGATTCGTGTGTGTAATGAAATACTGTGTGCATCCACACTGCCTAAGGCTCTCTCATCAGTTTATAATTTTATTAGGAAAAGCTGCTAATGGCTGCATTTGCAGGATATTAAAATTCTTATCTGTTTATGTCTGAAATTTTTGGTTACAGAAGTGGAGGTTGCTGCTGTGCCTTGTACTCTGGGGAGTCTTATCTACCCAGAAGCAAAAATGTCAGTTTTCTTCAGCGGCAGCAGCGAGATACAGCAGTGTGTGTGCACACAGAGAATAACAGACCAGAGACAGGGGCTGGGGGTGAGCTGTTTTAGCAGTTTCTGCAGAACAGAGAAGACAAGCAATTAGAATGTTTGGAATAGCCTTGAGGATTTGATGAACCCACTTTCCTTTCCTTCTTCTTGCAAGCAGTTCCAAAATACAAAGTACAGCATCCCTCTAGGCTTGGAAGAAGAGATTTTTTTAATATATTTTTGCAGGGGATTTAAGCTGTAAATGTGCATCATGTTTTGTTTGCTTGCTGGCAGTAACAGTGTAGGAATGGCTGTGCTGTCAGAGCAAACATCCATTTAACTTTGCTACTAGATGGCTGGGGCTAAAAGTATAAAGGGAAAAACAAGCCAAAGTGTACAGAGTAGCCCTTCCTGTGCCTCCCAGTGCTCCCAGTCAGCAAGGCAAGTACTTCCCCAGCCAAAACTGCATCTAGATAATTGCGGTTTTTATCATTGCATCTGATAGTTTTATTTTTTTCTGTAAGATTTTTGGAATTCATTTATTCTTGTGACTGTCTGTGGGAATTAACCCCAAAACTTGTGGTGGTTGGTGTGAACCCTCTGGTTGGAGGGAAGCAGGAATTCAGGCTGTCAGGGATGGAGCAGGTTGTGTTGCTCTGTTGTTTCACCTTAGAAAGGGAATTGTTTGGAAGGTGTGAGTGAGTCTGAGCCTGACAGGTGACTCAGGTCCTTCAGTCACGTTGAGCACATCCTGGTGGCTTTGGCTGTCCAACATCCTGATGGGGAAACCACGGAGAACCTCTCCTTGTTTCAGTGACCTTGGACTTCTGTGCCCAATGAAAATGTTAAATGCCTTCTGTTCTCCTTTTTAATGCAGTCAAATGGTCTATTCTGGTTATTGGAGCACGAGAGTATTGGGGGAGCAGTCCTAGAGCTTTGCCAAAGTGCGCAAATCCTTCAGGCCTGATGTTTGCTGATAGGCAGTGCTGTATAATTAGCTCTGCTGAAGCCTTGTGCAAGGCTGGGGGCACAGCTACAGATGCCAGATGTGGGCTGCAGGATTCGGCCTTTTATCTTCAGACTTGCTTCAGCTGGAGTCTCATAATATGCTGGGAAAGCAGAACGAGTTAGCAGAGCAGGAATTTGTGTTTTGGTTCATATTCTGATTTATGTGAAATATCCACACTTCCTTGAGACAAGCAGATGTAAATGAAAATGTGTTTGCAAGAAGAGCATTAAGGAATTAATGTATTAAAGTCCACCTAGATGTTAAAAGGGCATTAAGTGCCTGAAGAAACTCTGCTTTGTTCAAGAACCGTGTATGTCTCTGAATCTGTTAATGGAAGGAGGAGTCTCATGTGGGATCTGTCTTCAGACAAAGTTTCAGGTGGCTGTGTTCTAATGCCAGTATTTTTCCCCTTTAATTTTTGTGTCTTTCTTAGCTTTCCATAGAGCCATATCTTCATTAATGATAAACAAGTTGATAAAAGCTTTAATCTGATAAAAATGACAAGCTTTCCATGCAACTGATACAAAGTTTTATTTATTGCTGGCTGACTTTTCTCAACGAGATTTTCTCACAGTTCAGATCTAAGATTACACTTGGATGATGATTATGAAGATGTTGTTATCTCCTTATTTCATTATCTATTCCCTGTAAGAGGTGTTAGTTCTCTAATCAGCTTTTCTTGCTCTTTAGCAGAATTAGGCTTTGTACTGGTTTCCAGCTATTTTGACAGTGATAAAGGAAAACCCAATGAGCTAGAAAATGAACCTTCCTCTGATGCTGTAATTTCCAAACTGTTAGTTAAATAATATTCTCATTTATTGGAAAATGGTTATTTTGCAGTAGAACTTGCAGGATTGTGTCTCTGTCCAGTAATCTGAGCCTCGTGAGGTGTGGGCAGAAAGCCTAAGTGAGAAAAACAGGCATGGAGGTGAGGCTGTTACCTTTCCTGCCAGACCCAGGGGACAGCAGTGATGGCTGAAAAGATCTTGTCTTATGGTGATCATTGATGTTAATCAACTACAGGTGAAGGAAAATGAGGTTTTTGCTCAGAAAGCTTGTTTGTCACCATCACCTCTGGGACTGTTAAAACTGTGTGAGTTGTGACTCTGCAGAGCATTCCCAACAGGAGCCTGGGACCCCTGGGAGCCAGGGAAAAACCAAGCAAACTGACAGGGCTTGGGATTAAGTGCAAAACCTGGCTTGACACTGAGGAGTTGTCATGGGGATTGATTTGGGGTTTTTTTTGGTAAGTTGAATAAACTACAGATCTTCTTATACCATTTGGCATATGTCAGCTGAGTTACATAACGGCTTCATTTGTTTGCTGTAATGTTCTTCTAACCTATAGAACATGCTTGAATTTCTCAAGGCATGTAGCATTTAAGCATGTCTGGTTTTAAAAAGAAGTTTATTTTGGAGACAAAATAATGAAGAGTGTATTGGTGATTGTGTAAGGTTTCTTACAGAGCAGCTGTGGTGTTGAAGGTGCTTGTGTGTAGCTTGTCTTATAATTAACAGAACAGTAGGAGTGTGAGTAATTTGCATTTAACACGTTATCAAGTGCAATCTGATATATCAATAATTAAACTGTACAGGAGTGACAGTTTATTTTTTGTTGTTGAATTGCAGCTCTAGCACATCATTTCAATGTACATGCACTGGTAACTGCCTGGAGGCTCAGGGTGGTGATTTCAGCCATGAACATGGTGAGCTGAGCAGGGAACCAGAGCTGGGGTAATGCTGTGGGTGCCCCATTTCCCTTGCTCTGCCTGGCAATGGGTGACACCCCCTCCTCAGAGTGGCACTTGTGCCACCTCCTGCCATCCCAGCCTGACAGTGCCATTGGAGTCACAGCTAAGAGCAGCCAAGACATCCTGCAGTGGGTCTGGAGTCTTCTTTCACATTCCATGGTGCTGAGCACAGTCCATGGATACCCTGCACAGTGCTGAGCTCTGTCGTGGGGGCTGTGGGAAGCTCTCTGTTAGCAACAGCTAAAAAATATATAATGATTTCTCAGCAAGTAAAACATGTCAGCTCCACTTGGATCTTCTCTCCCATCCCACTGAAGTTCTGCAGGCATGTGGAACCATGAGGGATGGGTTTGAGTGGCTTTTTTTTTGTTGTTTGTTTTCCTCCTCTGTCACGCTGTCTCTCATGTAACTTTTTCCAGGCCTGTGCTAGACAAATTCTGTCTCTTTTATTGCTGTCACAATGTTTGGGAATACAGCTGGGAATTCCTTTGGTGTGCTTATGTAAATGTCACAGTGAAAGAGCCGGCTGAAGAGGGAGAAAATAAGAAAATACAATAAAGGAAAGATGCAAAGCATTGTATGTGGGGCTGACTTCATTCTTGCTGTGCTTTCCAGCCCTGTGAGCCCTTGGGCCCCGTTCTAAGGAAGTGCAATTTATGCAAGTCTGAATGCTTCTGCCCATTGTTCCACAGTGCCTGTAAACCCCCTGATTTCAGCAGCACTGGAATGCCTTAAAACCAGCCCAGGGTTTCGCCAGGGGCACGGGGGTTTCTGTAGCTGCTGGGAGAGCTGGTGCTCAGCACCTCCCGGGGCACTCCTGCAGTGCACTGCTCAGGGATGCACAGCCCGAACCAAGTGCATTTGTGCTGCAGCCGGCCTGACCCTGCAGGGTGCCTGTTCCCTGCAGTCAGGGACAGTGGGACAGTGGCAGGAGTAGGCGCACAGAGCCAGGGCAAAGCCAGCCGGTGCATGGGGGTTCTTCCCTCCCGCCCGCAGAGCCCCCAGCTGCAGATGCCAAGGGTTACTGCGGTGCGGGGCTGGGTGTCCCCTCCCGCACTGAGCCTGCGTCACTTCTCTCTTGAGCCGGAGTGTGGTAATCCCTGCCCGCCCCTCTGTCCGCGGGATTTCCCTGCGCTTCCCGGGGCCGGGCACGCTCGGAGCCCGCGGAGCGCGGTGTGCAGGGCCACGGCAGCGGCGCCGCTCCGCAGCTGCAGCACGGGCAGATGCTGCCGGCTCCCGCCCAGCCTGCGCTCTTCGGCCGTGAGAGAAGTTACCTGCTCTCGCCTCTGGATTCGTGCTATGCATCACCGAGGCTTCCTCGCTCATCCTGAGGAGCAGTCCTCGGCTGTACTTCCAAGGATTGCTTTCCAAATGTGTTGGCTCTGAAGACATGAAGATCAAACTGAGCCTTTCTCGAAGGGAGAATTTCAATTCTGCTTGCCAATAATGCATGAGTTACTAATTTAATGGCAGACCTTGAAGTATATAAAAATTTAAGTCCAGAGAAAGGTAAGGATGTTTGAGTTTGGAATTGCCACTGGACGAGCTCGTAATGTGTCTGGAAATGCTTTTAGAAAAATCAGGTAACTTAACCCTTGGGACTGGTAAATTGCAATGTTTATGTGGACATTGTTGGTATAACACTTGTGTATCTATTCCTGAATGTTTAACAGGAAAACCTGGTGGGTTTGTATTGACTTGAAAGCCCAGTCAATTTCTTCATTAAAACATAGCTTGTATTTGAAATACTGCTCTTTTGATGAGGACAAACTGCACTTCTCTGTTAGCCTAAATTATTACTAATATGTTTGCCTTGCATAAAAACATTCTTGACCTTTTCATCTGTTGGGAATTTTGCTATGGCTTTCAGTGGAGAAGAGTTTGTTGGTTTTTTCTAGTAGCACTTATAAATAGTATAACACATTTGCAAGTGGTACGTACAATTTGAATGAAAGCACTGGATAAAAGATGTCTTTCCAAGAATTGCAGGAGGTGGTACAAAAAAGGAAGACATCTTGAATAACTTTCTTCCAGTATCTTATTGTTTATAGCATCTAATTTTGTTCAATTTAAGTCAGTGTTGAATGGAAAGTGGCAATTCGCTTAAGCCTCTAAGTGGATAGAGAGTAAATGCTGTAGAGAGGAGAATCATGGTAGATTAAAGTTAATTTTTGTATTTTGCTCATCCTTAAGGATATTGAATTATGTTCTTGTAAAGAAAACACTTAGAAAATATATTTAGCATAAGAGCTTTCTTGCCAGAATTGTGTAGTTCAAAAGAAATTTTTGTGACAAGATTATCTGTAATTTAAAATCAAACAAACTAATCTGAAATAAAGCCACCAAAAGTCATGGATCATACTTTGAAATATCATCTTGCCCGTTATAAGATGATAGAAAATTTCAGGGCAGTGTTGGGGTTGATACACTTTTTTTTCTCTTTGTATCTGTCATGGTTGATTTTAATGGATATTTTTAATCTAGTGGAAGTCGCTGGAAATAGACACAGCTATTGTATAAAGAATAGAGCCTATTTCAGGCAAAAGTGAGTTATTTGTGGGTGCCCTGTGGGAAGGGCTGCCTGTGCTGGGGCTGCTGAGCTGCAGTGCCAAATGCTGCCCTCCTCTCTCAGGTGTTGGCTGCCCAGAGCTCTCTCCATGGAGCTTTGGTGGCCATGGCTAAAGGAGGGCAGCTGTTACTCCATCTGCCTCCCCAGGTGCAGCAGGTAATGGATATGGCCCCATTGAATAATGCAGCAGCCAGCTCTCCTGGAGGGGCTGCAACAGCCTGCAAGGAAAGCATCAGGTTCAGGTTGGGAATCTCATGGCAGTGTGAGGGCTGTAGAGCAGTGAGTGGGTGTCCTGCAGTGTCCCTGGGTGTCCTGCAGTGTCCCTGCTGTCCCTGGGTGTCCCTGGCACTGAGGTTTGGCCGCTCAGAGGAGGGGTCATGGCTGGGCTCCCCTCTGTGCCAGGGACTATGGCAGTGCTCTGTTTAATGTCCTTATTAGTGCTGCTTTGGGACTCCTGTGGCTGCAGCTGTCCAAGCACCTGTCCAGCCTCTGGGTGTAGGCTCTGGAATACTGATATGTAAAGGAATTATCCTGGAGCAGCAAACTGGTCTGAGGGGATATGGAACACATCAGTCTCCTGGGAAGAACTTGGTTATTCACAGGTTTCATTCCAATAACAGCTTCAATCTGTCTCAGCATGAAATGCACTCACAATAACTTAGCACATGCACACGGCAGCTTTGGCAGCTGGAAAGCCTCAGGTCTGGCATGTCCTGAGGAGGTTGCCCAGTGTTGCCCTGAGTGCCACCTGACCCGAGTGTCACAGTGGGGCACCACCCAGTGTCCCTGCCATGGCCCTGCCGAGGGTTCAGCGGGTGCTGGAGCCGGCTGCTGATGGCTCCAGGGGCAGTATCTGATCAGTTCTGCAGAGGAGGTGGCTGTCCGGGTAGTAACTGGGTTATGTGCTTGCTAACTACTCAGTGTTCGTGGTTTTGGTGCTTATGAATGAAATCTACTCCTTTTTCAATAAATCTACAGAACACTCTCATGGTGTTAGGGGGAACGTAGCCATTTGCTGAAGAACTGTTGTCTTTCCAAAACTCTGGGGTATAGATTAGAATTGTTGTGCTTTCCTGGAGACTGAGCTGCCCCAGTGCCACACTGGGGTCAGTGCTGGCACTGTGGTGGCACACAGCAGCTTGGGGACAGCAGGGACTGGTGAGCAGAACGTGCTGACAGAAACCTTCCCAGCTCTGTCTAGCACTGAGCTTGCTGCAAGGGGTGTGTGTGCTGGTTTTTCCTTTCCTTCAGCAGCTGATGCTCCAGGGAGCCTGTGCTGCTCCGTGTCTCCTTGCATGACTGAAGTGGGTGCTGTGAGGAGCCCCAGGCTGGCTTTTCCCTGGGAGTGCCAGCAAAGCTGGCTGTAGGGCAGGGAGCTCGAGTCTTTGCTGTGGCAGGTTATCGATACCAGCACAGCAGAGAGGGCTCAGAGGTGTTCCCACGTTACCAATAGAAACATTGATCAGCCTGAAACTCAGATGCACAAACCAGCATCATTTTCAGTAATAAAATCATTTTGGTGTTTGAGACTGTCAATTCATTGTTTGCCCACAGATGACTCACTGTCGGTGACTTGCACCAAGGTAATTTAAAATAGAATAGATAAACACGTTTCTTTAGCAAAATGACTATTTCTGAGGAGGGTGAATAAATTAGCTCATATCATCTGTTGCACTGCAGTCTCCATTCATTATTTTTAAAGGTTAATTAACTTCACCTTCCATTCTATTCTGCTTTTTTCCCCTCTCCCTAGTGTCTAGCCGAGTCCCAGATGTGGCTTTGTGTGGCAGCCTGGAGGGCAGCAGTGCTCCCTCCAGCCTGGCTGGAGGCCCTGGGGGCTGGATCCCTCTCCCAGCTGCTCCCGTGCCTGTCATTGCTCCCCTCCCCAGGCCGTGGTGCTGCACAGGGGCCGAGGTGCTGTCACACGTGCCTGTTTGCTGAGCAGTTTGCAGACATCAGGACTGACTGCTTGCACTGGGACTGGGACAGTTCATCCTCTGCATGTCTCTGGGTGGTGGGGTGTTTTTTTTCCCTATTTTTTGTTAAATTGGTGAAGTTAAGTGGGAGGTGTGACATAGAAGGGGCGGTGTGGTGAATGAGGGGATCTGCCCAAGCTCAGTATGTTGTGGTGGGAATTGTATTTGTTGTATCACACAATACAGGCAGGCTGAGAACAAGGTCTGGTTCACCAGTGTATGATCCTTATTTATGTACTTACTGATTGTTTTAGAGGGCAGATATGGGATTCTGGCAGAGGAAGAGCTCGTGGTTTACTGTTCTCCACCTGTGCATGCAGAGGCACGGCTCCTGGGATGCCCAGACTGCTCTCTGCCAGCTGGGAGGCCTCGAAGGAGGAGCCCCCTCCCTGCCTTGGCACTGCAGAGGTGGCTCAGCTGCAGTGAGGGGGGCATTGCCCTCCTGAGCAGCCCAGGGTTTGCTCTGGGGACATGGGCACAGACCCTGCGGGTGGTGCCTGATGCTCCATGTCGTGGTCACACAGGGGGAGAGTGCTGCTTGTCCTGAAAGCCACCCCCGATCTGGCACAGTGACACCCCACACCTGTGTGTTCATCCTCCCCTTGGCAAGGGGCAGAGGAAACTCTCTGTCTCCGTTTCTTCCCTCCTCCTGCTTTTTCCACATGCTCTGTAGTGTCATAATAACTGCTGAGCCTTCCCTGCTGAGGGATCCTGGAGGAAGAAAGGATTAGGATGTGCAAACTTAACTGTGTTTGCTTAATAAATCTGTGCTCCTTGTTCACCCCATTGATGTGACAATGTGCTTTGGCACTTGGCCATGGCTGTGCTTAAACGATTGTGCTTTTAAATGTTGACAAAGGACTAATTCCATAGTCCTAATGGAAAACTTACAGTCCTCCGCGAAGCTGTGCAGCAGTGGCACCAGAGCTCTCACAATGGACAGCTCTGGTGGAGTTGTTTCTGAAGAAAGGATGAAACCTGGGCTAATTGCTTGAAGATAATAAGTGGAACTTTGCTGAGCTGGCAGAAGGAGGGGTCCTTGGGCAGGGGTGGAAAACATGCATTATTCATGGTGTCCAACAGGGCAGCGCAGCCCCCATAAAAGAGGCACTGGCCTGGCAGGACATCTCTGCACTGCACTGTGCTCTGTGAAGTCTCAGTGAGGGAACAAAGCTTGTCATTAAGGATCATTCAGGCTCTTTTTGGTTTATACTGTAGTGCCAAGCTTTTGTTTGGATGCTTCTGGTTCCTTTCTGATCTCTAAGAGCAAAGGAGGAGGGGGCCACAGTCTGGGAAGGAGCTCTGAGTTCTTCCATGGCAAGAGAATAACTAAGGGTTGTCAAGGATCAGCTCGAGAAGGTGAAGAGCAGAAACCTTTGACGTGTCATGTGAAAATAAGATGAGTTATTGGTCATCCTGGAAGCATCGAGCCTGCAGTGTCAAAAGGGGAGGCTGAAAGAGCAGTTTCTGTGAAATATGTGTTACCCAGACGTGACTTCTGGGAGCTGCTGCTCCCAAGGTTTTGCATTTGTTTTGGGTTTTTTTGAAAAAAAAAAAACAACAACAAAAAAACCCCACCTCCAGACAGTGCCTAGATTTACAAAAAGCTGAAACATGGTGATAGATTTTGGTTGTGCTTGGGGTTGTTTCTCCATTCTGGGTAGTGAATGGTTTTGTTCTTAAGCTTCACACCTTTTTTGTTTGCATATTATTTAGTGACTTCCCAGAGTTTGGGGTTTCCTTTGATTAGACATCATTCACAGTTGTTTTGAGTAGTCTCAACCTGTGTTTGATTACTTGTTTTGATGCTCTGCATCTCAGGGCTGAGATGAATTGCCCGTGCCCTTTTCAGGCTCTGGTGTCTCTGTTGGTGTGGCTTCCTCGAGGGTTTCTTGAGAAATGCAGAAGTGTGGGAGATTGATTGTCCATCTCATGTCCATGGACTTCCCAGAGATTACCATTAAATCCACTGTAAGAAGCTTAATGTGAAATTCCGTGAGGCCAGAAGAGCCACTGCGAAGCAAATTAAAATGTGGCATATAATATGAGCTGTGGCTATTTAAACCAAACTCCAATCCTGCCCGGGGCCATGCAGTGCCCCAGACCTGCCCATGCCCTCTGTGCCCCCCGGGCTCTTGGGCTGTTGTGTAAGAGCCCAGCAATCAGCACCCTGCTGGCATTAGTGCTGTGTTGTGGGATTTACATCCCGTGTGCTCTCTGGGGGAACGTGGGCACAGAAGGGTGTCTGATGGTGGTACTGGGAGGGCAGACAGTGCTCAGGGTGAGTGAATGATGAACCTGGGCACAGAATGGTGTCTGATGGTGGTACTGGGAGGGCAGACAGTGCTCAGGGTGAGTGAATGATGCAGGGCAGGGCCTGAGGGGAGTGCAGAAAGCTGAGAACGTTGTGGGGGTCTGGGCTTTGCTCTGGGTTTGGTTGGATCCAGAGTATTGTCACTGCTGGGACCGGGACAGTTCCCTTGTGTGCTGGCCACGAGTGCAGGGGTGGGGCTTTTTTGGAAAGCACCTTTCAGATCATGAAGTCCAACTATCAGCCCAGCACCAGCACAGTGTTCACCACTGAACTGGGTGCTCAGGAGCCACATCCAGTCGTGTTTCAAATGCTTCCAGGGACACTGACCCCATCACTGCCCTGGGCAGCTGTGCCACGGTTTCACAACCCTTCACAAAATACATAGCAAACCCCAAAAATACTGAGTGCAGGGCAGAAGAGCTGCTGCTGCAGTTAGAAAAGTAACTCCTGCAATTTATGGGTTCCTTTTATCTCTTCAAGCTTAATGTTGGCTTAATGCAGTTGATGCCTATCATTTAGAAACCCAGCTTATATCCTCTTTCATAATTATACTTCTCAGTGTTTGGTAATGCTCTTTATACCTTATTTAATCTTTTTGTTTTGTTAGATGGCTGTAACAGTAAGTCCAGAAAAGCAAGATGAGACCAGACCTTTTGTCATTTGGTTGCACTTTGGAATATTAATTTCTTAACATAAAGGACAATAAAAGAACTGTTTAGAAGAATAAAAGAACCGGATAGCAATAAGAAATTTGTTTTGATCTTTGATTTTAAAGTAAAATTATCTGTCTCACAACAGTGGTGTAACCTTTTGCTGTAAACTCTTGGCAGTAGAGTTTTGCTGCTAATGCAGAGGTAATAGTGTTTTCTTGAATAACTAAGCCCCAAAATATAGTAGCAAAAAATGGCCAGGATATTTATTTAACCTTGGAGAACATGTTTTATGGGAGGGGGTGTTTGTTTCACTGCAGGGATATTCCCTGTATAGCAAAATGCTCTTCTGTTTGCCAGAAAATGCTGCTCAGTGTAATGTCTTAATTCCTCAAATAATTTCCTTCTGGTATCAACTGCAGGGTCCTGCACATCCTGAAGTCTTTGTGGTGAGGCACAAGAGCAGGCAGCTGTGCACTCAGCACTGTGACTGCTGGGCATTAAATGATATTAAACTGGAGGAATTCCCAGCTCCCAGATGCAGGGAATGGCCGTGGCTCCCAGCAGGGCTGGGAGGTTTTGCAGGGATCCTGGTGGGGCTGGTGCTGAGCCATTCCCTGGTTATTACAGCCCGAGTGCTGGGGCTGGATTAGAGGAGAGGGGATGGAGGAGGCACGGGCTCATTCGGGGGGATTAGAGCTGCTGGAGCGGCCTGGGCAGCGAGAGCAGCGTGGGCAGGTGGGAGCACAGCGCCTGCCTGGCATCCCGGGGTTCCTCAGGGTCAGCCCGGGGCTCATCAGGGACAGCCTGGGGCTCATCAGGGACAGCCCGGGGCTCAGGGACATCCCAGGGATCATCAGGGACATCCCATAGCTCCATGGCTCTCCTCCTGGCCTCAGAAGTCTACCACGTGCTGGGCAGCGTGGCCACCCCAGAGAAGGTGCAGCTGGCACAGATGGGTTTGTATCTGGTCTACCCTTGGGTACCCAAGCAGCTCCTCCCTTAAGGAGAGGTTTGTGTTAGGAGTGATTCCCATGGCTGAACTAAATTAAAAAGTGCTGTTTGAATTCAGGTCTGTATTGCTTTAAAATGTTATTTTGGGAGGAAAAAAACATAGACTGGTCTTTCATTATTAAATGCCATTAAACTCCAGGATGTCTGTTGGGATGATTTTAGACTGTCAAGTCTGCGTAACTCTGGAAACAGAAGTGAGTGTAATTTTCAGGGGGTTTTAATTTTAAAATAAAGCCTCAAATATCATAGAATCATGGTATGGTTTGAGTTGGAAGGGATTTTAAAGACCACCCAGTTCCAACTCCCTGCCACGGGCAGGGACACCTTCTTTATACATTGCATAAGCATAATTTTTAATTTAAACTTCCAGATTAATTTTCTTCGATCTTGTAACATAAACTACATCGTGTTCTAGTTTGACTTAGTTAATTTTCAGACTTTGAGAAAAAATGCACAGCTAGTCCTTTTGTTAGAAGAATATTTTTTAATGGGAATCATGTCTTGCTTCCTCAAATTTTAATCTATGTCTGCATTGAGGAGCTGCTTCATTTTCTCTGTATTCCTGGTTTATCTACAGGATTAGATGTTTTTCTGGAACCAGCTTCCCTATTCCTTAGTGAAATGCTTCCTGAACTGCTCTTCTGGAGCTTTATTCTGCCCTGCACTGCTCGGTACCTTCCCTGATTCAGATGCTAATGCGTGGTGTCTGGCAAGGGACCGGCATTAGCATACTGAGAATAGATTTGAAAAAGACCTTTTTTATTTGCGTGCTTATATTTTATAAATAGCCCGAAGGGGTGGATGGGGTGTTTTGTAAATGGTTTGCAGAGCTGAAATCCAGTGGGCCTGTGATTGCTGTGGCATTTCCATTACCCCGGTCCCTTCTTGAACGTGGAGCCTTTGTTATTAATACCTACACAGCAGGAATGATGCCGTGAACTCTCTTACACGTTTACTATTCTTGAAATGTTTGAATTCTCATGGTATTTCCTTGGAATTGGGAATGTGCAAGCAGCAAAGATGGTGCTCCCTGGGGCACTGGACCTACTACAGGTGGGGTTTGGGAGGTGGAAGCTGTTGAGATATTGGGCAGGAACTGGGTTTCTTCCACCTTGTGAAAGAAAGTGTTTCAAGATCTATTCCCTGTAATTGCAGTCTGTCTGAAGCATGAATGTGACTGCACCTATAACAATTCCAAATGTGATGCAGAAATGTTCAGGCAATTGAAATTGTGAAGAAGAAACTGGATTGCCTTTTATGGTTTTTATTTCCCCCCCCCAGTTTTGTTGGCTGCAGTTACCTGACCGTGGCCCATTCTCTGCTTTTCTTATATTGCATCTTTTCTTATAATGCATCTTCTCCCTTCGGCCTTTTGCTGGCTGTCATCAGTGGCATCTTAGTGAAACTCGGCTGGGATTTTTTCTCTGACAACTGAGCTGGTGCTAATAGAGGGACTTATTTGAGAATTAGTTCTTTTTGTAAGACTTTCTCCAGTCACTGCTAGCCTTAGGTGCAAAGAAGCAGATTTTGTGTGTTGAGTAGCTTGTTGCTAAACCTCTTACTGAGCTAAAGCTCTGCTGGAAGTGATCTCTCTATTAGTGAAATCAAAAGGTGTTTGTGGTGTGTGTGCCAGGCTGGTGGAGCAGGGCACATTTGTGTATCCATACCCACAGGGAGGACCTCATTTCTGTGCTGGGAAAAGTTGTGTTTGTCTTGGTAGGAATCCAAGGCAGAGCTGATCTAAACTCAGTTCCACAGAGAAAGGCTGGGTCTGCCAGGAAAAGGCGTTCCTGTGTGGATGTACATAGGGAATTTTAGAGACCATTTTTACTTCTGTTCATCTTTCTTCTCTCAGGTTCTGAGTTTTTCATCCCTCATGGTGTAAATGTTTGTCTTCCTGGTACTTGGTGCATCTTCAGATCCAAGTAAATGCTGCCCCAGCCAACATATGGATATGGTCTAACATCTCCTTCTGGCTTGATTTGTGTCACACTTGTGTTTTGTCTTAAAGCCCTTCCAAATTCACCTTCATTCAGTGTGTGTGCTGATGCAGGGGGTGCCATTATTTATGGACATAAAAAGGACACATTTATTGCACTCATGTGATGCTTTCAGAAGAGTTTGGTTCTGTTCAGCTCAACCTCAGTCCCCTCCTTCCTCCAAGAAAGAGAACTCAGGAAAAAGACTCCTGATGGGGATTATTCCATGTGAGGCTTGCCTTCCAGCTCTTGGTGAGTGAGGGAGCCAGGGGAGGTTATTCCAGTGCCAAGGCCTGTTCGTCCCTGGTTTGGCCAATGTTTCAATGCTGCTTCAACTGCCTGTGAGTGTGTCAGAGCTGTTGGGAGAATAAATAAATCCCAGCTCTGGCAGAGAGCAGTGGGAGTGTGGGTTAGCCTTTGCTGTGACACTGAGGAGCACTGGAGAGAAGTGCTGGAGAGAGGAAGGGTGATAAGAAATAAAGACAGACCCAGAGAGTTTATTTGGGAGCCAGCCAGAGTGTAAACAAATCACCCAGGGAGATGAATTTGGAGTGATACCAAGTGAGGAGAGGCTGTGAATGGATAAAACCAGAAGGTAATTTAAGAGCATGGATATATACTGAGATCAAGAGGAAATGCTATCTTGATCCTTGTGTTTGGAAGGCTGCAGGAGGGAGGATGTGAGATGAAGTGGCAGAAATGGGTTTATTTTAGTCAAAACACAGAGGAAGAAAAAAGCCTTATCATCCTGATGGGATGGGTGGATAAAAGGAAATCATCCCAGTGTGTGTTCGAAGGTTGTGGCAGCATGGAGAGGGTGTGAATGTGTCTGTGTCATTCTGTGAGCAGCTCTGCTAGTGTCACAGCATGAGGGACAAACTCCAGGGCTCCTGAGCCCAAAGGACTGCGGGGTTTGAATGAGGATCTCACCAGTCCAAATATATGAAATACTGGGGTTGAAAATTACAGCACTGTGTGTAGTAATAGAAAAAAATGTAAATAAGATGAGCACGAAACAACTATAAAATGTTTTCCTTCAACATAGATTAAAGTTTTCATTGCCTCTTTTGTCGTGATGGTGTTCTGAGAGATGAGCTGTTCCATTTTCCTGTGTGGGGAAGGTGGCAGTGAAGAAGGAATAGTCTCCCAGCATTGCCCACTTTCTGTCATTTGAGGTTCAGGTCAGACCTGATGTGTGGCTGGCAGATGCTGGCGCCCTGTGAATCATGTCATTCATTAGTGGATGAGGTGGCCGTTCAGTTGAATTTCTTCTGCTCTGCCTCACAGTTGAAAGATGCATGAGTGTGATGCAGTCTGGGACGCAGATGGTGAAGCTGAAGAGTGGAACCAAGGGGCTGGTCCGTCTCTTCTACCTGGACGAGCACAGGACCTGCATCCGATGGAGGCCCTCCCGCAAGAGCGAAAAGGCAAAAAGTAAACTCCTCATATTTCTTCTCATTTCTGGGGCAATTTGGTATTAGAATGTGAATTACAGAGCTACACAGGGGCTCGTGGGCTGAGGGGAGACACTTGGTGTCTGTCTCTCCTGCTCCCTTTCTGTAGCCTCAGCCCCGTGGTGTTCCGGGGAGCCTCTGGGGCAGCCGGTGTGTGGCACAGCCCTGGCAAAGAAACCTTCAGTCCAACAGGGCTTTGGGATGTGAAGATGTAACATTAATAAAGTTGAATGCCTCTGAGCCTGAATAGCTCAGAATTGGGAGAAGCAGGAAGAGGCTGGTGGCTGTCTCAGAGTGTCCTTTGGTTTCCCTTTCCCACAGTTGTCATCGACTCCATTTACAAGGTCAGCGAGGGCCGGCAGTCGGAGATCTTCCACCGCCACGCCGAGGGCAGCTTTGACCCCAGCTGCTGCTTCACAATTTACCATGGCAACCACCTGGAGACCCTGGACCTGATCACGTCCAACCCCGAGGAGGCTCGCACCTGGATCACAGGGCTCAAGTACCTGCTGGCCGGGATCAGCGACGAGGACTCGCTCGCCAAGCGCCAGAGAACGCATGACCAGTATCCTTTGAGGGGCTGTCCTTCCTCCTGGTTCATATTCCTGCCTTGCTTTTCAGTCACCTCAGCACAGGGTGTCCTTTCTCCTATTAAGTGACCAAAACCCTTCCACTGATTGCAATGGAAACCTGAGCAATGGGTTTGACATGGACACTTATGTGTGTGATAAACCATGGGCTGTGCCTTGGGGACTTGATCAAACTGCAGAGGACTCAGGGGATAGGCTTGCACTTTGTTAATGAATTCCTTTTTGAAGAGGCAGACCTAATTATTTCTAGTTATCTCAGTATCTCAGTAACTCCTGGCCATCTCTGTTGCTCTTGTGTAAGTCAGTGGCTGGTGTCCTTCCCAGCCTCCACTGTTTGTCAGGAGCACAAATCCTTAAAGCTCCTTAAATGTTTGTTGTAGCCCAGTAACCAAAGTGAACCTCATGTCTTCTGAATATTTTCTTCATGTGTTTTTCACAACAGTGATGAGTAAAATTCTGTACACAAAGAACACTCTTCCCCCAAAAACCAAACCCCAAGGCCATCTTAATTAAAATTGTAACTTGTCTGTTCTTCTGCCCCATGGAAATCTCTAGTGGTACTCCTGGAGAATAAACATATTTCAGGTATTTTTAATTTATATCTCCCATGTTTGATTCTGATGCACAGCAGGCACAGGTCCATTGGGGTTATATTGCATGCTCTGTTGCACCTGTCCTCAGCTTGCTATATTTAACCATGACTTTTCTGAGCTGCTCCTCTCTGCTGTATCTTCTGCTGAAACATCACTGCAAGTC
Source organism: Brachypodius melanocephalos (assembly GCA_013398615.1). NCBI lineage: Eukaryota > Metazoa > Chordata > Aves > Passeriformes > Pycnonotidae > Brachypodius > Brachypodius melanocephalos. The sequence continues at coordinate 854,968 of VZSR01000247.1, read as the reverse complement.
CTGTTTGTTTTATCCAGTGAGGCAGCAGGGAGACTGCACACAGAATGTCCCTGTCCCACTCCCAGCTACTGCAAGAGCTTAGCAGGAGGTGTTGAGGGATATTTGTGCAAGGAGGGGATGAAAGGTGCTGGTTGGGAAATGAAGTTCAGGTAGAATGAAGGGACAGGTGGAAGAAGATCCCAGAGTAAGCCCAGCAATATTTGAAAACTTTAGGGCATGTTCTCAGAGGGGAAACCAGCATCAGAAACGAGAGTGCAGAGGGGCTGGTGGTGTGAACTGAGCTGTGAACAACTGCCATAAACCAGTCCTGGCTTAAGCCTTTGACTGAGCAGTAGTGAGGGCAGAGGCAAAAAGGATTCTTTCCTGAGCTGCCCTGCCTCCCTTGTCCATGAGGACATCCCCTGAGTGCCTGTCCTTGACATGCTGGCAGCTGGGTGAAGCAAACCTTTGAGGAGGCTGACAAGAATGGGGACGGGCTGCTGAACATCGAGGAGATCCACCAGCTGATGCACAAGCTGAACGTCAGCCTGCCCCGCAGGAAGGTCCGCCAGATGTTCCAGGTGTGTGCCTGCCAGGGGAGGGGGGCACTGACGGTCCAGGTCTGGGCACATCCAGAGCAGGAGCTGCAGCTGGGGACTGAAAACCCAGCACCTCACAGGCTTTTTCAAAGTCTCATCTTTTTGTAGACAAAGAGGCATCAGAACATTGTTTAAATGACATGAAGCACACAGAAGTTACCAATGTTTCTCTTTCTGCTGCATTGTTGGTTTCAGCCCGGTGAACTGAATTGTTCAGTGCTGGCATTGATGGACAATGAAGTTAGTCTGTTGCTACTTAAATATTTTTTCATTTCTTCTGGAAAATTATTTAATAGAAACTGGCTTTATGCAAGTAATTAGGTTTTATTGAACAACTTCCTCATATTTAGCCATTCAGATTCAATTGATTTAGAATCATTTTTTTAAATTTGTTTTCTGAAAGCAGCTCCCATATTCCACCAGTCCTTTTGTTTACTGTAGGAAAGGAAAGATCAGCCAAGGACATAATGGAGAGCAAAAAAGTCATCTTCACTTTTCTAAACCAGTACCAGCTCAAAGCTGGTTTGCTGTAAAACTTGGGAAAGTTGAAGAATCTTCTCTGCTCAAAAGTGCCTTGCTTGACTGGCATAAAATCCCCATTAGAGATACATTTTTGGAGTCTGGAGTTACTCCCAAACACCTGGAAACTGGTAGGGTGGGGTTGCAGAGATCAACTGGGGCTGTACTTGTTCCCAAAGATTATAAATGTCATTTAAGGTATGTAATAGATACAAAATTATTGAAAATCCCATTCAATACCATTTAGCTGAGAATTCTTTTCCTCTCAGCTGACTTGCTGTGATAGGAGTTTGCAGTTCATTTTTGCATGGAGTCCCACTCAGTGCCTGCCAGCCGTTCTCCAGAATATATTCTTTGTTTTGAAAATCCAAAGCAATCCTCTTAGGCAGATGTTCTCAGGAAAAAGCTTGTATTAGTGTGTGCTAAGTACTGTTTTCTTCTCTTCCTACCTCTGAGGAGAAAACTAGACTGGAGATGCTGGGTGTATGTTTTGGTGTGGGGGGTCAGTGCTGCTGCAGAGTTGTCCCCTCTGCAGAGTGCTGCAGATGCAATAATGTGCTTTTAATTCTGATATTGTCCTGAATGTTTTAAGATACCAAACTGTTGTTGGGGAAGCCTTGGGTGATGCTGTTATGCCTCTTGCTGTGTTTTGATCATCCAGGATAACTGCAGGGCATACAGGAGGGTAAGAGATCAGAATAAAGCCCAGGGTGAGCCTCTTTCTGGGGGAAATAAATTTGAAATTAAAGAAGGAATTGAGAGTTTCATAGGGACTCTGTGGCTTTAGTTTAGTAAGTGTTTTCACTGAAAACCCCAGAGATGCTGATATCGTTTTGCAGATATTTTAGCCTGTTAGAATTTGTGTCTGAACAGTCTTGCAAACTAGAATTTATTACATTTCTGTTGGTGTACACAAGTCCTGCTCTGTTTTATTCCCTGATTTCTCCTGTGCTGAGTATATTTACCTGAGTGTTGTTACCTCTTAGGAGGCAGACACAGATGAGAACCAAGGAACTCTGAACTTTGAAGAATTCTCAGTGTTTTACAAGATGATGTCCTTGCGCCGAGACCTCTACCTGCTGCTCCTAAGCTACAGTGACAAGAAGGATCATCTCACTGCTGAAGAGCTGGCTCAGTTTCTGAGGGTGGAACAGAAGGTATGGCAATATCTGCATCCATGTCTGTGGCCATGGACTTGCATTCAAGTGTAGGGAAAGGATTTTATGGAAAATATTAACTTGGGGTGGAGGGCAAAGCACACATGTGACAGAAGAGAGTTCTGAAGGTTTTACTGTTTTTTTGAAATGCTTCTAGAAAGAGTTTGAGCTGCTTTGGATGATTTTTGAAGTGCCCATGTGTGAGAGGGTGCTCAGGGACCTGGGGCAGGAAGAGGAGCACATGGCAGAGGTGGGGGAGCTGCCTTTGGGGTGCACAAGGACATTGTGGAGCTGCTGATGCAGCAGAAAGCTGGAGCTGACTGTCAGGTCTGGCATTCTGCACCCTTCTTGTGCTCTGTGTGCTCCTTGAGAGCACTGTGTGGGCAGAGCTGTCTGGGGAACTGCTCAGCTCAGCATTGCTCCAGCAGCAAACCAGAAATCTGTTCCCTTCCAGCATTGGGAGGGCAGAGAGATTCCCCTGAATGTTCCCAGTGCCAGCAACGCCCTCGGGCAGGGCAGCATTGTCCCAAAAGCTGATTGTGCTCCCAGCCAGGAGGCAGCTCCCCAGTGCCCTCACCCAAACAGCATTTTGAGTTTGCTATTGTCTGGATGCTTGGAAGTCTGTGGACAGTCTGTTCTGCTCCATCTGCTACTCATTTGGCAAGATGTTAAATATTCTGCAGCCTGAGGACAGAACAAAAGGATTGGGGGTTTTGTTAGCTTGCTAAACTGGCTTCTTTCCAGTTTAGAACTCCCTGCTTAGGAGAACACCCCATGTTATTTTTAGTGGAGTACATTAAAGCGTAACAAAAAAATGAGTGGCCAAAGTCATCACCTCTCAAGCTGCAATTAAAAAAGGACAAATGAGTGGACTTTTCCCCAGCAGATACAGCTTTGCACTAGATTAGATATTTCCATTCCTAGAGCAGATGAGAATCCCACACTGGGCCAGCAAGGAGCCATGGGTGATAATGGAAAAGTTAATTTGAGCCAGCTTGTACCAGAACAGGGCCTGCTCTGATCAGTGCTTGCAATCAAACACCAACCCAAGCAAGGATAATCAGTTATTTTTTTCTATTGAATTGTTCTTTTTTCTATTATCCTGTGTAATTCCTGCAGCATCTTAGGATGGTTGGCTTAGCTGGGACAGTACAAACAGTGAACAGGATGATGGCACAAGTAAAGTGCCAGAGGTTTGAGTGTCTTCCTGTGATGTTGGTAGTGGAGAAATGAAATCCACCCAGTCCTCGTTCTCCCTTTGGTTCTCTACAACTCGAGGCAGTGAGGAAAGATGAAACTACTTCTTTCCTTTAGTTCTGAAGGAAATGTAGGTGTGTACTTGTAAGTGCCCCACAAATGAGTTAGAACCTCAGCTGTGGGCTAGCTGAAGCTGTTGACAAAATTCCCATTTATTTCAGAAAAGCTGCTGTTTTTCATTTCAGAATTTAATTATTTCTCTCCTAGCCTGTGTATTACAGTGAACTCCCTTGGAAGTAATGAAATCACAGGAGTGGAAAACGCATGAAAATGAAATCCAAGCCTGCCAAACCTTTTTGCATGTCTAAGAAGATTATATTAAAGAATATAATGTCACAGTTCTCATTTCAGCAGTATTGGCCAGTACAATTATTAAGGCTGCTAAACAGCTAATTTTAATCTTGAGACTAAAATGACATAGGTTTTAATTGATGGCTACCTCTCACTCTCATTTGTTTCCTCCAGGTTAAGTAGATTTTCACATGCTGGTGACATTAAAAATAAGTGCACCTCCACTGTTGTTTTTGTGCAGATGAATAATGTGACACCAGAATATTGTCTGGACATCATACAGAAGTTTGAAGTGTCAGAAGAAAACAAGAAGCAAAATGTTCTTGGGATTGAAGGTAAAAGTTTTGATTACAGAGTGGGTTTTGTCTTGCTGTACTGCAGTGGTGTGGAAGTGCTTTGGTGGTGTTTTGGTGAGGCTTTTGCTGTTTGCCTGTGACACAAAGTCCCTGGATCAGCAGTCGGGAGCGTGGGTGCATTTTGTGAGCCAGGAGGGAGATGTGAGTGGGTGTGGTGAGGCAGAGCTCTCCAGCCATCCATCACAGCCTTCCTCAGGAGTGGGGATGGATGCCTGAGGCTGTGGGGATTTATTGCTCACTGTGCTTGTAAGACAAACACAAACTCTACCACACAGTTTATCTGTAGCCTGCTCCCAGAGAGGTGATGAAAGCCAAGATGTGTTCATTCTGCCTTGGCTCTGGGGATCTGGCATCCTGCACAATCCATTCATTTATGCTTCCATGAAGTAAAGTACAGATAGTTGCATTTTCATTGGGTTTTAATAATGATTCCCATTGTTTGTGAAAGCAATTGTAAATTGTATTTTTATTCAGAATCCAACTTAGTATCAACTCAGTCTCAGAGCTGGGCTGAAATAGATTAAATGCCATGGTGTGTTCCTTTGCCCAGAAGGAAGCTTCCATGGAGCAGCATAATGTACATGGTGATTTGGGGAGGGGGGAGTAGGACTCTTCCTCCTCATGGTAGTTAAATCCTTGGTATGGCCTCCCTTCAACAAGCTTCTGATGTGACCCAGGGCGCTGCACTCAAACTGAAATGAGGAAGGTAAAACAAACAAGCTGTGACACTTAATATTTCTGCAAGCATTTCTGCTCCTCTTAACCTGCTGCTGCAGCTGCTTTTATCTCTGAGCTGCTTTCAGGGCTGGCATGGTTGGCACTGTCCTTCGCAAATATTTTATGTTTCATTCTTAAAGGAGGTATTTTTAAAACTTTCTCTGTTCAGTGGTGCTCTCATTTAGAGGGTTATAAATCAAATACCATCTTCTTGAATAAACTTGCAGAAAAAAGAAAACAGTGAAGTACAGATGGCTGGGTCAGTGAGCTGGCTGCTGATCCACGGTTCTGCTTTGGTTGGCTGCTGCCTTGTGTGCCCCCATCCCTGCTCAGGCCACTGCCATTCACGGCACAGGAGTGCCAGCAAGGAACTCTGTGAATAAAAGGGCATTTGCTTCTGAGCCAGTGCAGCCTCGCTCTGCCCTGGAGTTCACAAGCACAGGCAGATCCTCAGCTGTGGGAGGAGTTCCGAGAGTTCTCCCTGCCCTGACCCTGTCCCTCCGCCCGCAGGCTTCACCAGCTTCATGCGCAGCCCTGCGTGCGAGGTGTCCAACCCCCTGCACCGCGAGGTGCACCAGGACATGGAGCAGCCGCTGTGCCACTACTTCATCGCCTCGTCCCACAACACCTACCTGAGCGGGGACCAGCTGCTCTCCCAGTCACGGGCCGACATGTACGCGCGCGTGCTGCAGGCCGGCTGCCGCTGCGTCGAAGGTGGGCTGCATTGGGGCTGCACCGGGGCTGCATTGGGGCTGCACCGGGCACACGCTCCCAGCAGTGCTGCTGGGCTGGCTCAGGCACTGCAGCACTTTCTGACCACTCCAAAGTGGATTTTTCTGTTGGGCAAGTGTCACAGGCATTAGAGAGTCACAGAATGGTGTCGCAATAGGAAACAAAATAAAGATGCTCGACTCCAGTCAGCAGGCAGAAGAGAATCAGAAGGCTTGATTGTCTAATTCCTGACACCTTCTATAAGGTGTTCTGCTACAGACTAACAGGATTGGTGAATAAGAACATCTCCCCAGTCCCACTGGTTAAACTAAAGAAATGGCAAAACACCACCTGCAGAAGGTTGTTTTGAGAAACTGCTGGTTGTTTGCCAAAATCTGTTTTGAGAAAGGTTTTTTATTGACAGCTTTTCCCTGGGGAAAAATCAGCAACTGCTTAGCAGGCAAGACTCTCTTATAAAATCATGTCTGCAGAATGGCTGAGGTTGGAAGGGGTTCTAAAGATCATCCAATCCCACCCCCCTGCCATGGGGCAGCGTGGAGATCACACTGGATTCTTGTTTAAGCTCTGCGTGACTTAAATAATAACAAAACATTAGTGTTTTTATATTAGTATTAGTATTTTTTCTTTTCCAGGAATAAAGAAAGTCTTTTGGCAAAGTTAGACTCGATATTAATTTTTTATGACTAGCATTGCAAAAGGTCATATGGAAAAAAAAATATTGTTAATCTCTATTTAAAAATTAATTAGAGAAAATGAACCTGAGAAAACTGGGTGATTGCCTTCTGCAGAGCAGCTCCTGAGAACACTCAGCAGTGTTATTTTGCTTGACCTCAGAGCTATTGCAGCTACTTCAGAGCCCAGGGAATAGCTCTGCAGCTCTCTCCCCAGGAAGTTTAACTGCCTGTAGAGGCAGCAGCAGTAACAAGTTTGGTACAAATTCAGGGTACAGGCATTCATTAGGAAAAGCATTCTTATGCTGGTCCATTCTACATGTGCTGGATTTGATGCTACTCTTCATACAGTCAGTTATAGAGCTGCAAGTTAAATTGGGAGTGGGAAAATGTAAATTCTTTAAAAATAGTTTATCTTCAGAAGGAAAAACTGCTTTGTCAAGGTAGCTGTAAACATTATTTGATCTATTACACCTTTGTAGTTTTATATATGAGGAAAAACCCTCAAATTAATACAAGGGAAAAAGCAATGCTAGGATGTGGAATTCTCACCTAGGAAAAGACTGTCCTGCTAGTCTGAGCTCAGCTGGCAAGTCAGAGGAGATGGAATGAGAGGTGGCAAGAGGTGGAGAACCTTGTTGGCCCCTGCATAGCTGAGCAGGGTGAGCTCTGCTGGCAGCAGGAGCACAGCAATGGATGAGATTGGGGGCATCTCTTAATGTGTGGCTTTTCTGCTCTTAACAGTGGATTGCTGGGATGGCCCAGATGGGGAGCCAGTGGTGCACCATGGCTACACCCTGACTTCCAAAATCCTCTTCCGGGACGTGGCAGAAACCATCAATAAATACGCCTTCATCAAAAATGAGTAAGTGTGGAGCCAGGTTTGAAGCTACACCTGTCTTCTGCAGTTAATTGAAAACAACCAGCAAGCCCTGAAAGTGCAAATATTTCTTTAAACACACCAGGGTTGATTCTGTTCCCCTGTTTATTGCCCATGTTGTGTTTATTGTTCAGCTGCACAAGCTCTTCTCATCAACTGAGGGAGACAGTTCTGCCTAAGGTGAACCTTTTGTGCTCTTAAACTCAGTAAAGGCTGTGGACGGTCTGACACTGCTGGTTATCTTTCAATAGAACTTCCACTCACATCCACAGGGAAATTCTCCGGAAAAATCAATACTGTGATGTTCTCTACCTACTGAAAATACTTTATTTCAGCAGGAAAATTGAAAAGCTGTCATGTGTAGTGTGAGGAAATACTGAGGTGTGGGATAGTGTTCTGAATCTGTTTCATTTGCCATGGTGCTTTATAACAGTCTATTATGAAAACTGTGGACTCTAACCAGATATATATATATACACACACAGAGTAGTCTCAAATCATGAGTGGGTGTAGAGAATTTTGAGTAGTTTAAAGAGAATAAAAGGAAAATACTTGCTTTATTTAAAAAGAAAAAGCACCCAAAAATGGATGTGTGGGAAAAAAAAAAGCCCAAAAATTTGGTGTTATTGATGAGAAATACAAGGTGGTACTTTCAAAACTAAAGGAGGTGGTTTTCATTATTTGGTGTGGGGTTCCTTGTCATAGAACCCTGGGGCTGCCAAGAGTTTAGAAAAGAGTGGGGCAAATTTGTGGAAGATCTCAGCTGTTCCATTCATAAATGGGGTGGTCAAAGTGCAGCTGTTGTGTCTCCACACAGAGCTGTGAGTGTCTGGGGCTTTGTTTCCAGGTTTCCAGTGATACTGTCCATTGAAAACCACTGCAGTATTCAACAGCAAAAGAAGATTGCCCAGTACCTGAAGGAGATCTTTGGTGACAAATTGGACTTGTCTTCTGTGAGCACTGGAGATCCCAGGCAGCTTCCCAGCCCTCAGGATTTAAAAGGGAAAATCCTAGTGAAGGTAACTTGCTGCTGGGCATGTTCAGAATGCAACAAAAGTTGGCTTGTGATATTTATTGTAGATTTTCTTTGGAGGACCAGTTCATCTCCCTTCAGCATCTAAGTATTACCTGACAGTCCTTCCTTGGACAAAGTACTTTGGAGTGGTAGAAAAGTGCAGATTTCCTGCCTTTCCCCTCACCCAGCTCAGAGCTGTAGTTCATGGGATGGAACTCTGTTCATGGTTCAGCTGCTGTGGTTGTGGGAGAAGAGCAGCTCAGGAGGCCCCAGCGTCCTGGAGTTGGTGCTCTGTGCAGGATTAATTGTGTGAGCCTCTCACTCCAAATGCATTTGCTCTGAAAGGAATTCCAAAGGCCAGGATGGCTAGAACAGGGAAGAAGCACAAGGCAGACCTTTGGGAGGATGATTAATAGAGTTCTGCCCTATTAGATTGTCTAATTTGCCTGGACACAGGGGGGCAATTACTTCTGTGTGAACTCTGAGGACACTCTGGCTTTCCCTGTGTCCTTGGTATCAGTCTGGCTGCAGGGATTCCCAGTTTGAGTGCTGCAGTGCACAGTACAGAGCTGACCCTAAATCAGGAGCCCTTTGAGTGCTCAGCCGTGGTTTTGCATTTCACTGCACCAGTTTTCTGGGGTGGCTGCTGGTTAATGAACTGTGCAAACACGTGGGGCTGGTGTTGGAGGGATCCACAGGAAATTGTGTGGAACATCACTCTTGTGAGAAATCTCATGGCGCTGCACTAAAGGCAGGAGAGGCTGGGTGCTCTGGGTTCTTACCTGAACTTCTGAGCTGGCTTTGCAGCACGTCTGAGGTTGTAATTTCAGTGTGATCCTCCAGCTCTCACTGCTGGAGCCCTGTGGGTGCAGACTGCTGTGGAGCTGAGGTGTTTTCAGAATAAGTTCTATCTCAAGCATGACAGGACCCCTGCACAAAGCCCCATCTCCCATCCCTTGCTCAATTTAAGCAGCTCTATTGGAAAAGATAGAATCAGATTTAGGAATCAGTACCTTGTTGAGAAGTAAGCCAGCTTCTCATCTTTTTGCTAGTGTTTTTACTCCTTTTATATATTTCCTTTGAAAGGCAGTATTGATTCACTAGCCAGACAATTTCAAATAATGGCATAATTTTCATCCTGTAAGTGTATATAAAGAGTAACTCTAATAACATTCTGGGATTTAAGCCAGTGTAAAGGTACCAGCATGAAGTGAATTTGACCCACTCATTAGCAGCAGCATTATTAATTTCAAAATGCAGCCTAAAAATCAATTCTCTGCATTTCTGCAGAAATCTGAGTGTCACTCCTGTCTCCCACTGATGAAGAAGGTAGGCTGAGAACATTTCTGTGCACAGAAGTTTAGTAGGTGATTTATTTAGGAGCAGATGGTAAAGCAAGAGGAGCAGACTGGGTGCACTAACTAGCACTGACCATATTTATTTGGTGTGTTTTTTCCTCATTTCAGGGTAAGAAGTTGCCCTGCAGCCTTGGAGCAGATGCTGAGGAAGGAGAAGTTTCAGAAGAGGACAGTGCTGATGAAATTGAGGATGACTGCAAGTTAAAGCCCTGCTTTGTAGGTGCACACAGTCACTTCCCAGAGTGTGACAGCTCTGCATTTCTTACATGCACATTCTATGTCCTACTTAGAGTTGTTAGCAGTTTTTTATTCCTTAGTTTTTAATTCCTGTGTCAGGTCCACGCTGTTTTATAGGATTCATTTTTATTTTAAGTGCCTTATGTAAGAGACTGGTTTGAGTCTGTATAGTCTGGACGGCTGTTAACAGGAATCTCTTAGTTTTTTAACTGTCTGGAGCAGGAATCTGATGCTTAGGGTGTCTGTAAGTGCATTAGCTGGGGATTCATGCTCTTCTGAAATGAAGGTGGGGCTTGTGACAGCTGTGAGGCAGAGAGAGGTCCTGGGGGATCTGTAGGGGACTGAGCTGAGTTGGGAGGACTGAGGGGAAAAGGAGAATGGGAATGGCAGTGAAAGCCACAGGCAGGAGGAGCAGAATCAGGCAGGATTATGCAAGGAGTCTTTTCTTGCAGAGGGAAGGAAATGGGAGCGTGACCTCAGTGTGCAATGGGATGGACACGAGCACCTGCTTGAACTGGGTTTCCTGGTGTCTTTCAGAGCAACGGTGCAACTCAGCACCAGGTGGAATCTTTTATACGAACAAAACTGGAATCTCTGCTAAAAGAATCCCAAATCAGGGACAAAGAAGATCCTGACAGCTTCACTGTGAGGGCCCTGCTGAAGGCAACTCACCAGAGTTTCAATGTGAACCTGAAGCAGGTACGTGGGCTCTCCCTTCACAGCCCTCTCAGGACTGGACAGTGCAATGTGTTGCAGACTGGCTCAGATGAGAGAGCCAAGAACTGAGGAACTGGATGCAAACTCCAGGGACATTAAATACAGAGTGAATTTTTGTGGAGATGTGCCTGCTCTGGAGCCAGCGTCACAGAGCTCCTTCCTGGGAGTTACTGTGTATTTGATGGACCAGAAAGGGAGCACTTGGGAGATTTTCCTGATTTTTTTACTGGTCATTTATTTTCTTTCATTACTGATCTGCCTTTGATTTTTCCCAAGTAATTGCTATTAAAAGAAGTAAAAATCTGCTCAAGATTCTTTCTCCATGTTACAGAGACTTCCAGCCTGAGCTCTGAGCAAATCTCTGAACGGAGATTATTGATTTTGCTGGGCCCCCAGTGCCCTCATGGTCATGAAAGCCCAAAGTGACTCCAGCTCAGCACTGAAAAGGGAATAGCTGGAGTTCACAGCACTGAAATACTCACCCAGCTGAAATGCTGGGGGAATATTCTTCAGTTTTGTTTTGCTCTTCTGAAGATGAAGGGCTGTGTGTTCCTGACAGAAGAAGCGAGATGCTGCCAGGAGTTATCCAGCTGATGTCTGGGGGCATGGCTGGGAATGTGGAACTCAGCCTGCAGGCTGCCTATGAAAAGTCCACATTTTCTGCTAGGAGATTCTTTTTCCTCTCCCCTTTTCCTTTGTGGCTGCTTTCAAGAACACTCAGACGTCTTGGTTTGTTGTTTCTTGCCTGGTTTTGCTAGACTGCTTTTTCTGCATGGTTTGTTGTTGTCTTGAGTGCTAATATTGCTATTTACATTTAGAGGATTCTAAACTGTCAATTGTACAAAGAAATTAGCAAAATCCTACAATGAGATTTTGGATTTCAATTTGTTCACAGATTAGACTTTAACTCACTTTGTCTCATTTGCAATAATTTTTACTTTTTTACTAACAGTGAACCAGGGTGACATACAAGAACTTGTATGAGGTTGAAGTGCTGCCTTTTGGAGACTCTGGCAGACTCTTTAAATACATTTCTGAAGGTATTTAGTGACACTTTTTATTGCACTTTTTCTGCACAGAACCTGGACACAAAAGAAGGTGGAAAAAAGTCTCATGGTCGATCATTAATGGGCAACTTTGGTAAACACAAGGTGAGTGAAATAAATGAGAGCTGAGGGTGCTGTTGTAGGACTGGCAGCATCCCAGAGACCCTGGCAGTGTTTTACTGCTCCAGAGAAGCGTGGTGGGCATGGGGGCAGCAAGGAGGGAGCCTGTGTGATTACACTTGATGTATTAATTCTGTTCAGAAGGACCTTGAGAACCTTTAAAATGAACAAAAACTTCTCACGTGGCTAAAAGATCATCTTTATTCATGCTGCGGAATTGCCGATTTTCTGATCAAACCTGCAGCAGCAGAAGAGCAGCATAGACACATGTCTTGGCATATCTTATTTTCCACAGAGCTGAGGGTGCCTGGTTCAGTCAGGCCCCAGTTTTGCTGTGCCCCACCCTGGGCAGGGCTGTGCTGGGACTGTCCCTGCTCCCAGGGGCTGCTGTGTGAGTGCTGCCTCTGGGTTCCTGCTCTGTGCAGATGTGCTCTTCCTGATCTGCTCCTGGTTTTCATGTCCTGGTTGTGTTTGTGCAGCTGCTGGGTCAGATTGCCTGCTCTGCTGCTCCTCAGTGGTGTCTCCACTGGCCCAGGCAGGAGCTGAGAGCTCTCATTTCACAGCTGGGCACAGAGCAGCCCCCACAAGGGACAGTGCCCACGTTTCCTCCCATTCCCATATCCTGACAAATGTGCTGCTGTCATCTGCCTCCCCTATTCCCACACTCCCACAGTGCCCTGAGCCCTGGCTTTACAGCCTGAACCTGAGCTGCTCCAGCTGCCAGCTTCCCTGCTGCTGGAGTCACTGAGATCTGCAGAGGGTGACTGAGCAGAGAGGCAGCTCTGCAGCCCAGTCCCTGTGCCACCAGCAGCCCCTCTGCCCCAGCCTGCCAGCCTCTGCTGTTCCTGCTCTGTGTTATCCATGGGGAGGGCTGCATCGAGCTTTGGGACTGAGAATCTGAGCAGTTCTTTATGATTAAGAGACAATTCAAGGAACTTCATCAGCCACCAGTCCATCTGCCCTGCAGCCAGCTAGGAGCCATCAAAAATTCCGTAAGCAGACAGTACCAGGACTCACATTTACATTTCAATTCCAAGCTTGCGTCAGTTTAAAGAGGTGGTGTTCCCTTCAGCACCTTTAGCTCAGGGCACTGTTGCTCTCTCAGGGTGTGTCAAGAGCTCCAGGTTCCTGTGGCTCCTGAGGGTGGGCACTGCCTGTGGCACCCTTTGCTTGCTGCTGGCCACACAAATGCTGGCAATGAGATGTCACAGGCAAGCACCAGCCACTGGAATCTGCTGGTTATGCTGAGGCCTGGAAAGTCTGTCAATAATTTAATTACTTCAGCTAGTTATCCTAATGGAGCAGGTTGGAAAGCCCGTTCATTTCATCTCTGCTGAAAAAGAAATAAGGGTATATATAGATTTTTTTTTTAATAGTGATTGTATTGTAGACTGAGGCAACAGAGACATCCTGTAACTGCCCCTGATGCCTTTCCAGCAGAGGGGATGCCTGGGAAGACTGGTTACTATTGATATTTTTGCAGAAACAGAATTATCCACCCAACAGTACTGACACATGACATTTTCAGCCAGCTCTTGTGCCAAATGAATTTAAAAACTACCCCAGAGGAGGTACAAAGACACTAACACTGGCAATTCCTGAAAGTTAACTGCATGGAACATGCTCAGTGCAGACCTTCAGACTGCAAAGTGAACTGTGCAAATGATTTCCAATATAGTCAACTTCGTGTCAGCACCAGACACAGCAAACTAAATTATGTCCAATATGGTGTATGACAAGAGGGAAGAAATCTCTGCTCAGTGAGCCATATGCAAAAGGATAAGGAGCTCTCAGTTATATTAATTACCTCTTGATGAGAAGGGAATTAAATAACTCTCACTTGAAGCTGTGTTTAGCATTACAAAAGAGGTAATGTTGAAATTGGAAACTGTTAGATCATAGGTGCTTATGAAAAAAGGGAATTTTGAGGTTTTAATCTTTTTTATCATAGCTATTTTCTTTATAGTGTAATAATTTAGAAACACTTGAACATTTGTACATGGCTCAAAATGGAGCAGGAAGATAATGTTTGAACATTTTGCCCAGTCTGTTCACACCTTGACTAATGAATGTTTCATTTTCTAAACTGGGGGGAAGCCCAAGTGGGCAGAAGCAGTGCTCTGTATATTTAGACCTTGCTGTGTGTTGCTGTTGGTTAAACATGACACAATCCACTGGGATTTCAGCGGGAGCAGTGCCCTGGAGCCAGGGGAGCAGTGTTGTCCTCTGGTGTTGGGAGGGAGCAAGGCAGGTGCAGAGCACAAAGTGGCCTGTGCTGGACAGACCCTTGGCAGAAATAACACCCTGAGGGCTGGCTGGGCTGGCAGCACACAGAAATAACACCCTGAGGGCTGGCATCACAGAGAAATAACGCCCTGAGGGCTGGCCAGCACACAGAAATAACACCCTGAGGGTTGGCTGGGCTGGCAGCACACAGAAATAACGCCCTGAGGGCTGGCTGGGCTGGCAGCACACAGAAATAACGCCCTGAGGGCTGGCCAGCACACAGAAATAATGCCCTGAGGGCTGGGCTGCAGCACACAGCTGCTCCTGGCCACAGTTGCAATCCCTGCCCTGGGGTGCAGTGTGCTCTGTGCCCCCTTTCCTTCTCCACAGCAGGGAAACTCTGCTGGCCCAGCCCCAGGGGTCACTTTTGTCCCTGGAGCTGCAGAGTCCAGCTCACTCTCCTGCCCCACAGTAATGGGGCTGTCCAGAGCCCCCAGGGACTGACCCTGCTTGGCTCTTTCCCCACAGAGAGCTGCAAAGGCAGCAGCCAAAGCCCACGGGGCCTCGGACGATGAGGACCAGCAGCACCCTCCTGGCAAGGAGCTGGGGCAGCCCCACAGGTGAGCTGGGGACCCCACAGGTGAGCTGGGGACCCCTCAGGTGAGCTGGGAACCCTGCAGGTAAAGGCTGGGCTGTTCAGTGCCATCAGTGTGTGAGGCTGTGCCCAGAGCAGGTCATGTGTGCCATGTGTGGTGTGGCTGTCACACAGGACAGCTGTCAGAGTGGCTTTGGCTGTGTCACCTGTCACAGGCTGCAAGCAGCAATTACCCTGAAATTGCAGGGAAGTGTGACACTACCACTGCTCATGGAAAAATGCCAGGCCTTATTTCACCTGCTGCAAACAGTGCTCAGAGCAAACTGTGCAGGTTAAAGCAGGTGCATCAAAGCCCAGGCAGCTTTATGCATCTGAGAACGGAAAGAAAAAGCAATCAAAAAAGTGCCACTGAGAATGTGTCTGCTGTCACTGAAATGCTCCTTGGTTTTGTCTAGAACAGCCATGGTGCAGCTAGTTCACTGTGTTTGAAATGAAAAATTTTGTTTGTGTGGATGGGCTGTGGAGGTAGAGAGGAGCAGTCATCCCAGAACCCTCTCCAAGGAAGTTTGCCACACAGGCTTCCATGCTCACAATTCTTCATTTCCTTGTTGTGGAAAAGAGCAGAAAGGGGGATTGAAGTACATCTTCAATAGTGCAAGCAGCTGTTTTTGTTTGCTTTACCCCGCAGGCTTGCCCGCCGCAGGAAGACAGTGAAGCTGTGCCGGGCCCTGTCGGACCTGGTGGTGTACACCAACTCTGTGGCAGCTCAGGACATCGTGGATGATGGTACGGGGCTGGCACTGGGCTGGCATGTCCCTTGTCACTCAGGAGAAGAGGGGGCAGAGTGCCGCTGTTGAGGTGGCACAGGGCTGGCATGTCCCTTGTCACTCACAAGAGGAGGGGGCTGAGTGCTGCTGTTGGGGTGGCACAGGACAAAGCCAGAGCTCAGCAAGGCACTCCCTCCCTGGCAAGGACTCCTCTGCCCCTGCTGCCAGCACAGGATTTTGCTGTAGGTTCCCCAGAGCCACCACATCTGAGGGTGTGCAGGAGGAAAGGCCCCAGCAGGAGCTCTTGAGCTTGGGCTCTTCAGCTGGAGCTCTTGCTTGGCTTTTTTTCAAGTCTGCAGACTTGGGGGGAGAACAACACACCTTCCTGGAAGGGGGAGCTGGCACCCTTCAGTTACTCAGAGTGCATGATTTGTCTGAGATGCTGTAACACTGGACTAAATCTCACGTTGCGCTTGATCAATAGCCAGGTGATGAGGTCTGGGCTCAGGCCCCGTGCCCTGGGATTGTTTGTCACCTGTCTGTTGGTTGTACCATGGCACACAGGCTCCACAGGGAACGTGCTGTCCTTCAGTGAGACCAGAGCCCACCAGGCAGTGCAGCAGAAGGCTGAGCAGTTCATGCTTTACAACCAGAGGCAGCTGACCAGGGTCTATCCCTCAGCCTACCGGATTGACTCCAGCAACTTCAACCCCGTTCCTTACTGGAATGTGGGCTGCCAGTTAGGTAGGAGCTGCATGAAATACTTCCTTCCCTTCCCTTCTTTCCTTTCCCTTTTGTATGTGCCAAGTAATATTATCTTTACTTATGACACCTGACTTCTCTCTTTCAGTGGCCCTAAACTACCAGTCTGAGGGACGTGTGATGCAGTTAAATGAAGCAAAATTCAGGGTAAATGGCAACTGTGGTTATGTCCTCAAACCTCAGCAGATGTGCAAAGGTAAGGTTCCAGTGTAGTTATCACTGCAGCTGTCAGGCCTTTCACAAAGAGTCATTCACAATGAAGGCACAGGAAAGGAAAATGCAAATAAAAAATCTTTCATATTTCCATGCACTCATAGACTTAGTCTTAGACTTGTACCAGTGTGCAATCTCTTATTGTGATCATATATGTATGTGTATAGTTTGGGGTCTTTGCCTTATTAATGTGTTTAAAAGAAGAAAAAGGGGTCCTAGGATGCCCAGCTGCAGGAAAGTAGAACAAGCTCTGCAGTGGCCCAGGAGCAGATATCCAGAGCTTGGTCCAGCTCTGCCTTGGAATCACATAAACAAGGGCTGCTCCACTCAGAAAAGGTTGTAAGAAAGAGGAGGAGAATTTTAAAAATTACTGAGCAGCTGCTCCATGCTCGTAGTTTCTCAATTCTGACCAAATTTGTCTGTATGTGTCTTGGGGGTGATATTTATGATGTGTATCTTTTACCTTACTCTTGCCATTATTCAGGCACATTCAACCCCTACTCTGCTGATCCACTTCCTGCCAGCCCTAAGAAGCAGCTTATTCTGAAGATCATCAGTGGGCAGCAGCTCCCCAAGCCTCCTGATTCAATGCTGGGGGACAGAGGAGAGGTGAGGTGCTGTGGTGCCAGCAGGGCAGCTCCTGCAGTGTGACTCAAACCTTCTCCTTAGTCAAATACACCAGGAAATTTCAGATATTGTCAAGCTTTTGGTCACTAAATACTACACTTCTCCCAGCCTGTATCCTACTCGTGATGGAACTGATTTGTTTTGTATTTTAAAGGGTGACTTTTATGAAAATTAGTCCCAGCTGTCCATAGCTCTTGATGCAAACCATACATCAACATGGACTTCATGGAACCAATTCCCATGATAGTGCTGCTTGAAAATGCATGTCAATCAAAGGGGTTTGAATTCTCATATGAATTTAAATCAACTCTCTCCATTAATTTTTTAAACATTCACCTTCATTTGTATGACTGGCTTGCTTTTAAAATATCGTGTTTTTGAAAAACAGATAATAGATCCCTTTGTTGAGGTGGAGATTATTGGGTTACCTGTTGACTGCTGTAAAGATCAGACCAGGGTGGTGGATGACAATGGTAAGATAATCTAAGTGATTTCTTCTTCTTCTTAGAGGAAAATATTAAATAATTATAAATGAATCTGTATCTGTTATTGCTTTCTAAATTACGAAGCATCTTATCTGATGAAATCAAATGGTTGTATTTTAACAAATTATTTCTGCTTCCTAGACAGCATTTCTGGTGTGGGCACAAACAATTTAGAGGTGAAGTTGTTCCCCATATTGTCTCTTAACCAAATTGTTCTTCAATCTCCTTTATGCAGAAGTTCCCAATCTATCTGTATCTATATCTGCATCTCAGTGCTTGCTGGGGTGGCCCTGCCAGCTCCCAGGCAGATCCATTTTGTTTTTAAAGCAATCCTAGAGGCAGAAATGTCACATTTAATGACTGACATGGTGAAGTTGTCATTGCTGCTGCTGCTGCTTGTGTCCTGTGCCTCCTGGGAGCTGAGGCAAGCCCTCACTATGGACTTGTTTCCCAAGTGTGCCCTGTTTGTCCTGCAGGGTTCAATCCTGTGTGGGAGGAGACCCTGACCTTCACCATCCACATGCCCGAAATCGCCCTGGTGCGCTTCCTTGTGTGGGACCACGACCCCATCGGGAGAGACTTTGTGGGGCAGAGAACTGTGGCCTTCAGCAGCCTCGTGCCTGGTGAGTCCCCCTCTTCTCCTGGGCTCTCCTGGGTGTGGAAATCCACCCTCAAACCCAAGGAGGACGAGACCCAGCATGAGATCATAGATTTCAAAAATGTTTATCTCTGTGACTTCATGTGAAGCTTGGACAACTCTTCTGTTCTCTTAGAGTGCTTTATACACGATTCCTCAAAGGACTTTGGTTGTCTGTGCTTTTGGAAATTACTGCTGGTTTGTTTTTTATAACTTGGATGCAATTTGTGATGCAACTGGGCCTCAGAAAACCTGTGAGGACACCAGAGAAGTTTACCAAGGGCACGAGATGGCTTCCTGTGCATACATCACTTTTATAGACAGCCATTGCTAGCTGGGCAGAAAATGCAAACTGCTGGTTCTTGGTGGTGGTTTGTGTGGAAATATTTCTATTTCTGTTTTCCCCAGGCTATCGCCACGTGTATTTAGAAGGACTGACAGAAGCTTCCATATTTGTTCATATAATCATTAATGAGACCTATGGAAAGGTAGGTACAGCTGGAAATTTACATCTTCCTTCTGATAAAAATGGATTTAAATGTAGCCCAGAACCTCCCAGGATTTGTGTTGGAGTGCCCAAGAGGCTCAGAGTGTGTGTGGGGTTTCCTTGCAGGACATCAGCAAGGAACCTCCACCACGCCATGACTCCACTCTTGCTGTGCACATACTTGCAGATATTGTCACTGTTAGCACCTAACAATATCTTGTCTAGGTGCAGGAGGTACATGTCTTCAGTGTGCTAAACTGAGCTTATTTTGGAAGGAGATCTTGAGAACTTGCAGAGAGATCTTGTAGCTGCACCAGAAAATTATATTTGACAAGCTATTTTTAGCAGCTAATTTAATTAATGTAAATTAACCTAATTTAATTTCAGGTTTTAGTGCATAGATTTTGCTTTTCTGCAAGTTTGCTAATTTTAGAATATTTTTAGAGTGAAAGTGAAAGCACAGTTCTTTTCCTCTGTTTTCAGCTGCCTTCCTTAGCTGTTTCCATCTGGAGATAAGCAGCACAAAGAAATTAAGGCCATGTTCAGCAGGATGCTAAAGTAAAATAGCAGCTTTGCAGTGATTTAAGAAACAAAGATAAACACAAAAGCCTGACTTTTGTGAGGTTTGAGGTTGCAGAGGACACTCGGCCCTCAGTCTTTGTGCCTTCTGAGAGGATGCAGGGAATGTCATGACAAACATGAACCCAAATTTGTGCAGCACCCACAGAAAGCTCAGGGGAACAGAGACAGAACAGCAGAGGGAAGGGCCCAGGGCTGAGGTTTGCTCTTGTCCAGATCCTCTCCCAGCTCCACTTCCTTTCTTCTGCCTGATCCCACAGGATCATGGGATGGGATCACAAATATTGGTATGTGCACATCTGTGCACATGGGCAGAGCTGTGAAATCACATCCCTTGGGGATGGTCTGCAGGGGCCTGTTTGGAGCTGCCCTTGTAAGAACAAATATCCTCAAGAAAAGCTGCAGAATGTAACTCCAGAGGGGAGGTGAGAGGAGCAGGAGGGGACACCCACTGGGATTGGATCTCTGTCACTGGGTCTGTTCATCTGATGCTGCCCTGGATGAGGCTGCATTGCTGTTTCTCATAGGCTGAGTTTGCATCTGTGAACGAGATCTGCTCACTTCCTGGGGGACACATATTAAACTAAGAAATAGTTTTAAATGGTTTGCTGTAGAGTGGTTCTGTTTCCAGCTGATGTACTGTTACCTTACTTACTTCTGTGGCAGTCTTGAAAACATTAGCCAAATGGATTTGCATTTCTTTTTGCCTTTCAGTGGAGCCCTTTAATCCTCAACCCCAGTTACACAATAATGCACTTTCTAGGAGCCACAAAGGTAGAGCTCATGAGCATGCACTTTGCATTTGCTGGGCACAGACTTTCCAGTGGTTCCCAATCGCATGATCTGCAACTGCCAAACTGGAACCATTGTCCATGCAGACTCTGAAACATCTGAGTATTGCTTTGACAAAGCCCATGCACAGAAAAATCCATATTAATGTTCAGCCTGTCACTGCTGAGCATTCCTAGAGCCTTGTCAGCTCCCAATAGGAGCCTGAGCAAAGCTCTCTGGTAACTGGCAGGCTGCCATGCTATTGAGGAGAAAGGCAGGCATGCATGAATCCATGGGGACCTGTGCTGGGAGCTCCTTGCTCAGAGCAGCTGTGAGTGGCTTGGTGTGAATTTTTGCTTTGCTGCGTTCTGAACTTTGTTCATCACTCATAAGCACTCGTGAGCACTGTGAGAGCAGCTCTTTTCCCTGTGAGTGAGTGAGCTGAGGCCAGGCTGTGGCGTTGCCGTCCCTGCAGGGCAAGCAGCTGATGGGGCTCCGAGGGCTGTTCTCCAAGGCTCCCCGGGCGGGCCCCGCCGAGGCCAGCGGGCACCACGTGCGCAAACGCTCCATCGGCGAGCGCATCCTGCGGCGCACGGCCAGCGCCCCGGCCAAGGGCAGGAAGAAGAGCAAGATGGGCTTCCTGGAGGCTGCTGAGATGAAGGACAATGCCTCTGAGCCAACAGACCTGAAGGACAAGGAAGGGGTGGTCCGGCGGCCCAAGCGGAGCTTGCAGGCGCGTCCCGCCTCCATGCCCGTGGACAGATTCCTCATGGTAGAGCTGCCCTGCCCGGCAGAGGACACTGCCCAGGAGGCCAAGGGAGAGGAGAACACATCTGGTAAGATGCTCCCAAAATTACTTTTGGTGAACAGTCAGGGCTGCCCTTGCTTCTTTCAAGAGTACCTGATTTCTAGCAAGCATTAAAACCAGTATCTATTATGCCAAGTTTACTTCTATAGTCCCTGCTTCATTAAATCTCTAAAGGAGTGAGTCACAGAGCTCAGATTTGGCATAGAAAGACAAGAGGATTTAGTGGAGAAAACATCCAGTATGTGTTTTTCGAGGAATTCAAACCCTTGCCCTTGTGAATGCTGCTTGCTGATAGAAGATCCAAATGCAATCCTTGTACTGTAACACTTTGCAATTACCACATGTAATTACCAGTCTGGAGTCCATCTACTTGATGCTTTTGACTCTGCTTGAAGCATGCATCTTGTTTCCAAGTGTTGTGTGTTTTAACAGAGCTGTTTTGTTCTGTCTTTATTGCCACGCTTCTTTATAGTACAAATGTGACTAGGAACACAGCTGAAGGTAATGCCACGTGCAAGCTATGATGTGGTACCTCATTAACATTACTTACAACAAATATTACATCACCTGCTTGATGTAATAGACATTCCAAGGAAATTTCAATGAAGTGCCTGCAGTTGTATTTTTCCATTTATTCATGTCACTCAGATAATTTGTACTAAACCTGCACAACCCCATAATTAAGTTCTGTCACAACTGTACCTAGTTTTGCGTTCTCCATGTGTCTGTCTAAGGACAAAATAGCTGTTGATAGAGCAGAGTCTTGAATGCCACTAATATGTTTCTCATTTAATTTAGGCAACAGTGATGACAATACAAATGAGAAGGAAACAAGCTTGAAAGAATTGGTTTGTCCACATTCGGAGCAAAAGGCAAATGCTTCAAATTTAGCATCTCAGTTCAAGAAGGAGAATGACCAGAGGGATTTTACAGCTGACTCTTTAGTACCACCTCCACAGGAGCAACCTGAACATTTCGCTTTTGTAAATGGTGTAGCCCAAGCAAATCACCTCGTGGACTACCAGGAGAATAATCTTTCTGATGGAACTGTCCCCCGAATGCAAGACTCTGACTCTGAACTTCCCACAGAAAAATCACACCACAAAAACTGTGCAGACAGTAAAAAGGAAGATGACACAAAAGGATCTAAGGAAGGGAAACTCGGTCTCATGGGCAATTCTCTTTCTCAGAAAGCAGAGGTGGAGAATCACAAATACGACACGAAGAAAAGCACTGGAGCACCTCTTTCCCCTTCTTCTGCCGTGTGCTCTGAGGGCCCTGACTGTCACTCCCCGGTGGCCCTGCAGCACAGTGACATTTCTCACCTCATTGATGAAGTCTCTCTGTCGACTGAGAGCGAGCTGGACAGCACTGTGTCCGCTCTCATCGCGCAGCTCGATGGCACAGGTGACCAAACTCCCCTTCCCCCTGTCTCCAGCCCCCACGGCAGCAGCAGCCAGAGCCCCAGGGCAGGGGCTGCACTCCCGCATGTGTTTGCTGCAGACCTGAGCAGCCCCTGTAGGCACAACTTTGCTCCCACAAAATCCAACAAATCTTCTTTATTCTCCACTCCGGACACAGCTGAGTTCTCCAGCCTGGAGGATGCAGAGTATTCCACATACACAATTATCCAAGAAGCATCTTCAGCTTCTGAATGTAAGAGCCACAGGGCATTAGCTTGCAAAAAAAAATTCAGTAATCTAGAAAGTAACTTGCCTGGCTCTTACTATTCTTCATCCCCCTCTTTGCTAAATGCAAATCCCAAAAGGAACTGTGCTACAAAATCTGGACCAAGCTGGGAAGCCCCCGAGCCCGGCAGTTCTTTTGGTTCCAACAGCCTCATCTTTGAGGAGGGGCTGGGGCCGCCTGTCCCTGGGGAGCACTCGGACTGCAGCAGCCTGCTGGAGGTGGATGGGGACTGCCAGGACCTCCTGGTAATGGCCTGTGAGTACAGACGGGAGGACGTGAGCCAGCTGGCTTCTCCTCTGAGCCTGAGGCAGAACCAGGACCCTGGGCGCGGTGCTGACAGCGCCTCTGGGAGCAGCTCCACTGCTGTGCTCTGCGCTGCTGCCCAGCACTGCTCCAGGAACCCCAGGGCTGCAGGGAGCCAGCTCCCTTTCCGCACGTGTGAGGACGCTGGGGTTGTGTGGCAGCAGCACTCGGAGAGGCACAAGGCTGCGCTGTGTGTCCCGCAGCTCCGCTCAGCCGGCCCCGCGCTCCCCGGGGCTCTGCCCTTCCCCTCACACCCGCCCATCCAGCACAGCAGCCCCTGCAAGTCCAAGAGCCTGGGAGACCTGACCTCGGAGGACATTTCCTGCAACTTTGAGAGTAAATATCAGTACATCAGCAGGAGCTTCATCTCCTCGGGCCTGCGGGACAGGAAGGTGGCCGCCATGCAGGGCGTGAGGCCGCACTCCACGGACGCGCTGACGGAGCAGCTGCGGAGGCTGCTGTCCCCGGAGCAGGAGGACAGCCGGGAGCCCCTGTGCCCCAGGCAGGCGGACGAGGAGTGTCCCCGGGCCCTGGTGAGGAAGCTGTCGTCCCGCAGCCAGAGCCGCGTGCGGAACATCGCCAGCCGCGCCCGGGAGCGGCAGGAGGCGGCGGGCAGGCCCCGGCCGGGCCCCGCTGTGCCGGGCGTGGTGCTGCGGAGCAAGGCCGCGGGGCCGCCCGCCGCCAACCGCCACTCCACCGGCTCCTACATCGCCCGCTACCTGCACGGCCTGCCCGCCGAGCGCCGCGGCGTGCCCGAGGGAGCCTGCAACGCCCTGCAGCACGGCTGTGGGGAGCTGCAGCTGCCGCCCGGCCCGCAGGACCAGCCCGAGATCTACTTCCTGCTCAGGCTGTAGGTGTGCTGCGGGATGGGTGTACGGCTCACACCCTGCACGGCTCACACCCTGCA